>JALDNG010000041.1:9285000-9585000 GCA_024349245.1 Neodontobutis hainanensis
TTTAAAAGTTTGGCTGCAGTGCTTTTGTTGGAAGGTAATGTCTGCACAGTGATGGAAAAATATTTCAGGTAATGCAGCTTTAAATAAATAAGATCAGAAAACATTTATTGGTCCTACAATTTGGGAAACAGCAGTACGGTAGGAGCAGAACAAAAATGAAATTAAATACGATTTTAAGACAAGATAATCTAAAACAGACTATTACACAAGATTGGACTATGCTAAAAACCAATAAACTAAAAATAGACTATACATAAGTGGGTTAAAAACTATGCTAAAACAGAGTAGACTAGACTATGCATATGTACGATATGGATGTGAATAAATAGTGTAGATTTCAGGTAAACAAATAACTGCTGACATGTTCTCACTGTTATCTTTAACCCCATATCTTAGGGTCAATTAGATTTCTTCTGCCTGCATTAACAGCAGTGGCAGTCAAAAAGAGCTCATAATCATTAAAGGGACAGTTCAGAACTTTGTTAACGTGGTTCTATTAGAGCTAAAGGTGGAGATTGTTTATTTGTTTATTTAATTTCTTGGAACCCCATGCAGCTAGCCTTTATGTGGTCCATACCAAAAACATAACAATTCATTACAAAATATAAAAATCTGATTAAAAACAACACTTTACAAAATTAGATAGCTTTTTACATATACAATTATTTCTGTGAGGCAGGAGTGCTAACCACTCTGCCACGTCCACTTAGAATTAGAATGAACAATTCGATTTATAAGGAAGACAGATATTTTCAAATTTCCTGTGTTATAAAACAAATTGCCAAAAGTGACTAGAATCTTCTTTGCCCTAGCTTGAGCCAAGAAAGGTTAGAATAAATTTTGTCTCTTTGTCTCGTTCTCATTGAACAATACTTTAGTCTTGGGATTCAATTGAACAAAATCAAGATCATTCTTATAATAAGAGAAAATAATATAAATACCTCCTATGTAACGCAAACTGGTACTAACTAACTAGACCTAGTTAATGGTTACTGTGGTGTGTCCCTTAGCAGTCATTTATAAAACAAAGCCTGTCTCATTGTGTCAGTTACAGCCCCTTTTACAGAACAACAGAGGGTCCCTTTGAGGTCAGATATCATTGTGGTACTATAAAAGAAAACAAAGTAGACTAAAAATACTTTAACTCTTTTACCATTTCTTGCATCGTGTCTGTGAAGGTTCTCAGTCATCCAGGTCATCTTGAAGTTAAGGTTAAAGCAAAGGCATCTTGACTCAGTTTTGAAGTTGAAGCTGTTTCATCTCTTGTTAAAGAGACTTATTTAATTCTGAGTTAAATTGGTAAGAGAACTGAGTTTTATCTCTAGAGGGAGGAGTTTCCCCTGAAACCAAACCTGATTGGACCAGGCTGTTCTGGTCCCATAGTTGTTAACTATGAAAGGCCAGTGTGTCTCCTGCTCATGTGAGCCATTAGTTTCACTGCTAACTTCAGTCCTTCTAGACCCCTCCCTCCAGAGATATTAGCTCAACTCTCGCATCAGTTGATCTCAGAATTGATAAATTGTCTCTTGGACAAGGGATGAAATGTCTTCACCTTGAAACTAAGTTCTTTGCTTTAACCTTTTCTTCTCTTGCAGTTTCAGTTGTTTGCCACAAGGTGTCACTAGATTGTGCATTTAGTTTAGCAACACATTTGACTCATTTTTATTTTACGTTAGTGAGAATTGTTTATTAAAATGTAGCTGCAAATCAAAGGCTTTCCTTGGCTCTGAAATCATTATTTGCTTCCATCCTTTCATAATATTCCAATAGCATTTAGCAAAACATACAAATCCTTCTGTAATTCTGGTACCACCTCACACAGCATATTGGATCTTATTCCTAGCTTTCATTATAAAGAAACAAGTCATTAACAGACAGAGTAAACATGTGCTGTCTAATTGCCTGCTTCATTGCTCCATTTTAGGATGGTAATAATTAAATTGCATAACCCATCTGCTCATCAAGCAGCTGGAGCAACAGAAACTAGGTGGAACAAGTGAGCGCTCAACAGGAGAGGCTTTTCTCTTGTGTATGTTTTGGAGTTCTCTGCCCATTCATACCCGGTTCATCGTCATGAGTGGGAGTGTAATGTAATCAGTGATGGACGAAGTACTCAATTCCTTAAAGTAAAGCCAAAGAAATAGAAATGTACTCAAGTTATGGTAAAAGTATTGCACTCAAATTCTTAAGTCAAAGTAATAAAGTACTTGCTTTTAAATTTACTTTAAGTATTAATAATTAAATTAAGCAGGTTGGTTGGAGAGTTATTAATAATGATTAAAAACATGAATATCAGAGTCACATGAGGCATGTATCCTTGTAGCTCAGGGGAACATGAGGGAAAGTGTCTTAGTGTCTTTTACAGTCGTTGACCTTTACCTCTGTTTGTAATATTTTAACTGTAAGAGACACATGCTGAATATTAAAATGAACGATGGTGGATGATTAAAACTAGCAACACATTAAGATCTAGTTTTATTGCACAAAGAGGGACCGGACTGTGACAGTTAAAAATTTGGTACAAAGATCATGTGCAGCTGGTGAGGAGCCATCATCATTTTTGTCCAGTTTTTGCAGTTTTGGACAGTGATTAATACATTTTCAACCTAAACAGGAGTTTGCGTGCGGTCTTGTGTTTAACCTGCCGCTGAGTTCCACGTGATCCGCTCTGACCGAAGGTGGGACAGAGCAGTGACCTCACAAACAATAAGTTATTTTTATGTCTATGTCATTAAGGTCTATGACATGAAGACAGTTTGGCAGCTGTAGGTGGCCTGTCAGCTGAATACCAGAAGTTTGTTTTTACATTGCGCTCTATGGGGAAAATCTTTTCTGGGTAATACATCCATCTAACATACATAAGTGGGCTGATCTGCCTTCTTGCTCTACCTATTTGCGCCATGTCTATCCCCCTTACGTTCCTTACGTTTTGCGCTGGCCTTTAGACACGCCCCAAAACTGCTTCAGTCACCTTGCCCTATCCATTGAGTCGCCTAACAGTCTCCTAAAGGGCAATAGAGTTCTCTGTGGCTGACAGTGTCCTCCCCACAGGAGAAGCAGCGACAGCAGGTTTTTTTTTCACTTTATCAGTCATTTTAACACATACTGAAAGTTTTGGCCACTTTTCAAGGACTATTCACTGTGGGTGTCAGTGAGTTTGCGTTATCTCATGTAGAGTGTTAGAAAATAAAGCATGAGACCTTCAGGAATTGAAGAGGGCTTATAAAACTCAGGAAGGTAGATGATTTCATTCAGTTTAATTCAAATTCTAATTGTGGCAGAACCATTTTCTGGCACAGGTCCCTGGAAATGAGCTGCAGTTTTAATGTAATCAATCTCTAAACACTCCCCAAGTGCCAATCCAGAATATAGAAAAAGAAACAATTGAGATATGCATTTTTATTATATGGAATCCACTCAACTTGAAAATGATAGTTTAGACTTTATTAAACAACTGCTATTGGAAAAAGCAATAAAAGGGTGTCAGTTAGAATACAATAGACCTACAGACTATATATTTTTTTCGGTGCATATGACAGCATTTTATAATAACACCATGGCAGATGCCTCAAGTATTGCCAGCCTGACTTTAACAGCATGTTAGAAATTATACTGATAAGTGCATTTAAAGTTTGTTGTTTGTAGCAACTCTAATCTATATTAACAGTGTGTATCTCTGTGATCGGTCAAATGCAACCTAACCAAACATTAATGCACCAAATGGATTCAAGAAGACAATTGAGAATACTGGAGGAAAATTTCCGCATTGGACGCACTTGGACATTCCAACACGACAACAATCCAAAGCACAAGGCCAAGTCGACCTGTCATTGGCTACAGCAGAATAAAGTGAAGGTTCTGGACTTGGCCTCAGTCTGACCTCAGTGTCATTGAGACTCTCTGGAGAGATCTCAAACGTGCAGTTTGTGCAGAACAGCCCAAGAATTTACAAGAACTGGAGGCTTTTTGCAAAAAAGAATGGGCAGGTTTACATCTAAGAAAATAAAGAGCCTCATCCACAAATACCACAAAAGACTTCAAGCTGTCATTGATGTTAAAGGTGTCAGTACACAGTATTAAGAATTGGCTTGATGGTCCATTTCAGAAAAATGCACTACAAATGTTTAAAAAAAACAACACGCATGGTTGTATATATCTCATTTTAACAGATGTTACGTAGCCTTAAACACACAATATATACATTTTCTTTGGCGAGTTTGACACAGTCCTAATAATTTGGAGGAAAGGAAACAAGATCCAGGCGCTGGTGTTGCCATAAGAAAAAGAAAGGCAACAGTTGGTAGAGTGTTATTAAAGGAATGTGAATTGTACATGAGTGGTACGTTAGTAAAACAATGACACAGCAGTGAGAGTTTTTTTTTTTTTTAATGGGGGCATGTAGCTGACTGACAGCATGTATTTGACACATTAGTCAATGAGGTGGTAGTTGATGAAAATATAGTTTGTAAAATAGTGATTACTTAAATAGCCACCCCTTTCCTGACTTTTTACAGTTTTCTGAGACAGAAGTGTGGAAGTAAAACAGCTCCAATGACAGGCTTTGGATAAATATAAGTGTTTGTCAAATGCTTTACTGCACCTATGATAGACATAGACCTTATGCTGAATGCTTGCTTATGCTCTCTTCAGTTGTAAGACATGGCTGCATGCAAATGTTTCTTTGGGAAGAATTGTTTAGATCAATGATATGCAGTTTAGGAGTGTCAATTTTCAGTGAAGAATGGTTATAGTACAGGAGTGGGCAAACTAAGGCCCGGGGGCCACATGCGGCCCATTGGGCAGTTCAATGTGGCCCACCAAGCATTTATTAATATTTTATTGATGATTAAACACTGCATATATTTTGCATTTTCCTTCAATATTTTGCAGCAATCACTTGATTCCACTATTCAACATGCTCCAAACGGTAAATACCTTTCCTATAGGCAAAATAAACGTGTTTTTATTGAGCATAAGTGAGTTCTCTGTGACCTAAACTACAGACCTAAATCTTGAATCCTGGAACATTTTAAAACCTTTATGTTCCACTTTTTAAAAAAATCATAAAGAACACATTTTTAATGGTCTAAGAGCTATGTTCTGTCTCTTTCAGCACACAAACACACATCCTGCAGCTCATAGAGGAACTAGGTTTTGAAACCTACCCACAATTCAACACTGGCAGGAAGGTGCACCACACAGGTGGGCCTTTGGCCAGAGTGCGCACCTACGAGAGCAGTATCCCAGCTCTGTCCCCACTGGTGCTGCTGGACCTCAGCCTCTTCTTATGGAAGGTTTGTATTGTTTCAAGTGTATTACAAAAATGCTTTAAAAGTAATAAACCTTTCTCTCAAACTAACATGTTACTGATTTGAAAAAGTAACGAGATAATGGATTACATGGATCTCTAACACGCATTACCAACTACACTGGTGTGTGTGACCGGCTTGTGGTTCTGTGACCACTGTGTGCAGATGATGTAAACATGCAGAGGGGTGTCAGTGTTGCACAGAGTCACAACACTGATAGACACCCACAACTCAGATAACTACCTCAAACTGAAAATGAAGACAAATGATTCATTCAGAGGTGTACGTAAGTGTGCCTTAAGCAGGCATGTGCAGACAGTTTGAGGTTTAAGCACATACAGGAATTATTCCACAGTAAAATGTCTTTACAGTTGTTTAAAAGTAGAGCAATTGAAGGTACACAACTCAGAGCTAAATAACCTTTATTTAGTTCAATAAAATAAACAATTGCCTTTGCAAGTTTCTTCAACAAAATGAGTTGAAGTGTTATACACTGAATAAAACTGCACAGTTTGTACTTTGATTCTCAGTCAAAGCATTGGTTAGACAAACTTTTTTAACCCAGTAAAACAAGCTTTACACAAGCTGACAAGTATATTAAGTATACATTTTGCAAAAATAATGAACATAATGTTAGCACAATCAATTATAATTTATCCTACGCACTCAAAAAAATGTACCTATGAGGTCATTCATTCATTCATTCACTCTCTACCGCTTTGTCCCATTAGGGGTCGCGGGTGACTGGAGCCTATCCCAGCAGCTTTGGGCCTGAGGCGGGGTACACCCTGGACAGTGGCCAGTTAGTCGCAGGGCCTATGAGGTCATATTATTCTGAATCAGATCTATTTCTACAGGGTTTGTTCAGAGACGTCAGCATGTCCCTGTGGGGCTACCGTAGCTGTTCACATGCTCTAAAAATGAAAAACTAGGTACGCATTGCACGGCAGTAATATTTGTGTCCGACTTGATGTTAACCATGCACCAGTAACAAACAAGAGCAGCTGTCTGAGGCAACAGTAACTGCAGCAGCTCGGTGTATGCCTGGAAAACGCTGAACTGTCAGCCGTGAACAGACACCTGATCACAAACATAAGGTGTAAACATTACACTGTGCTCCACCTGCGCCCCACTCCTCCACCAACACATCTTTACTGTTAGATATAGAGAACACTATCATTTAGGACATGCTGCTCAATAAGCTTCACAAAGACTTTAATACAATATTGAACTCAGGCAATGTGCAAACCTTTACTTATAACACTATATCTCTTTTCATTTTGGTGACACCCATTTCAGAAACATTTATCCAAAACTAAACCCACAAAACAATTTAGTTTTTCAGTGCCCCTTGACAGAACATATTGAATCCAATTAGTTGTTTGCATTATGAATAAGCAAGTCATTAATATACACACACCAAACATTTGCTGTTTAATTGCCTGCTTCATTGTTCCATTTTAGGGCACAGTGAAGAACAGATGTGTTAATTGTGCCTGCCGTTTGAATTCCTGTGGGGTTTTCAATCAAACAGAAGGGTATTTTACTCTAAAAGATGAATGGTTGGAGTGGCAGTGAGTAGGTGGAATGAGTGAACGTTCGACAGGAGGCCCATACTTGGCTGTTGTGGAGTTGTTGCCTGTCCCGGTGGGGTGCGTCATTACTCAGCGGTCTGTCGTCACAAGTGGGAGTGTGGTGGTAATTGTAATATTTTGCACTCAGATTGACAGATTGTGTGCCACAGTGAGTATCCAGGACCCTTCACTGACTCCGAACGCGGCTGAATGGGACGGCATGACCCTGCGCTCCTACATCGAGCAGCAGGTTTGGACACAAGGTCAGTGTCAACATGTTCATGTTACTGAAGATGTCTATTTATAATCATGTCACCGTTTTCTTTTCCGATGGGAAGTTTAGGATGATGGGACACAAAAGGTTTTGGGAAAAAGGTATGAGGGGCTTTTAGTTGAGTGTTGCTTATTTTGGTTTTAAAGATCACAGTTTTATTTTTTTTGTCCTTTATAGACAGTAGACAGTGGGTCGACAGGAAACAGGGCGAGAGAAGGGAGATGACATGAGCAACTGACCCATCCGAGATTATAACTGGGTCTCCCATGTTCTTGAGTATTTGTGCTCTAACCCCATGTTTTAGCCTCTTTTTCTCATTCAAACATGACAAAAGTATTACAAACCGCAAATGATCCTTTAAAAAACATGAAACAAAAAAGGCTAGCAGTCAATTTAAGTCAATTGAAGTTAAAGCTAACATTAACTTTTTTATTTCTTATGGTCAAAAAAGTATCTGTCTTCTAATCCGTTTTTAGATATTAAGGTAATAATTTTATATAATATTAAAGTTTTGAGATTCAAATTAGCAGCAATGGCGTGTGGAGCACATTTCTTTCAGACATTCGAACCAAACAAAAAACATTGTACTACACCTTGTGTAATAGTAGGTCAGCTTATTATTCCAACAAAAATGTTAGAAAGCATAAAGATATATCATTATTATTTACAGGCCCAATTGTATTTACTATCTTTTTTATTTTTTTATTTTTTAAATATTTTTTATTTTAGTTCATAAAACAAAATAGACATATATGAAGAAAATATAAATACTAATGTCTGAAATAAAGGGGGTCAAGGGTAACCTTATTTAATTTAATCCCACCGAAATTTATTATCATTAAATCAAATATCATCCAAAACCTTTATCAATGTCACCACAGAAAACAAAAAAACATTAAAATAAAAAGAAAATGTATAAATTCAATAACAACAAACAAAAGAGAGAGAGAAAAAAAAGTATATTTTACACCCACAGCTCAAGCTCAAACATCCCCCACACCAACCTAACCCTCCCCTCCATCCATCACCAACATTCTTCATTTTTCTTTAGTGTCTGAATTGTCTTTGACTCTTTGTTGATTGTTTTGTTCCATTCCACAGGCTGATCCTTTTTTCTGTACTCTGTTACCTTATTTTTGTCTTTAATTTGTTTGTTTTTTAAAAAAATATCCCTTCCTTCAATTTTGTACTGACTATTTCTTTTTTCAAAACTCTTTTGGATGTTTAATGGTAATGTTTTGTTGTTTGCTTTAACCTTGAACTGCCATGTTTCTTCTGTCTAAACTTGTCTCATGAAATGGCCCAGACTGTTCTCTGTACAGTTCTGGAAAAAGGTCTTAGGTAGGTGTTAAGATACTAAGTACAGTTCTATTTCTCCATCAAATACAAGCCCAATTAACAACTAAAGTAAGAGTGTGCTGTACCAGCAGCCATTAGTGGTTTTGCTCAAATACATGTTAATTACAGTTATATACACTCAATACAAAAACACAGAATGACATTTTCTAAACCAAACAGTCAACTGCTTAAACTGGTTGCAATTTTGAGAAAACATTAAAGTCAATGTTTAAACACATTTTACATACTTATGCTCCTCTGATGCAAAAACTTAATGACAGAAGTCAGAAGTTAAACACAAATACAACGCAGCACTTACAACTAAAACCTAACAACTCAAATCTAAAAACACTAGTTGCATATCAATGGAATTCAACATAAAGCCAGTTCAGAGTTACAACTGAGTGGGCTCTTTGAGATGGAGACACCGCCAGAAACAGAGGACTTGTGTTTCCCAAACCGTTCTTTGAGAGTTTTTTGAGTGTCTTTAAGTTCTATAAAAATTGAGCTCTATCTATTTTGAAGGAATTATACATTTCACTTTGTTCTGTTGAGCATATTTTAACTGAAAATATAATGTGAACAAAACTATTCTATTACTTACCCAGGACATTTTAAAACCAGCTCACTGAACCAAGATTGATTTTTGAATGCTTTGCTTAACCTGAAACTTCTTTTAAGTTATTTTAATAGTTTAGCACTAACCTTGAGTTTAAATGAAACATTTTTGGTGCAACAGGGCCTTAGTTTCCTAAATGTAATTCTAGACTTCTTTATATCCATCAAGTTAAATAAAAGGAAAAGCTAAATCAATGATACAAAGATGAATTAGGCGTATTTTAGGCTTCGACGTAGCCACTGTTGGTCATCTCTATCCTCTCAGGTGTCCTTTGTTTTCTGCTCGCTCTGTGCCTACAAAAGGACTCACACATTTCTCTGACAGAGCTGAAGGAGGAGCTGGGAGTGTGCAGCCGCTCCGTCTTTGGCGTGGAGCCATCCCAGATGTCCTTGCTATTCTTCCTGCTGTATGCGGCAGCAGCTGGAGGGGTATTACCTCTGCTGGAGAGCACTCCTGGCTCTGCTCAGGAACTCAAGATAAAGGTACTCACTTCCTCTCGCTCGATAATGGTGCTCGCTTTTCACACGCTTCCCGTCAGTGCAACATGAACAGCTTTTCTGCCACCACAAAAACATTTTCTTTAAGTGCCATCGACTACTTTCAAACATTTTTCTTCTGTATTTGTGCACTACTGTGATATTTGTAAAGTAATTTAGCATTTTGCAAAGGCTTGGCTGCTAGCATTTACAATTTTTTTTATATGTGCCTTGTGCAACTTTTCCACTGATGCTGGGTTCTATTCTGTGATATTTGATACAAAGTAGCAAAAGTAGTAGAATTACACTTGCTTCATATTTTTAATCACAATTCTATCGGCCTTTGCAGTAAGGGTGTGTTCAAGTAATCTGCTTCATTAGTTTGCACCAAAACAGAAAAAACAATTAATTTAGTTTGGATTGTCAGGTTAAAGTCCCGGTCCGCTGTGTTTACAGCTACATTTTAAACGGCTCCAAATGGGAAAACATGCATTTCTTAAGGAATACACTAGCGGGTGCTGTTAGCCCAAATGCTAATAAGGCATATATTGTAGCATTTTAGCTTCTAAGTGCTTCACATTTGACCTTTTCTCATTTTATTTAGTTGGACAATAATGTTTTGGTTCGTTTTCTTTTCCGACTTCGGGGAAATTAAGCATTAAATTTTTTTTCATGTTGCCAATTTATGATGCTCCGCCCGTTTGGGCTCGTCTATGGTCCACGTGTGAACCGCGCTAATAGAGCAACCGAATCAGAGAAACTGACCTCTTTATGGTGAATTCATGTTGTCTTTGGGCTCTGTGCAAGCATGTCTTTGCCTAGTCTAAAGGTAACAAACAGTATGTGCAGCATTCATGAGTTTTCATGAGCAGGAACAACCCTTTCTGTAAGTCTATCCCATTGTGATCTGGTAATTGGATGTCAGTGATGATGGCCCACATTTTCATAAAGTTGAGCTGAAATAGTTTGATTCCTGTTCCTCTCTCGTACGAGTGTGCATAGAAGATGAGTGGGCGCCACCTTTGGTGTGAGTCCACCTTAAACAGACTGTACCCAATGTTGTTTTTTTCTTCTAGTTAAGAAAAATGGTTTAAACCCCAAATAGTATATTATAAAAAGCAATAAACTGTGAAAATAAAACAGGCTTTATGATGTTATCTATCGTTTATTATAATGGATTTTAATCGATGAGAACCTGTTAAACAGGAATTGAAAACCTTGGCCAATCACATGTTTGAAAAAGGAGCGCTCCCATTGGTTGACACCGGCTTGTCATATGATGTTCCAGGAAGTGTATTTTCAGCACTGAATATGTCTTTTAATAGAGAGAAAAGATGTGTATTCAATGTTTAACGAGGCGGAGGTAACTGCTGTGCTGACGCTGAAGTCACAGCTAAGCTAACGCTAACTCTGAACCTTAGTTTGGTCTAATGTATAGTTTGGTTAAAAAGAAAATCAGGTAGCAAAACTTTGAGTTGAAAACATTTTAAATAGAAGTAGGGAGCAGCAGCTATTTCTTAAATCTTCTTGTATTCTCATGCTCTAATTTTCACATCAATTCAAAGACATTTAATAATAATTGTTGTTTAAAAGACAGCATTATATCACCTGGTGTAATCACGCTCTGTGTGCAATTGGCACTAACATTAGATGTCACCAAGCAAAAGCTTGTTTATGATAGTAATAAATTAATTTTCCAGTAGATTATTAGTATTCAGTTTGGCTCATTTTACTTGATTCTTTGCTACTATGTGTTTGTATCTGTATATTTAGTTGAAATACTCCTTTAAAGCACTAAACTAAATAGATTGTAAACAAACAGCAGTAAGCATCTATACTTTTTTTACGAGTCAGAATTGTGAACAAATCCACAGCACAATACATCTGGTACATTTTATTTTCCAAAGTGAGGAGTTTTTGGGTTGAAAACAATGTTCCATGCTGTGATTATATGCACAATGGTACTGCAGAACCTCTCTATTCATTGCCATCATTTCGCTGTGTGAATATAGAAGTTGAAGACTTTTGAACAAATAGAGCCTTGAAGAAAAGAACAATGAGCACCTACTGTAGCTGAGGGTACGACTCATTCTTGGCTCATTCCCAACCATTATTTTTTCATCTGCTTCATGAAAATGTCATGTCAGTTAGTCAGAATATAGCCTGATATTGTAGTGGAGGAACTGTTCCCTAACCTGACAATAGTCTGTTCTACAGTACCATCTGGAAGGCTTTTCAAAGGACAGGTTCTTTAAATGAAAAACCGGCCAGTGATTTTATTAATCATCTGTGATTAATCACAGTTTTATCCAACCACAGCAATGCCATGTTGTTAACATTAGTAACAGTTTAAACCTATGTCCAGATGCTTTCTTTGAAACGTTTTTCTTGAACGTGTCCTGGATGACTGAGAACCTCCACATCTGTCTGTAGTGCCACATCACTGAGGGTCCAGTCACTTGTGCATCAAATGGTTAATGGTTATTTAGTCTTTTAAGTCAAATCTATTATATCAGAAAATAATATGGAGTTCTTTTACATTATTAGTAATTATTTCACTTTTTTAATTCACCGCTTTCAATTTCTACGCATGCCAACAGACAACATAAACTGACAAAACCTATTTGCTTTATAAAAAATAAATTGGCATCATGTCAGGCTTAATGGTCAAGATGCCCTGTTTAAATGTTATCTTAAAGCTGCTAAGGTGGATCAACAACTACTGAATCTTACATGAACCTTTTTGTGCCACCATTCCACTTCCTTTTAATAAATTATGGAGAGGTGAAAAAGCTGAGTCAACATTTACCTTACACAGAGCTTCTGTGATCTGCTGACTGATACTTCTCTATACACTGCTCGTCCAAACGTAGCGGGCATGTGAAGATTTAATTCTCTCTAAACTGTGATATCCGTCTCTCCACAGGGAGGCACCCAGCAGCTTTCCGAGCGTCTGGCGGAGGGAGTCGGGTGGAAGAACATCCGGCTGGGCTGTGCTGTGACGGCCATATGGCAGGTAGAGTACAGTAACATCTCACTCAGAGATTGATGAGGCGCGACACTGAGATAACAGCTTCCTCAAAGGGAAACAGGCCGGTTCTCCTGTCGGTGCCGCCTCAATGCTCCACAGCTGAGGGGCCACGGATCAAGCACTCACCTCAAGTGTAGCGCCTTACCCTTCTCAATCTAGTAGTAGAAAATAAACGGAACATTTTTGAGTATTTGAGCTTTGGGAAGGTAAGCAGTACCAGGGCACCCTAAAAGTCAAAAGGCCAGGGCTGCATAAGTTAGCTTTATGGAGGTTCTCAACCATCCAGGACAGAATGAAGAAAGGTTTTTAAGGTGAAGACATTTCATTTTCAATGTTTGCAAGTATTTACTAACTGTGTTGTCTCAGAGTACTTCCTGCTGCGTACCCGTTGCAGTTGTTTGTAATTTGTTACCAACAAAGTTAAGCATCCACACAGACAAAAAGATTTGATTTATTAAGTCGTTAGTTTAACTTTAATGTGGTGTGAAGGTGTAGGGCATCAGTCGTGTAGGTAGTGCATGAATGTGTGTCAGATGTATGTATCGTAAGATGTAAGACAAACAAATATCAGTGGACCAAGATGGTGGCTCAACTGAGAGAGAAGCAAGGAGGAAGCAAGGAAGCAGGCAATAAAGAAGTCTGTTGTTTATAGTCTAAGCCACTTCCCTCTCTCTGGTAGACCCATAGATAGTATAAATATGGATGATATCCGCCCATTGGTCCCCAATTTACTGATATTGTCTTTACGATTCGGCAATAAAATGGCCGTTACATCCGGGATTTTCGGCTTTTACTCCATAGTAAAACAATAGTTTTTAGATGGCATAAACGGACGTAATAATCAAAAATTCACCCTCCCCCCCAGAGTTGTCACGTAGTAAAAACTTAGCTCTAGAGACCGGAGCCATCTTTTGTACCAGGCTGTAAACACTTGTAAAGTCGCCATTGGGTTTCTCCTTATATTTCTGCTTTTGGAGCCTGCCCTCTGGTGGATGGCACCATATCGCCGTATTTTGCTGTATTTTGGCGTATGGCGGCGCCCTTACGCAACGACCATTTAGGAGGTTCCATGGGAGACGCTTGGGTAGACCACACCTGATGGCCCGCCCACTCAACACACAAGACAGCACTCTTAAAGGGAAAGCCCAAAAGGTGGGTCATCCCAAATTCCAAAAGTAATCCAAAGTAAATGAAGTGAGGTTTTGAAAATTCTTGCTATTAGACACAACTGAGCTTGATAAAGACTAGGAAGAGGGTATCCTCTAGCTAATGCTGGCTGCAAGAAGCAGTACAAGAGAGTACAGGGTTCAGTACAAACAAGCTTGTTTTTGGTCACTTGGCTGCCTTAAAAAGTAATTTTGTGGAGGCTGAGCAACCTAAAAACTTAGATCAGGGTGGTCAGGTCCTTGCTCTTACACCTGTTGTGGACTCTCCTTTTCAGGCTAAATACACTGGACCGAATACAGTTTCAAACAAAATCTCTGACTTGAATTATTTGATTGCAACACCAGGAAAGAAAAAGTCTCTGTCACATAAACCTTGTGCGTCCAGCTCTTGTTGTCGATTCTTTGGCTTTAGCGTACAATGATTTGTGTTCCTGAACCTCACAGAAGTTTGTTGTGTGGTTGTTTGAAAAATTCAGAGTCCTTGTGCAAACTGGACAGTTTTTTATCTCACTTGTCTGAGTAACAATGCGATGAGTTGGCCAGGTTGATTAACCTTTCAGCGGCTGTTGAATAAAGTCACTTCCTGGATTCAAACGAATTCAGTTGGTAGGTCTCTTCAAACAAGTTGATTTAGATTTCATCTTCCACAGACTGATTGATTGTAGAGTCTTATCGCAGTCGTAAAAGTTCTTGTGTTGTTCTGTCCTGCAGCTCCCTTTGAAGAGCTCCTAACATTTGCTACGGATCATTTGAATGATTGTTGGTGTTTGGTAATTTTCAATTAATTATTTGACTTTTAGCTTTACAAGTATCATGAAGAAATATAGTTTGCTCATGTGAGGATTCATCATTAGTAAAAGATAAAATTGGAATAGTATTTTATGACAATACAGACATTCCTAAGAGAGAAATACATGTATCAGTATTGTGGAAGAGTGTATGTTTTTTTCAATGATTTTAATATATTTGTTTTTATAGCGTTAATTTTTTTATAGCCATGAGCCAGGTAATGACAGTATGTGCTGAATGATCTCATTTATTAAGACTTTTGATAATAAACTCTACCTATTAAGGTCTTTTTATTTTACTTTATTATTGAAATAATATTATATAGAGTAGTGTTACATCAATTCAATTCTTTATTGTCATTATTATAAATAAGATTAAATTACAGCATCTAGTCACAAAAAGGCTAGAATAATTCCAACCCAGAGAGCTCAAAGTTGCCGCCATGTTTGAAAAAGGCGTCAATAATTTAATATTGTTTACACTTTTTTTGAAAAGCACAAGCAAAAATAAGAACATTATTTTAGGTAATTTATTTAATTTATTTATTTAAGTAATAAAAAAATAAAGACACCTACCAATTTATACAAAAAAAATAAAATAAATAGAATAATGTAGCAATAATAAATATTTTGAATTCATTTATTATTAATAACTTTGGACCCTTAATAATAATAATATAATAATTATTAAAAAAAAACGACATGCATTTGAGTGTAAACAAGGACAGTTTAATGTAGGAAACATTAAGTGGACAAGATAATATTTATTTGAGTGATCTAAAATGACGAATGCTCTGGTAAAATGACAGATCTGCCATGTATCCATTTCTCAAATGATACCATTTCTGTATGTTTTAAGTTAGTCAGAGGAAATGATGAACACTGTTTCTTATTTTCAGCGGTTGGTAAGGGTCTCGTTTTGTGTCAGTGCTGGAGTCAGCTCTGTGCAGAAACATCAGCTGTCTGTAACAATCCAATAACTTACAGTGGCACAACATCCCCGAGTTGTGTGTTTTTAAATTGTGGACGGTGGCTATTGGCAAAAGCACAGTGTTAAAGGCAGGGTGGAGGATTTCATTATGCAGCGGTGACTCACAGATTCAGCACCATGTCCATACTTCTGTGTTTACATTTAAAAGCAAAAGGTTCAGTTTCTTGTTTGTGTGGATTTTAAAACTTCTCCATCCAAGAGTGTTGCTAAAAGGTTGCAATTAAAAAAAAAAAAAAAAGAAAGAAAGACAATATGGTGAATACTAAAGTGAAATGCAATGTATTATTAATTTCCTCTTAAAAAGGATCAACTTATCAGCTGAACACTAAACTCATGTGGTGTTGCTGCGCTGCCAACGTGAGGTCTCTTGTTTCAGTAATGAATGAAATATTACTGTACATGTCTTTAGTTGTAGGGTTGTAGGAGTATCAGGAGAACCCTACGAAGACACGGAGAGAACATGAAAACTCTGCACAGAAACCCAGGACCTTGTAGCTGTGATGCAGGAGTGCTAACCACTCTGCTGCCAGGCCTCCACATTGATAGAAGTGCCAACTCCAGATGTCGGGTTTTGATCTATAATACCCGACTAGGCCTTTAAGGGCCTTCAAATCTGTTTCTCACTATGGTCAGTATATTATTCTTACTATTTGTGCTTAAATCCGAGGGGTTAGTTGGATCTATCAACAATCAATTCCACTGTTGTTTTCATGATTACATCTTTGCTTAACAATACTGAGATACTATGATGGAAATGCTTTTGCATACGATTGGATAATAATATGAAAGAGCCTTGAAAAGTTCTCTGAATAACTCAGTGTCAGTGTTGTATACGGTTCTTTGAGGCCGGTGACTACTGCAGTGTTCTGTGTGTCAGACAGGGGCTCACCCTTGACATTTTGCCGGTATGCGACAGGGCTGGCACATATTGACAGACAAACACATTCTCACTCACAGCTACGGGCAATTTAACGTTCAACTCAGGCTGAAGCGCACCCAGAGGACGAGCAGCGGACGTGTGTGGGTCAGGTTCACATCAGGAGGCCGTGGCTCTGAGCTGTCAACACATGCATCAACAGAGGTTAGCCGAGGAGGTTTACATTCTGTGTCCCCTTATAATTATCAGAAGTTTACCGACAGAAATAGGATGGGAACAAGAGCATTTTTACAGTTCAGCCAAAACATAATGACCACTCACTGGAAGGGTGCAACTTTGATGATCTTGTTACCATGGCAGCTGTCAGTGGATGAGAGAAACTAATGCTGTCTGCTCCCCTTAACTTCAAATACAGTATACTATATACTGTACATATTTTATTTATTCATTGTACTTCTCCTGCCTAAGACATCAATAAAGTCTCTAGTCTGTCTTTCTAGTGTGACTCCTCTCAGGCTCCATCAAGGGCCTTGGTCTGACCCACAAGGGTTTAGTGCTGTATATATATATATGTGACAACTGTTTGGAAAGTTTGGAAGACAATGACTTAAGCCAAGCTGGGGTGATAGAATGAAATGATAGAACTGATAGAATGAAGATGTTTTTGTGTGTATGGTTTGTTGTGTCTCCATTAGGTCTATCTTTATTAAAATAAACTTCAAAATAAATAAAAAATGTTCTTTGTTGCCTTTTGTTGAAAATTGGATTTGTGTGTTCAAAATAACATAACTTTAAAATATGCATATGTCCGACACAGACCTCTGTTCATAAGGTCAGAGACTGCACTCCAGTCAAGTTACTTTAATTACACTGTGTGCCTGCCCTATTGGAACTTAGTTCTTCACAAAATCTTTCCACCGACCCAAACTTTGATGTTTGTGTTGACAAATATGTGCACTTCTCAAATCCTCCCTGTGTTTGTGTCTGTGTTTGTGTCTGTGTTTGTGGCTGTGTTTGTGTGTTCTACAGGACTCCGAGTGGGCCCGGGTGAGGACTGCCACAGGCACCTTCTTGAGCAGGGCTGTGATTGTCACCTGCCCCCCTCATTTGGCAGGTCAGTGACTGTGTGTCTCCCACCTCCGCCGATGCGCTAAATGAAATTCTCACTGATGCAGAAGGCAAATATAGCTTTCTATCACTGCGTCGGTCAAATGTGGCAAACTGTGTGCTCATCCAGATAACGCGCTGATTTGACAAATTTTTTTTCCCGCCTTCGGTTGTGGCAGTTATTTTGGCTGAAGTTAAATTTAGGCCAAGGGCTGAGAAACTGCTGGATTTCAACTTGAATAAGACCAAGACGTGTTAAGTTTAAAAGTTTAACTGGGGGCTAATGTGACATTGGTTACGGCCAGCAGTGGGAAGTTGCAAAAGCGTCATTACCAGGCTCACAGCAAACAAACTCTCAGAGGAACAATCTGACCCCGCAGGACGCTGTCTCCTGGCAGCCCTCTCAATCTCAAAAGTTTTGTTTGAATAATCTCATGTGAGAATTATGAACAAGCCAACAGACTTCAAAATGTATCTATTGAAGTTCGGGAAAAATGTGTTTACTGGTTTTGACAACATTCAGAGCAAAAAAAATGCTGGTGGATTATATACTGAATGTATATTTTTATTGTTTCATATTCTGGTCTGCTTTAATTCCCTTTTATTTCTAAATCCACAGTTGCATTTACTCCATTCTTTGGTTGTAGCTGGTGAGGTTTTTATGAAGGTTTGCAAAATTTGTATTTTATTTAACAATCTTCCAAGAAACCAAGGCCCTCTAATGTTTGCCTCTGCAGCTACACGAGCAACGACCGGTAGGTTTGAGACACATGACGCTAAAACATCAGTAAGTCACTAAAATCTCTCCATAACAAGATGAAAACATACACCAGGATGGGGCGCTGTGGCTCAGTGGTAGAGCGGTTGTCCCTCCACTGGAAGGTTAGTGGTTTGATTCCAACTCTGTCGTTGTGTCCCTGGGCAGTGTTGCCACTTTTACAACCCACCTTGCCTCCAGTGGTGTTCCAGCTGTAACACTGGTCAACTGAAGCTTAATCAGAATGTAAGATAAAAGCGTCAGCTAAACGTAAATGTTTAATTAATTTTATTTCGTGGAGATGGTTATGGAACAATGTAGAAGGGGAGCTTACTCAAATATCCTATATTCAAAAGTAAATGTGTAATAAAGAAGTTTTGACAAGGTACAGGTCTGGTGTGGAAATACAAAGGTTTATATTTATGACTAATCCTTTTTGAACAAAGTTACTTTACCAATTACATATTTTAAATAAAATGAAATAAAATGAAATTATTAAATGAAAGAAAAAGAGAAAAAAATACTGACGTTACAAAAGTATTAAATAAAGCATGGTGTGGCTTTTTAACAGGCTTTTTACAAACAATTAAACAAAATTAATATAAGGCTTATATATTTTCTACTTAAGATTGAAAGGAATGTCACATAAAGTGATTCAGAAGCTTGGTTTGGAAACTTTTTGGTAAACTTTTTCATACTTGAGTCAGTACTGGTGATGTTAACATTGGTTGGTTTGGTTTTGCCGGGAAACAGCGAGTGTAAATTGCAAATCTACTCTTGGTATGTGCCTGTTTGTACTGCACTGGCAACAGATCTGTCAATCATAGGCTCATACTCAAAAGCACAGACCATAGCCAGGATCTTA
This sequence comes from Neodontobutis hainanensis, assembly GCA_024349245.1. Classification (NCBI taxonomy): domain Eukaryota; kingdom Metazoa; phylum Chordata; class Actinopteri; order Gobiiformes; family Odontobutidae; genus Neodontobutis; species Neodontobutis hainanensis. The sequence continues at coordinate 9,304,173 of JALDNG010000041.1, forward strand.
ATGAGACAGGTTTGAGAGCTATGTTGAATTATGCAGCGCTACTTGGATGCCATGTGTTGGCCTTAAATCAGTGCAGGGAGCTCGACGAAGGCCTTTCAAAAGCCAGTGTCGGCCGGTGATTGAGACCCCTCTCAGAAGAAGGAAAGGATGAATTAAAAAGGGAAAGCTGCATGAAGTGATCTGTGACAGGTTTCATTCTAAATTTCAGAAAGTGTGAAACCTTGAGCTGCGTCTAAGTGGCAGTGAAATTGGAAAAGACGGATAATGAGGCAGATGAAGTGAGCAGCCTTGTTCGGGATCACAACCTCTCGCTTTGACACATCTCACATTATTCAAATCTCAGTCCTTTTTTTTTTCTATTTCACAGGATGGAAAACAGTTTCAACACAATATAATGTGTACATTTGAAAATCTGTGCACTATACGATAATACATTGAAAATGCTCTTTTCTTCTAACCTCCAATCAGAGATAGCCTTGTTCTTATGATTAACAGTTAAACAGTGGCTTCATTGTCAAACTAATAAAACCTTGAACCAATAGCAAACTTCTATAATGGAGCCTAAAAGATCCATAACAAACTTCCTGGTTGGACTGTCTAATGCCTTGACAGTTCAGAACTATACTATAAGCCTTGGGATTAAATATTTTCAAATCTTAAATGGACGCACCTCCACAGCCCGAACTGCTTTGTTACCGAAACTCAGATCATGGTTCAAACACTCTACTAGATCGGCTACACCCTTTGTAGCAGATCAAGTAGAGTGCTCGGACCATGACTTTTGCCTTTAACCGGTCTTTAGGAACTGCTATAAACAGAGCTCACTAAAGAGATGTATCATATATAAGGTATATCAGGACTATAACATCACAAAGACTATTTAAAAAGACCTTTGACCTCTGAGATGGCCCTTGGCCTCCTCCTAAAGCCTCCCTGTGTCTGCGAGTCTGTCTTTCTATGATAATCTTTTTCTGTCTAAAAATCTAAATAAATATATTAAGTAGAAGTTTCCTAACATCCAGCAGAAATGTTTAAACTATTTTCCATTTACATGTATTTTCTGTTGTTTTTATAAAATGCCAAAGTATAAGACATTTTATAGCCTCAGTTGATATGTAGATTTTGCTGGAAACAAGAACCTACTTTAAGTTTGAAAAAATAGAGTTGGCAGTGTCACAAAGTCTTTTTTTTTGTCATTGCTAATTAATCGCCATGTCACTTCTTTTGAATGACTAATTGATTGCAGAGATAAATCCTAGTGACCTTCGGGCTCGGCATTAAAACAAACACACATCGTGCATTGACGCATAACGATGCAAATCCTGGATATGAGCTCTGCGTTCTGTCATTTATCACCTGTTCTCGTCTCCAAAATTCATCTCCCTGTTCGTCCATCCATCTTTTATAACGAGTCCTGTCATCTTCCCTCTTTTTCCTTTTGTGTTGCCACCTCTCTCAGTTGCCTCAGTGATTTATGAAGCGTTTGGTTTGGGCTGTATATGAGATCTTGCTGCATGAAGAAGAAAGAAGAGCTGATAAATGAGAATATTGGGTGCTGAGTTTTGAAATGTTCACGTTTCACCAAATAAACAGGTTTCTGTGTGAATTAGTTCTGCGGTTGCATAACATAAAAGTTCTAATTAAGGTTTCGCAGCATGAACTCGCAGTATAATGTAATTAGGCACAGAATTGAACATCCGGCAAAAGTGAGACAGGCAGCCCCTCTGTTACCAAATTACCATTTAATTTCAGTGTGTTATTCGGGGTCCCTTTATCAAGTGAAGTTCCAGGCAGAGCACATTGTCTACCAGGAAGTGAGTTTTTTTTTTCCCCCTGACTGACGATCTAGAGAGCGTTTAATCAGAAGTAGACACCCCACAGAGATCCTAAAATTATAGTTTGGGTTTTTGAAGTGGAGGTTGTGGTTGTCGTAGGTAGTTTTTGGCTTGACTATGTGGCTTTCCATGGACGAGTAATAGAAGGGCTTTCAATATGGTTAAAAATAAAACAATATCATCCAAAAATGAGCTTTGTTTTTTGTTGTGTTGGTGTATTGATAGTTTCCATCCAGTCAGATTAATGACACATTCAAAAGAAACTACCTTCCTCTTTTCTGGTGTTGTGCACAGTAATGCCAAAAAAATATTAAAACTGCAGTCCCCAAAAACTCCTTCACTCACACTTCTAGCCCTCACCCCTCCACAACAACATAGAGACCAGCTACGTATTTATTAAAATACATGAAAATATGCATTAAAATTTAGCATCGAACTGATAGGATTCCACAATTATCTCAGCCTCATTACATAAATGGATTCAAATATATACATGAATTTCCCTTTGCTTTTCTTCATGGTTGTCTTTTTGCTCCATTTCTCTGAGTAAACAGACACAGCCAGAGCTTAAACAGACACTTTCCAAGTATGGCAGTGTCCCTTATTCGAATAGGTGCAGCCTTTATTGTATATGAGCATCGGCCAACGCATGTCATCACCTGAACATTCTCAACATAATACTCAACAATACATGCTATCAGAAGCTTAAACAGATAAACCCAATTAAAGGCAAAAAAGTTGAACACTGCAAGTTTAGGTAAATCTCAAATAGTTAGTAAAAAGTTAATAATTAACTTTTTTAAAGAAACTGAATAATATTAAATTAAAATACATACACACAACATTATGACGACCGAATGTGTGGGTTACCTCACTAAACCTGATGATGTTTAATCTTAAATAAAGTGATTATTCAATTCTAAACACCATTTACATTATGAACATTGTTTAAAACTTAATGAGTTATGCTGCATTAAAGCAACACTATACTAATGCTTAATATTTTACGTAGTGAGTATAAAGTCAAAGTTTTGCAACAAAAATGTTTGCGGTAAATGAGGCTTCAAAACAAAATATAGACTCTGAGGGCTATAAAGTTGAGTTGAAAGAAAATAAATGATATTAATCAGAGCTCATATTCTCCAGCTCTTATCCATAACATATGCACTTGGACTTCCTTCTGAACACTGTTACTGCTGGCTTTCCAATGTCCTCCCTGAACTCTGCTTCAGTAACCCCAGACTACATCTTTGACCCCTTGGCGTCAATGTGCCAAAATGTCATTTTGACTGTGGCATCCTTATGTGATTTTTTTAGGCATTTGTTTTCAGCCAAAGGTCTCATTATACAAGCTTTGACATTGCCTCTTGGTTTTTGAGAAAGACTTCATCAGATTGCAGCTAATGTTGACATTGCACCGAGCGGCACTAAATCAGCTGAAGCCATCTATCTTCTGGCCCCAGATAGAGAGTCATAATGACAGAGGGCTTGGGCAGCAGTGAGTAAATATTCCAGCTGCCAGACACGCTTTAGTCCAGAGTCTTATTTACGCTAATAGAAAACAGGTAAGCAGTGCATTAGTATTGATTTGCCAGCTGACTCGCGTGAGCCCGGATGCAAGGCCAGGGCTGTGAATGAAACTAATGGGGCCTAATTTGCAGATTAAACATGAAGTAGGAGCCGATGTGATTGTGATGATAAGTAACGCAGCATGATTATTATCTCTCGGTTCCAACTTTGTGGAAACGAATGTGGTTATCTGTGAGCGGTTTGAATCTGTCCTGCCGAGCGCTGGATCAGGTGCTGATTAGCAGGCAGCGCGGAGGAAAGTGGTTATATGCAGAGCTTTGTTCTTGAGAGTGAGAGAAAAAAATGTCTTTTATAATGTAGAGGGAACAGACCATGGTCAGGATAAAAGTTAGACACATTTATGCTGAAGTTCTGCAGTGCTAAGGAAAGTTTTAAAGACTAGGAAGAAAGTCTGAGGCACTTTCACAGCTACTGTCTTTGGTTGTATAATCCAAACCAAACAATCAGACCATAGATTGGCTTTTTTTTTGTTCAGAAAGTGAGGCCTGAACCTGAGTCTAGTGTTAAGTACATTTTGCAGCAATTAACAAAAAAATGATGGTGACACAATAATGATAAAATATTTTTGTAATCCACCAAGACCATTGTCTCCGCTCATTAAATCTTTCTATCAGGGGTTACACGGACTAATCGACTAGTCGACCAGTCAAATATAATGATATCTTATTATTGAGGAAGTTTGAGCTGCCTTCAGAGCTGAGAGGAGTCAAACTAGAGAGACAGGCCAGAGACATGCTGGATGTCTTAGGCAGGGAAAGTTTATTAATCATCAATACTTTAACATCATTGACCAAGTCTGGCAATTCTTCCAAAGAGAGTAGGGTATAATGCCTCGTTTTGTGTCAATGTACATGCAAAGCCATATCAAAGAATGACATGTACGTGATAGAGATTAGACTGGGACATCTGCAATCGATCAGTACAGGCCGGAGTGACATCTATCTAAGATGAACCACATGTGAAGACAATAAATAGTACTGTTGATAACACTTCAGCTACAGCCGTCTCCTGCCACAGAGTCTGAATGGATCGTCAAAGCAGAAGGAATGTTACATGGGTGACAACTTAATAATTCAGTCATAAGCTTTAAAGACAAAGGGTAAAATAATGGAGACAAAAAATTTAAGTTAAGTGTCTTGCCCAAGGGCACAACAACAGTATGAACTGTGGGGAGAGCGGAAATCGATCCGCCTACCTTCCGGTTGAAGGACGACTGCTCTACCACTGAGCCACTGTGCCCCAGAAGGTATCTAATGAAAGTTATTAGTTATTAATGTAAGTGTATTGGCCTACATGTGGTTATTGTATGGTTTGTGTGGTCATTAATCTCTCGCCATATGCCATCGTCCTGGGACAGTAAGGTTACATTAGAGGTTTGTGTCCAGCTGAGGGTACTGTGTCAGTGACATAGTTAGGATTCTACAGCTCAACCGTCAAACGATTTTAAGAATATATTTTTTCGGGCTAAAAGTTATGCGGTGCTACTACCTTAACTAGTCACTGGATAAAAGCAATATGTTGATTCAAATGTTGTAGTTGATTAAGAAACACTAAACATTTGCAGTAATATGACAGAAGAGGAGAGTGGGTTAAATCTTTTTCTTGATGCATTGCTGTGGCCACATCTACCCACAGCCGTGGACAACACTGGCTCATCCCGGTTTGAGAGGGGCTTCGTTCAGTGCTAGTCTCTTCTCAGATAACTCGACAGAACACTTAACAGAATATGTTCTGTGTCATGTTTGGCAGGTGGGCTATTCAAATTTTTATGAAACAGAATAATAAAAATAGACACTGGCCTCCATCGAGTTATATCTCAGTCTGTCTCACCATCAACTCCGAACACCAAATTTCACTCTTGTTGGCCGGAAGGAGCGAGCTTGAGGGTACACCCCAGAGTCTGCGTGGTCACTGAGTCACAACAGCCACTCATGGCTAGGTCTGAAACATCTTTAGTGTGTTATTTATGTTTCACCGACAGAAATATAGCACAACAAAAACTGAATGCAGTAAAAATGCACAAAGTCTATGGAGGTCCAATTGTAAATCTGTCATATTTAACTTTGAGAAATCTTTGATGAAGGCGGAATTTTCTGACTCTCCATGACCCTTAACCTTGGCCAGGACATCTATGAAAAAGAGATTTACCCATGCTTATCATCATAGCATTTGGCCTGGTCATCTTTCATTCATTTGGTAAATGTAAAGGTGTGTTGCTCACAGAATTTCATGTTCTGATCCTAGGTGTACCTGTAATGGCTGTGAAATATCGTAGTTCATTTTTCTTTTTTTCATCCAGAGATGCCGCTGTGATGATGACTGAAATGAGCTAAAGATGAATAAAACTACAATGTTCAAAAGTCCTCATGGTTTATGGCCATGTATACACTGACATAGTGTCGTGTTTACAGGCTAAACAGAGCTTTTAGTATCTGGTGTCTCTGAAGTGCTTTATCTGTGCATCCTTATTGTTTTTAATTTGTTATGAGTCATGTATTTCTGTTCCAGCGCTGTTGCCTTCATTATGTTCAAACTTAAATCTGCTTAATAAATTGATATTGTCGAGTTATAATCATAAAACGCTTATGCAATTTGAGTTTTTAATTTTGAAAAGTGTCAAAAATAAACATATTGAAAAATCAAAGTAATGAAAAAAAATACTGAGCAACTCAAATAAAGGCCATAATGGCTCTGCAGATGCTTGTAATCACCACTAATAATGACCAGAGAGAGAAGCCACATTACCTCTGTGATGCTTTGGTTTAGTGTACCACAAGAACCACAAATTTAACTAACAGGAACAGTGTAGCATCAGGCGTATTTTGTTCATTTATGCAGATTAGCCATGTGCTTCTTTTAACAAGACTTTGTGTGGTGTGTAAATTATATTAGAGCCACACTATGGAGACAGAGAGGACTAACTAAACAGCATCCATCACATATTAGTTTTGCTTTTTGCACACATAGATTCAAGCTGCTTAAACACTACCTGTCCATAAACTATTATGTGGCTCTCTTGTACTGCAAAGACACATCTAGCGGCATTGCAAGAATGGAGGTATTTTGGCAAACGTTCTTGTCTAAGACAGATTTTTTAAACAGAGGGAGAAAAATCTGTGTATGTGAACTAACCCGATATAATAGTGATTGTAAAGCCGAATGGCAGATGACATTTTTCAATCATATTCCTTGTGTTCTATCCGTCTGATGTTCAAGACAGAGTGGTGTCATATCACAGAATGTAATCGGAGGACAAGGCTTTCAACTTGGATGAGTGTCAAGGGGCTCCTAAATAATTAAATAAAAGGCCTGTGATGTATGGCGTTCATATGTAGGCTACAGCAGCTCCTCCCACTTCTGGGTTAAGTGTTTAGGTGCAGCCTGCGTCTGACGGTGGCAGGATTTATGGATCTGCGGGGTCCTCTTATGGGATCTATATGTTATTAGTGCTGCTCTTAAATGAATTCACCAACATGTCTTCACAGCTGAACCACAGAGGACTTCGATTAGTGAGATGGTCTGAGAACAAAATGGAGAGTGTGCTAAAGGAAAGTGACACAATATGTGACGGTGTGTTAGGCACACAAACATGATGGTGAGGTTGGGGAAGGTCACGTCTACAAATCACATGACAATTAAAAAATTAAAGGATTGATCAGTCACTATTACATTTGTTTTTGGTAATACTTATTGAGGTTGTCCTTTCTTTGACTTATTACTCACTAACTCATGAAATCCTTAAGCCCTGCCATCAAAGCCACAAACCAATCATAGAAATCATTAAGAATAGAACTTTTTTTTGTCAGGTTGGATGCCAAAAGATGCAAAAGTAAGTGTTATATCCTTATTCATTCAATAAGGTGTCTTGCCGTATGTAGTACAAACATGTGCCGAGGCCCCTTGAGTCTCGGGACACTTATAACTGAACTCTGACACGGTTTGATTGAAGAAAAAAAAAACTTTCAGAGAACAAAATAAGATGCGGAGGTTAATTGCATATAGTGCAGGTACATCAGGAATTTACAAAAAAAAAAGAAAACAACCCATTGATGCCATCATTATTTTGGTTCGGTCATAATTTTTCATATCATGAGCAAAAAGTTAAGGGCCTTATCCACACCCAGTGTTGAGCAGGGCCATCTCCCTGCATGCTTAATTTGTCGTGTTGTTATGTTGGGAGGGGCCCTGTGTAACAAAGTTTGATTAGGAGGTTTGCCTGGTAACTTTGGGGTTCACACTGGGTTTTTGGTGTCACAAAACTGGTTCACTTTCTATTGAGGTACAGTTGTGCTCATAAGTTCACATACCCTGGCAGAATTTGTGATTTTTATTGTCCATTTTTCTGAGAAAATATATGATAACACAATAACCTTTTTTTCATTTAGAGTTAGTTATTAGGTGAGGCCATTTATTGTAAAACTGTGTTTACTCTTTTTAAATCATAATGCCAACAGAAACTACCTAAATGACCCTGATTAAAAGTGATTTTGTCCTGAAAACATGCACACAAGTGACACAAACAGGTTTGAATGGCTACTAAAGGTAACTATTCTCACCTGTGTTCTGTTTGTTTGTAATCAGTGTGTGAATAAAAGGCTCCTGACAGACCCTTGCAACTCTCATCCACTAATGATTCTAACAACAAACAAAAAAAAAAATAAACATTACATTTGGAGAAGAGTCAACAAGGCCTATGATGAAAGGTACATCATTCCTTCTGTGAAACATGGAGGTGGATCTGATGTGTTGGGGATGTGTGAGATACAAAGGCACAGGAAAATATGAATGCAGCATGTTATCAGAAAATCCTGCAGGAAAATCTGCACACATCAGCCCGGAAGCTGTGCATGGGACGTACTTGGACGTTCCAACATGACAATGATCCAAAGCACAAAGCCAAGTCGACCTGTCATTGGCTACAGCAGCAGAAAGTGATTCTGTCCATCTCAGTCTCCTGACCTCAGTGTCATTGAGCCACTCTGGAGAGATCTCAAATGTGCAGTTCATGCAGGACAGCTCAAGAATTTACAGGAACTGGAGGCTTTTTGACATTTCTGAGAAAATAAATAGCCTCATCCACAACTACCACAAAAGACTTTAAGCGTCATTGATGTTAAAGAAGGCATTACACGGTAATAAGAACTAGGGCATGTAAACTTTTGATCAGAGCCATTTAAGTAGTTTCTGTTTTTTGTGTTATCATTCATATTTTCTAAAACATTGGCAAAAAAAAATATCACAAATTCTGCTAGGGTATGAACTTATGAGCACAACAGTTGATCTCCATAGAAACGTATGTGGCTAAACTGTTTTGGAGCAAGTTTAATTCGAGATAGCAGTAGAAACAAAGCTCACTGATAAATCAGCAAGAAATGAGATGCAGGTATCAAGGAGAGAAAAGGAGTAAAAAAGAGGAAGAAGTGTCACGTTAACAGGTGCACATATGCCTCAAATTGTCAGAGCATTGATAACCTTGCAAAACAGAACTGCTTGTGATTCCGACCAACCCAAAGACATTTACATTTATTAATTTAGCTGACGCTTTTATCCAAAGCGACTTACATTGTTCTACAGTAATTACCAGTGTTGCAGCCAATGGAGGCAAGGTGGGTTAAGTGTCTTGCCCAAGGACACAACGACAGTTTGAACTATGGGGAGAGCGGGAATCGAACCCCCTACCTTCCGGATGAAGGACGACCGCTCTACCCACTGAGCTACTGCCAACCCAAAGACCCACCACAACCTCTCCATTCAATGAGGCTCATCAACCATTATACCGTCCAGCACTGCCAGAAATCTGGGAGTGGTAATTGATGATCAACTAAACTTCACAAGTCATGTTGCCAGCACCACCAGGTCCTGTAGATTCATCCTCTACAAACATTAGACCTTTCCTATCAAAGCACTCTACGCAAATCCTAGTCCAGGCTCTTGTCTTGTCCAAAACTGGATTATTGCAATACTCTTCTGGCTGGACTCCTGCTGCACAACCAAACCTCTGCAGCTCATCCAGAATGCAGCAGCAAGAGTGGTCTTTAAAGAACCGAACGGAGCGCACGTAACTCCTCTCCTCATTAGGTCACACTGGCTCCTGTTGACGCCCACATCAAGTTCAAAGCAATGCTCTTGGCCTACAAGACCACCACTGGCTCCGCCCCCTCATATCTTCACTCACTGATACAGACCCATGTTCTACCAGATCTTTGCGCTCTGCTAATGAACAACGTCTGGTGGTACCATCCCAGAAAAGAAAAAAAATCTCTGGATCTGTTCCACATCTGCTACAAGATCAGCAGATTCTGTTGCCATCTTTAAAAAACACCTGAAAACACATCTCTCCCATCAACACCTGACTGACAACAATGAATTCTACTTCCTTTCTATTCTTCTCTATTTAAAAATAAAAAATAAAAAAATCTCTATCTTAGCTTTGTAAACTGTGCTGGGTTCTATCTGACTAGTTTATTTTGCACTTATGCTTTTAGTTACATTGTGTTGTAATATTGCTTCCATTGCTTTCCTCACTTGTAAGTCGCTTTGGATAAAAGCGTCTTAAAAAGCTAAATGACTAAATGTAAATGTAAATGATAATGTTTTGAAATTTTGTCTTTAAAATAGAATGTCCTGACTCTGACAGAGGTACTGTTTATCCAGAGTATGAACCACATTTTCTTTACCATTGCAAGGGGCTATTATGGAAACTTTAATTTCAATCTTAATTTTTAATCTAAAATGTACAATACAACAACAGAACATAGCCATTATCTCATACAAAGAAGTACAGATACTTGCTGTTCTACACAGCAAGTTCAAATGTCTCACACTGTGCTCTGATCTCGGGACAAAGGCAATGATCCACTTTGCAAATCACACTTAGACAAAGCCATTTCTGTACTTTGTAAAGGTTTTTTGGGACTGAACCTTTTAAATTTCCATTGATAAATTGCATCCCTAGATCATGGTGGCTTTGATGTCTTGATTTGATTTGATTGAGTGCCCTTTTATGTTTCCTGCTCCTCATCGCTCCCACAGTGGAAGACTCCCAGACTGATGGCCTACTGCTCTTAAAACTCACACACTGACAAAGTAATGGACAGAGGCACTTTGCTGAGGGCAAACAGACACTACTCGCAGGTCAGTCAGAGGCAACAAGAGCGGGTGGTTACTTACGTTTACTTAATCTTTACATAAAGTACATTTCTATTTTGTTTATTTATGCTTAAGATCAAAAATGTTTTATTTTATTTAGATTTTTCTCATTAAACAAGCATTATTAAGCATTATATTATTAAGCATTATATTCATTATTGGAACTTGGCTTTTATAGTCCATTACAGAGGGCACTAAAGAAATCAGGGATTTTTTTTTTAGATGAAAGCATAAATAATGAAGCTTAGCTGAGATCGTAGCTCATGTCAAAAAGAAAAACATATAAAAAGATTACGAGAAAGCAATTATGAATATTGTTTCTTCGTTTATTTTGTCTATGAAATGTGCATTTTTCAGAAGCAGACATTTTGACAAAATAGAAAATGGAAATACTAGGTTCTTAGTGAGTAGAGGAGCTTTGACTACTGTTTTTGGAAGTCTAAAATATTTCCACTAGGCTGATTCTTACGTGTCAGTCATAAACATAATTATAAAAAAGTAGATCGACACTATGTATTTGCTCTAGATATCTGAGTTTGATATTGTGTCTTTGTTAGTGTTGGTGCATTACTGGATTTGTGCGTTATTATGTAGAAATCTAAAAAACCTATGTAAAAAAATTAAATAAACTATGGTTTTACGATGTTTCAATTGCAACTTTTTACACAATTTCAAAAAACTGCCATAAAAACAATTCTTTCCAAACATTGCACATTTTTAGCTAATTTAGAATAATCATAATTTGAGCTTGATTTCAAATCCAGGTGTATTTTTTCCTGTAAACAGAAATAGAACAGAGTGGTTTTATTTTTCTACAAGTATTTTTTTTTTTTTTTAATGCAACTTTAAATCAGGCATTGTGAAATATTTCAAGAGCAGTAATCTGCTACCATTACTATTATTACAATTGTTACTTGCTTACTCTGCCACCCTATAATAATCACTGGGACAGTCTAACTTCTGAAAAGACTGGTGAACTCTGTCAGTGCGAGCGTAAGGGTCAGCAGGCAGCACTTCCGCAGATCGCACCCGCGCCATAAAAGGCTCTTGAAGCTGCAGCTGTTCTGTGCCCGACGACAGCAGCGGTGCAAAAAGCAAAGTGATGAGCTGTCAGACACAGGCACCGCTGAGACGCACACAGATGAGCATGTGTCAGCACAATTCAGACAGAACGACACACACCAAACTTCATTTCAACTCTTCTACCTTGAGTTTACATAAGATCTGAGCTGTAGCACTTTTACAAGAAGGTCACATACAGTCATCTTGTGCGTCTAGCTGCAGAGAGTTTTTTTTATTTTATATGAATGTATGTAATGACTCTTTAATTTTGGTTACAAACACTTATCCTCTAACAACAACTTAGTAGCCTTTCCTGCTGCTACCTAAAACTCTGAGTTTGATTATACAGTTTTTCATCCCACCTTAAGAGCCAAACTATATGTCCCTATTTTGAAAAGAAGCTGGTTCAGTGAGCTATGCATTATCAACATAATGTAGCATTCAAATGCACTGTAAAACGTAGTACTATAGCGCTACAAACTTTTGCATTTTTGATTTTTTTTGTTACGATTTAGCCCATTATTTAGCATTTATGTTACAACGGTTAAAAAGCCTCCAGTGCTTTGTGAATCACTGACTGAAACTTCCAAGATTAGTCTTTATTGTCAGAGCAACATGTATTTATTGATCACACAGTATTCATTTTCCTCCAGTCATTTTGAACAGTGTTCATTTATTATAACGATGATTACACAGTCATTAATAATTAATACATTTTAATTAGGGCTGGGAATCGATTAAAACAAATGAAGTCAGATCTGGCTGTAATTAATCTGCCATTAAAGTGCGTTACCGATACATTCACTTTGTGGTTCAGAACTTTGAATTCCCTTTTGCAAATCACACTTATTACTTTATATGTAATATAAGAGATTAGCAGCATGTCTTTTTTATTTTCCATTGCTAGCTTGAGTGTGTTGCCGTGTTAGCCACAAGAAACGGAAATGAGGTACAGTGGTGTGAAGTCAAATAGCGTCAATTTGAGTGGTCCTTTTTTTCTTTGTTTGTCAAGTCAATAGGCTTCAAAATATTCCAGTCCGAGTCATTAAATGTAGGGCAATTAGGATTTATTTATTCAAACCTAGTCACTTTAGAGAGGTTTAGAGAAGGTGAGAAGCTGTTTATATTAAAAACGTGATAGGCTACACAATGTGTGCTATTCCTCTTGCTACTCCGGTTTATTTTATCTTTGCCCCACATTGACTCAAGACAAGGCAATTTTATTTATCATTGTCACTCAAAGTGCTTTACAGAAATAAAAGACACATTTAAAATACATATACCATATTTAGAATTAGTCAAATACAGAATAAAAATTAAAAGACATCAAATGCAGGTAAAAAAAAGTACTTTCAGATGTCTTAACTAAATGTAGCGGAGCTAAAGAAGAAGATTTTTAACTTAAATTTTTAAGGCTGTTCCAGGTTTTTGCTGCTTCACTAAGTTTACTTCAAACTCTGGGCACGAGCAGAAGGCCTGTCCCAGCTGTTGAGTCCGAGGAGGTTCATAAGGAACGGTCAGAACAGTTTTAAAGTCTATTCTCTGAGCAGTGCAGAGATTTTAAAACTGGACTGATGTGGCTGTACTTCCTGGTTTTAGTTAGAACCCGAGCAGCTGCGTTCTGAATGAGCTTCAGCTGTCTTCATTAGTATTCTGTCATAACACAAGCCACAGTCTTTCATCTACTTTATACACTTTACAGTTAAAGCTCCACAGAACCCAGCTCAGTTTAGTTACTTTGTGTTCCCTTTTTTCTGCATCTGCCCTGGGAACCTCCCACTGCAAGAGAAGCACTCTCCACCTACTTATGCAAAACGACTTGACTTGGACTTGACTTGGACTTGACTTGGACTTGTGTACCTCTCTGCTTTACAATAAATCTCTGGATTGCGAGTCATGGCCAATCAAAATCAAGATAAATGAACATCGTCTTCTTTCTCGCGGATGAAGCAAACGAGAGAGTGTGCCTAGAAAGAGACACGTGACCAGGCAGTGGAAACGGGACATTAAAAGGTTTGTTCAGGCCAGAACATTAGAGAAATAAGTTGTTTTTACTTTTACCTGTGGGTTATATTTGAGAGTGGTGACGTTCACGAAGAGAATCTACGGCACAGCTCGTTGAAACAAACAATGGGAACAGAGTCATAGTTAAGCAAAGGGTTGAAATAAACACTTTGATTTTGTGACCTGGTAGCACTAGTCTGACCCAAGGCTTTCCGCTCTTGACCCTCAGTCACGTCTGCCTGCTTTTGCTTCTTATTCCTAGCATAGTGTAGGCCCTGCAGAGAGACTCCAGTAAAATCACTCCACTTCAACTGGTTCACATCTGGCTCTCAAACCATTGTTGTGGCACTTTTTGATCAGAGCAGCGAATCTCAACTGCTTCCTTTTATTGGCCTCCTTCATGCGCTCCATTAGCTCTAGTGGGGTGACCTGCTTGAGAGAGCGAGACATTAGACAGTCTAAATGAAGTTGTTTAATGATAAACTGGCCTGGGGAATGACTGACAAAGTAATTGACAGCTGGCTGCCTGCCATTAGCTTCTAAGACATCAATTCAAAGCTTGTTTTTGAAAGTGCAACAGTGATTTATACTGAAGATGGGCAGCTGTACTGTGACAGTAATTAATCATTTCCATGTTATTTTTTTTTTTTTTTGTAGATAAAGTGTTCTAAGAGCACATAAAAAAGCTGAATGAGCTCACTGTACCTCACAAGCTCAGAAAGTCTGGTGCAGGGATGAGACGTCACTCTTCTGCTCTGCACATATACAACTGTCTTTAGAGGGAACTTAGATGTGTTTACCAAGATTAAAAAAGTAAGGGTGAGTTTGATTTCAGCCGAGCAGAACTCTTTATGTAGAGGAGGAGCGACTTCTCCAAAGCAACTGCGACTTGAGGGCTGGCAAGGCAAATAGAGAGAGTTGAGTTTAGGCGAGCGATGTCAAATCCACCCGGAGCACATCCTTGTGAGTAGCTGGGCAAAAGGCGGAAGTAACAGATTACTTTTCAGTTTGGTTCTTTATAATCTTAAAATTGTCTGAGACAGTAAATAATATAGAGTTTTACACAGAAACGCTTTGTTCAAGAAAAAATTGCTAACATAATAAAACAATCAATCAGAAATATTTTTAATTAGGACATTTTATGCTCATTTTGAAATACCACTAAAACATGCATAGCTGCCTTTTTGTCATTAGAACATTAGTAAAACTTGTTGTTAAAACGTCTACACTGCTGTACATTGTATTTTGCATTTGCTCTAAACAATGACAGAATAAACAATTATTAAGTCCGTCAGTAAAGAGACACCTCTGCCCTCTGATGTAAAGTGTGTTATTTCAGAAGACTGGCCGCTGATGACTTTATGTAAATGCTGATTAATGATGTAAACAAATGAATTGCTTTGGAGACTTCTGGTGGCACGTCTTCCTCAGGTGCTCACACATTGGAAACTTTCACATCACTTTCTGACTGACACTGTTTCTGTGTAATAGCCACATTCATCACTGTCATTGTGTTTGTGCAGAGTATACTCCGAGTGAACGCCAAACAGCTCCTGGAGTCTGCCGTGGATCTCCAGATGATTTCCTGTTTTTATCCAGTGACTTTTTCAAAGACTGAAAGTGCTTAGTATTTACTCCAATTGGAGGAAAAAAAGACGACAAAAGAGCACCTTCCCAAGTACACAATCTGCTGTTTCCATTTGTCAAAGAAAATGTGACAATATTGATATTTTGACTCTTCTGCAAACAGATATGGGCCAATTGTCAGCTTCAAAGTGCACCACAATATCAAACTGGCATGATCAACACAATATGAAAACCTCTAATAACAGTGTTCATTCAAGTCAGAAGGAACAGATGCACAATCGAGCTGTGCAAAAGAGAGACAACAGTGGCTGTAGCAAATCTGGAGACAGGCTAATTCTAATTCTTAACCCGAATGGTGAAATGACTCTCTGTAGAGATCACAAAGGACTAAATGCTGGAGGGTCTGTCTGGCCCATGGTGGGGCGACATTTCACAAATATAAAAAAAATCCAATTTACAAAATGCTAATTTGGATCCATGGTCCCAAGGCACTTCACAGAAAGTGTATTTTGTCCAAAGACTTATCTACTGTGCAGCACCTCGCAGTCCCTCTAGAGGAGGTCCAAAGGCCGATCTACTGTGCAGCACCTCACAGTCCCCTCTAGAGAAGGTCCAAAGACTTATCTACTGTGCAGCACCTCACAGTCCCTCTAGAGGAGGTCCAAAGACTTATCTACTGTGCAGCACCTCGCAGTCCCTCTAGAGGAGGTCCAAAGGCCGATCTACTGTGCAGCACCTCACAGTCCCTCTAGAGGAGGTCCAAAGGCCGATCTACTGTGCAGCACCTCGCAGTCCCTCTAGAGGAGGTCCAAAGACCGATCTACTGTGCAGCACCTCACAGTCCCTCTAGAGAAGGTCCAAAGACTTATCTACTGTGCAGCACCTCGCAGTCCCTCTAGAGGAGGTCCAAAGACCGATCTACTGTGCAGCACCTCACAGTCCCCTCTAGAGGAGGTCCAAAGACCGATCTACTGTGCAGCACCTCATAGTCCCCTCTAGAGGAGGTCCAAAGACCGATCTACTGTGCAGCACCTCATAGTCCCCTCTAGAGGAGGTCCAAAGACCGATCTACTGTGCAGCACCTCACAGTCCCTCTAGAGGAGGTCCAAAGACCGATCTACTGTGCAGCACCTCGCAGTCCCTCTAGAGGAGGTCCAAAGGCCGATCTACTGTGCAGCACCTCACAGTCCCTCTAGAGGAGGTCCAAAGGCCGATCTACTGTGCAGCACCTCGCAGTCCCTCTAGAGGAGGTCCAAAGGCCGATCTACTGTGCAGCACCTCGCAGTCCCTCTAGAGGAGGTCCAAAGGCCGATCTACTGTGCAGCACCTCACAGTCCCCTCTAGAGGAGGTCCAAAGACTTATCTACTGTGCAGCACCTCGCAGTCCCTCTAGAGAAGGTCCTTGTGCTGACCCCACTGTGACACCATGTTTTAAAAAAAGTCACACATGGGGGTGGGGCTAACTTGAGAAAAGAGAGCGCAACAGTAAGTTAGCATTTACGAAGCCGAGATGAACAGCGAAAAGAACAGAACAGATTTATTTTTTATTTACAAAGCACAAAACAACTGTTGCTCGTAGACCTTTAGTGGTATGTCAGTAATAAATGCTACAGGTAGCTTCCTATGAAACCTGCCCCACCTGTGCTTTCCACAGAAAGAGGTGCAGCAATGCTTTAGGTGCAATACATAAACATGGTGTCTTTCACTGTAACAGTTTACAATCTTCATTTTCTCCAGTGCTCCAGATAAAAGCCCTGTGAGAAGATACACTGTCTTGTTGATGAAAAGAGGAGGGGTTCCACTGTAATCAGTCACATTCATTGAAGACCTCGGGCCATAGTCCCACTATTAGTTTGTCCAACAAAAACATCTACTGTCTGTTCTCCGATTGTGTTAAATGACATGTTTATTCACATCGACCAGATTTAACTGTGACACTGAGTAGTGTTGATGTGTGTTGATGTGTTGAGCCGGTGACAGCTGTGTCAGTGAGGGAGAGGTTTATCGTTTACGGGGATGAGGTGCCAGCATGTGCCTTGATTGGCCATCTACAATTTGACTGGACAAATAATGAAGTAAAATGCTCTGCAGTAATGAAACAAGTGGGCCTAATGGACACCACTGGACGCTCTCAGGTCATGCGTACAGTGCTGTCACCGGTGCCGTCTAATGTTGCAGCTACTTATCATGTGGCTGTTTTTCAATTTTACCGCTCAAGGCTCATCAAATGTGTTTAGCGTTAAGGGCATTATTTCTCGTTTGCTGACAGGCCCTTGACAGTTTCTAAACGATGTTTCACATCTTCCTCAGGTTCATTTGTTAAAAGCCTGGCGTTTGGCCAGATGTCACTTTAGCTGCCAAAACAGCGAGAGACAGTGACTCCTCAGCATGCACAACACCACCTGCCCCTTATTGGACGGCTCTCAAATCACACCGGGAGGGCATTTACACATCTAAGTGCTGTCATTAGTTCACTGAGCTCACTGTCAAAGGAATCCATGCAAGGCATCAGAAACTTAGAGTAGTTTGATGAATTTCTTGGAAAATGACTGAGATGATAAAAAATGTCCAGGAAATGATACAGCGCTTGGATATTTTAATTGTATTTATATGATTGTTTGTTTTTGTTTTTGTTTTGTTTTTTTGCAAATTTCTAAGATTACAAGTGTATAGATGCTAAGGTTAACAAATACAAAACAGATTTTCTTCTAAACCTATACTAAAATTCTCACGTGATGTTTTGATGATTTTTGATATTGTCTGGTTTAAAAATTAGGATGAGAGGTTCTTAACACAGAGTTAGGACCCCCACACCTCTGTTTATTGGAATCTTTTACGGCAAATGAATGAAAACATATATCCTCAAAAATAAAGTCATATTTTCAAATGATACCTGTACAACCTAGAGTAGTTGGGACGCTTTTATTGCAATGTTTGTAGTTTTATTATTGCATAACATTGTTTTAGTTTGATTAATTGTAACAGTCTTTATGGCATTTTAGCAAATCCCCAAAGGTTTTAAAGGGTTTTATTCAGACCCTAACATATTTAAAGTTATTTTATAGGTTTGAAGAGATAAAAAAAGATAAATTTGAAAAGGGAAATCTACAAATCCTTTCAAACATATAATAAAAAATCTGTGCTGAATTAAATCTGATGTTCTGCCCACAGCCAAGATCCAGTACGAGCCAGCGCTGCCGAGCCAGAGAGAGTTCCTGACCCAGAACATGCCTGTGGGTCACATGATCAAATTCATCATTACCTACCAGACCGTGAGTCCTTTTCTACACCTTAATATTTACACAAAGTTGATTTGCAGAAAATAAATGTGTACAGGTTAAGTTTCAAGTAACTCTGAAGCAGGACCACATTTAGTCAGTACCAAAAGTAGTGCAAGAAATAAAAACCCTGCACATGTCGAGACTAACCCTGTAGCTCGATAGGATTAACGGGTCATAATGTTTTGGCAGGTTCAAATATGCTTAAATCTGTGCGCTCCATAGCTTCAAAGCATAAAGGTCTATTAAATATATTATTTTTGATTATTTTGAATTGATCAGGCCCCATTAAAGCTTTTTTAGAGACTTTCAGAGACCAAAAACATTTTTGAGTTTGTCTTAGAAATTCCATTACCATGGTTCAGAAAAATACATTTTGTTATTAGGCACAATATTGATGCAGCAAGCTTTAAAGGAGAGGTGGGAACAATTCAGAAACATAAAAAGTTAAATGTTCAAGCTTTAAATATCATTTTATTGGAAGAGTGTATGTCCTAAAGATGACAATAATGAGTGGGCCATTTAGACCGGAGAGACTTCTGGAAAATACACTGTATCTAATCTTACATCTTTGTTGATTTGAAGACACTACAAAACTGATAACCTGTTTCTTGAAAAAAGAAAAATGCTTTGTGTTCTTTACTCTCTCATAAGTCATCAACAAGATACATGTCGACTGAACAAAAGCAGCAGTATTTCCCATTCTTTTATAAGTGCCTGCAAGTTCAAGACGCTTAAAAGGCAGACAGAATATGTACTTTCTGGTGCGAGTCGTCATCTGATAAATTTTAGGTGTACTCAAGTATGTTGGCTGCTGTGTTGTCTTGCAGATGGAACAGAAATGCTATTGCATGTCAGTTTATAGTCAGCATAACATAGTCCTAACAATACAGCGACTTACAGCTTGTAGTCTTTATGAACTCAGTACACACATTAAACTTTTCTGTAAATGTGCCAGTGTTAGCTATAAAGCTAGTCCCTGGGCAAGGTGTCAAATGCCAGCAAGAAACAAAACAACATTTAGTTCACAATAACATCACACTGACTTAAATGTTAGTACATAAAATGAGTGTAGTAAAAATTATTAGTTCATAACTTCCTCACACAAGGATTAATAAGAGCTCTTAACCCACAGTAGAGCAGCAATTAATATTAGGAGACATACACACACAGTGACATCTAAGCAAGAACAACTGGACAAACAGCACAAAACAGAACAGGCTGAACAAGCTGGTTAGTATTTATGAGTGCAGGGTTGATTCTCCATGAGTTCAGGCTCTGTGTGTAACAGTATTTTGTAAATGAGATGCTCGCACTAAGAAAGGCTGAGTGACCGAAAGCACTTTTTCTCAGTGGGACTATAAGGTTATTTGTGGAAACAGAACTTTAGCTGGTGTAGTCTATAAAAACACAGCTACATACTAATTTTCTCCACCCACTTACTGACAGCATGTATCAGAATCATCTTGTTTTTGCAGAATCTGTTTATGCTCTTTTGTCCACTAAAGATGTTTATGTGCAAAGATGCCCCTGGCCAAGGCTATACTTCTATCCATGGCGTTTTATGCTATACTGGAAATGTTATAGGCACAATGATATTTCTGTTATATCTATAAACCTGAAACATGCTACTAACTAATATTTATAATGGTCATCACTTTAGAATTAAATTAGTTCTTGGCTGTCCACAATAAAGAAGAATAAAATGTATTTATAAAGTACATTTTGTACAAAATTAAAATAAACATGGTGGAAATAGACAAATAAATGAACATATATACAGCATGAACAGATGTATTTCTGTTGTCGTTAATAAACAAGTGAGAAAAGGTGTGTTTTGAGTCAACTTTTAAAAGATGCAGTGACTTTAGAACAGCTGTAATATGTCTTGTATGTATGTTAAGATACAGGAAATGCTGCTGGAAAGTCATGGACTGTACCTTTCCATAAATATGTTGTATAATTGAGTTTGTGATGTATATTTGTGCTGATGTAATGACATTTTCCTAAGATAGAAGCGGGGCCTACACCCTCGAAGTTACATTGCCAAATATCTGTCGGATTAGCCCACCTTTGTGATAGAAAAGAGGTTGTTCTCATGTTTCATGTCAAGAAACAATATGACGTTATGGCATCAAACCTGTATATTCTTATGTTTCATTTGATCCACCACCGGGATAACTTTTCTACTATAGCGCCAACTCTTCACACTACTGCTCTAGATGGAAGTCTTGCCACAACAAACGGCTCAAAGTTGAGGCGGTTGTTGAATTTTCAACAGAATGAATGATTTGTGCTCCATGCGTTCACCGGTGTAACCACAGTGAGGGGAACCGGGAGGAAAAACAGCAGCTTGTCCTTTTCAAGACCGTAGCCCTGAGGGTGGTCCCCGGGCCGGACCTCACATCTGCCGCTCCACTCACCTGTGACAACACACCTCCGGGTCGAGGGAATTTACACAGCACTTTCACAGCCCAGACATTTTTACTTCATATGTCTGTGTGGACATAACGTAATGGCACTTGCGTTGTCTGGATCTTTAGGAGAAAATGAGGAAAAGCCAACTCGCTGTGCCTCTAAAACCCCAGAGTGGATGTTTGAAAAGGAGATCAGGACACGGTCAGCGGCAGGTGTCTCGCCCCGAGCTGAACACATCATGAAGTCAGGACTTAACGAAGATCTTTTTAGAGTCACACCACATTACATCTACGTCGGTGGAGGGTGTGTGGAAACGCTCTCAACTTTTTATCATGACACTTTTGTCCTGTTTGTCTAAATGTTTCTGTGGTCCAGGAGATGCACATTTCAGTTGAACGGTTCATTTAGAGTTCTTTTAATGCAAGATTTAGTATATGCACAAAAAGAGGTAAAAGAAGGCATCTGGATTAGTATTGCACGGGTCGTCTCAAACCCGCGGGTCGGGGCGGGTAAAGAAATCCTCACTTTATGTGCAGGGCGGCTCATTAAAAATAAAATAAATAAAAAAGGCTGCTTTGAAAATGTTGAAAACTTTTATAATTTTTGTTAATATCTTTTTTATTTTCATTACAGTGCGTAGTATGTCCATCCTCACATCTTTCTGACGAGGCATTAGACGAGTGAACAGATTGAGAATAAAAAATTGACATAGCTATGAGTAATTTTGGTTGTAGCGCCACACTAATAATTTATTAGAGAATCTGCTTGAATATTTTGTATCTTTTTCACAACTTTTTGAGTAATTTCATTTTCATCAAACTACTAACTAAATGTATTTTTGATTATTAAGGTGTTTTTGGTACCTTAATTATAAAAATAAGTGCAATGACAGATTTTTGTTTAAGCATTTAAAGTTACGGTAAAGGAATTTATAAATTATGGTCGATGGTCGATGGAGGTAGAATACAACTGACTATTTCTACCCTTTACCCTCCGTGGAGCTTTTGGATGATTTTATGTCATTCTCCTGCGAATGTTCCTGGACAAAACACTTTAACTTTAAGCAATACTCTTTTGTTTATGTTCTACTTGCTTTGCTTTAATCCATTTGAAATGTAAGCGTTGTTACTGTTGAATACAGCTGATCCAGTGCTGATGGATCACTACTGATTCCAATAAAAGCCTTGTCTACAGGATGAATATATCATTATAACGTTAGAGACAAAAGGCACTATTGAAAAGGCTGCCTTGTGACCAAGCCTTTCTCATGGAAGCCCTTAAAAGGGCCTTGAGTAAGGGCGCTGCCATACATCGATATACCTCCGTCCACCAGAGGGCAGGCTCCAAAAGCGAAAAAATAAGGAGAAACCCAATGGCGACTGTACAAGTGTAAAAATCATATTGCCCAGGCGCAGCACTAGTGCAGTGGTCCAGCACTAGTGCCCAGGCGCAGCACTAGTGCATTGGTGCAGCACTAGTGCAGTGGTGCAGCACTAGTGCAGTGGTCCTGCACTAGTGCCCAGGCGCAGCACTAGTGCATTGGTGCAGCACTAGTGCATTGGTGCAGCACTAGTGCAGTGGTCCTGCACTAGTGCATTGGTGCAGCACTGGTGCATTGGTGCAGCACTAGTGCCCAGGCGCAGCACTAGTGCATTGGTGCAGCACTGGTGCATTGGTGCAGCACTAGTGCCCAGGCGCAGCACTAGTGCATTGGTGCAGCACTGGTGCATTGGTGCAGCACTAGTGCCCAGGTGCAGCACTAGTGCCCAGGTGCAGCACTAGTGCATTGGTGCAGCACTAGTGCATTGGTGCAGCACTAGTGCATTGGTGCAGCACTAGTGCAGTGGTCCAGCACTAGTGCAGTGGTCCAGCACTAGTGCCCAGGCGCAGCACTAGTGCATTGGTGCAGCACTAGTGCATTGGTGCAGCACTAGTGCCTAGGCGCAGCACTAGTGCCCAGGCGCAGCACTAGTGCATTGGTGCAGCACTAGTGCAGTGGTCCAGCACTAGTGCAGTGGTCCAGCACTAGTGCCCAGGCGCAGCACTAGTGCCCAGGCGCAGCACTAGTGCCCAGGCGCAGCACTAGTGCATTGGTGCAGCACTAGTGCATTGGTGCAGCACTAGTGCCCAGGCGCAGCACTAGTGCCTAGGTGCAGCACTAGTGCCCAGGCGCAGCACTAGTGCATTGGTGCAGCACTAGTGCATTGGTGCAGCACTAGTGCAGTGGTCCAGCACTAGTGCCCAGGCGCAGCACTAGTGCATTGGTGCAGCACTAGTGCCCAGGCGCAGCACTAGTGCCTAGGTGCAGCACTAGTGCCCAGGCGCAGCACTAGTGCATTGGTGCAGCACTAGTGCATTGGTGCAGCACTAGTGCAGTGGTCCAGCACTAGTGCCCAGGCGCAGCACTAGTGCATTGGTGCAGCACTAGTGCATTGCGCAGCACTAGTGCCCAGGCGCAGCACTAGTGCCTAGGTGCAGCACTAGTGCCCAGGCGCAGCACTAGTGCATTGGTGCAGCACTAGTGCATTGGTGCAGCACTAGTGCCTAGGCGCAGCACTAGTGCCCAGGCGCAGCACTAGTGCATTGGTGCAGCACTAGTGCAGTGGTCCAGCACTAGTGCAGTGGTCCAGCACTAGTGCCCAGGCGCAGCACTAGTGCCCAGGCGCAGCACTAGTGCCCAGGCGCAGCACTAGTGCCCAGGCGCAGCACTAGTGCATTGGTGCAGCACTAGTGCATTGGTGCAGCACTAGTGCCCAGGCGCAGCACTAGTGCCCAGGCGCAGCACTAGTGCATTGGTGCAGCACTAGTGCATTGGTGCAGCACTAGCTTGAGGTCATGACCTGGGCGGTGCCAAAACGGGAGAGCCGGCCTAAAAGAAACAGGCACCTAAACTTTTGCTTTTGAGTCATGGAGCTCAACAAAACAGCTTGTATAAGATAAATATTGTGTGTTTAATGTTGCAAAACGTAAAATTGTAACCTTAATATATCCACAATCACTGTGTAATGTACAAAATATTATAATATAGGACCTTTTTAAAGAACCATCTTCTGTTGCTGCTATTGCTATAATTAATGTAATTACAGAGCCTCGCCAATATGCGTTACATTTAGCACCAAAGGTTTTCTTTTACATTAAAAAAGTGGAGTCATATGCAGCTTGTAAATGACAGATATATACTGTATATCCAGTGTAAAGTATGCAGTTCTTTAGGTTATTTATTTTTTAATGCTTGATGCACCATTTTTCAAAACTCAAAAGACAAATTTTGTTAAAGCCCTTGAAAGACAAAAGCAAAAAGAAATAATGGCAAATTGTTGTTCCTTTAAAACCGCAAAGCTGCCAGTGTTGGGGACTTGCCCAACCCGAACATGTTACTTTCCTTCCATTTAACCTTGCTACTTACACGGTCGCATTAAAGATTCAGATATTATTTAAATAAAAAAACAGACATTTACAATCCAGTTTCTGTACATTTTTCTTTTGACTAACCATTTCAATCAGAGCAATGATTGGATTTTGTTTTGGTGATAAAACCTTGTCTAGTTTTGTTGTATCATATTACGGCCTACACCTGTTTGGTCAATGTGAACTTTATATATACTTTATATATATATATATATATATATATATATATATATATATATATATATATATATATATACATATATATATATATATATATATATATATATATATATATATATATATATATATATATATATATATATATATATGTGTGTGTGTTTTTTCAAAGGAAAATAAAATAAATATATTGTAGTATTTTTTTATTCCTTGTTGACCAAAATAAACTAAATAAACACAAAAATGTTTAACATTGACAACAAGAAATGCAATACAAACAAAAATACATTTAATGAATAAATAAAAATACAAAAGAAAAGAGCATAAAAAGATACCTTAAAAACAACACAACTGTTAAATCTGGTGAGTTGTGAGCAGTCTAGACCTCGCTGATGCAATAGTAAAGAGTTTAGAGCCTCACAGCTTCTGGATCTGTGCTGTTTTATGCTGAAATATTTTCTCTTGAAGCAAGGGGAACAAAAATGCAATGGCTGGATGAGACGGGTCTCTGGTCATCTTCTACTCATAATGTTGGAGTTACAAATGAAAGAAAGACTCCACAGATCTTGCTGCCTTCCTATTGTTTCTTGAAAAAAAAAACTCAGTTTCAACTTTATTTCTGGAGTCTTTTCTGTATTAAGAAATATTCTCCATTTATGGTCAACTGTCCTGAATGCCGATCACATGCTGTACATCTAAAGACAGACTGGTAAAACAGCACAGAGCTGTCTGAGGCCAGACTGTATTGATCTGAGAAATTGTCTTGTCTGGGGCAGTGATCAGTGCGCCAAATCCTTCAGCACGGTGAAGTCTAATTTCCTGCCACAGGTCTCTAAACTCCTTTCATTGACTCTGAAGACTTTCAGGCCAGCGTTATCAGGTTTACTCAAAAGGGCAAACTGAAATGAATGCTGAGCATTAAAGACAAAATGTAAGGAGGGGATAGTCAGATTTTCATTATAAGCATCTTTGATTTTTATGGAAAATTTACTCTCTTCTTTGCTCTTTCAGAGGTTCTGCTTCTGGGTTGTTATTATTACTCATCAATAACACCAAATATAAAGACTTCAAGATGTAATTTTCTCATGTAACGACAAGTATATCAGTGATGACTTAAGAATTCCAGAGGGTTTGAGCAGAAACAAGGTCTTGAGTTAACAATCCCATCAGGCTAGCCTGGCGAGCCAGACTCCTCGTTTTATAAGCTCAGTGCAAGCTTGAGCTGTTGTTATTAAGGCAGCAGTCTATGAAGAAGTAAACCAACGGAAGTAGCACACATGCAGTGCAAATGGCTT
Source organism: Neodontobutis hainanensis (assembly GCA_024349245.1). NCBI lineage: Eukaryota > Metazoa > Chordata > Actinopteri > Gobiiformes > Odontobutidae > Neodontobutis > Neodontobutis hainanensis. Next base: position 9,329,976 of record JALDNG010000041.1, read on the forward strand.
TAAACACGTAATGTTGTCTTGATTATTGACTGTTTTGAACAAGGGACTTGGGTCGCCTAAGTGTGACGCATGGCAACACTCCAGCGGCACTCGAATGTGATTGGACGATACAGAAAATGCTGAAGGGATTCGTTGTTTTATGACGCTTTGCCTGACTAAGCCAGGCTACCATCATGCAACCAAAGACATCAGAATGTTTGGAAGATGATTTATGGAGTGGGTATTGAATGGAATCAATGGTTTTTAACCATTTTCATCTAGCCTCACATTTCAATGAAAACTAAGAAATGTCAAAGGGAATAAGAGCAGCGTCCGAAGTTATACTCTAAAGCTAAAAATAAATTAAATAACTTGACTTCCAGAAATAAAATATATGGCATGTATTCTGAAAAAAACAAAAGTACATGCAAACCTACCAACCAAATCATTTTAAGAGCACAGAGCAAGCTCTCTGACAGATGATAATTCATTCACTGATGCTGATTGTTCCATCAAACATTAAAACCTTCACAGTCAATATGGAACACTACATGAATATCTTGTACAAAACCACAGAGAGTGTGTATTCTCTGTTTTAAACCTGTGTCTAATGTGACGTTTGCTGCTGTTTTAACCGTTTTACTGACTATGACTCTATTATTTCTTGGCAGGCCTTTTGGAGAGACAAAGGCTTCTCAGGAGAAATCGTCTCTGGCTCTTTCACCGGCTGTCCGTTCTGCGTGATCTTTGATGCCACCAGCCCCAGTGGTAATGCAGCTCTGGTGGGCTTCATCTCCGGTCAGCAGGCAACCTACTGGACCACCAGGAAGGTGAGGGCCCGGGTTAAGCCTGATCCGAAGGCTTGTGTCGTGATAAATAATAGTGACTTAAAATTTTCCAAAACATGATTGTAGAATCAAAGTCGACAAAAGCTCATGCAACTTTGGTTTAGTATTTTTAAAATGCACATTTACAAAATGCACAAGTACATTTTAAAATGAAACACAACTTCTCATATCTTCTCAAATTGTATAATATCTTATCTATATTATTTCCCTGAAAGTAATATTGTATATTATATGTGACAGTCTGCCTTATGAATATTGTTCTCTTTCTCCTTGTTGGCCTTTTATTTTCTCCATATTTGCTCACTTTAAAACAATAATATCAGCTTTTTCTCTTGTGTTATTTTGCCATTGTTGACCTTATCCTATTTAACCGTGTTGTTTTCTTCATGCTGGGCTGAGGCGAATATGCTTCTGAATAATTAAAATGCACCACTCGCTCCTAAACAAAGAGAAATGGTGTTAGAGCGTGCAAGAAAAGTGAACTTTGAGGTCAGACCTAGAAATACTGTTGTTATGTCAGTGTGAGTTAGCTTTTTGTTTGTTATACAAGGTTCCCACTGGGGCTTTAACTCTTTGCCTGGGAGTGTATCCCTCTTTGGAGTGCTTGCAACTCTTATCTGACTGTAAATTTACCTTTCAAGATGTAGAGTAATGTGTTTGAAATTGACTAACCAGTTTTTGAGTTAACGCTAACTAACCAAGCGTAACCAAGTCTCCCTTAGTTGTTCACGTTGTGTCCAAATCTATTTAAGTTTAATTCCGTGTCGAGTCATACACATGTACCTCTTACATGTAAGCCTATAAATGTTTAGTGCATTTACTCTTGATATCTTTGTTCAAAGACTTCTGACATTATGTCATAATTAACATAACGTAATGTAACATAACACCATGCTTCCTCTAGCTTTTAGTCCAACTTTTAAGAATGCATAACTTCCTCGCTGAGCTCCACTTCTGGAGGTCTGCAGTAAATGGCGTTGCTGGGAGCCACAGTAAAGTGACATCCAGATGATGAGGAGTCTTGGACACAACTCTGCAACATCTGTCGGCCTGTTTTATGGTGATCGTTCCTCCGTGACCGTGGGCCTCAGTCCTCACTTCATAACTCACTACAGGCTCTAAGTCAACCTGCGGCGAGTGCTGACCAGACTTGACTTATTCAAATTGACTGCTACTTTTGTGTCTGGAGAGGCCTGGTTACTACAATAAGCATTCATATCTTGGCTGCCTGCTGTTGGATCTCTGACAGTGAGGGAGTGTAATGTCAGCTCCTCGTTGTGACTGACGTTTGCTTGTGCTTGCAGGCTGCAGAGAGACGAAAAGCAGTGATTTCCCATTTAGTGCAATACCTGGGACACGAAGCTGCGTCTTTCATCCACTATAGAGACAAGGTAAGTACCTCAGCGGCAGATGTCGAATGTAGGTACACATTGTGATGGTGGTTTCAGGGAAAAATGTAGATGCACTGATATCTGTATGAACAGGTTCTGGACATGGAACTGGTTCTGTTAAAGATGTAGCACTCAAGAGTGGTCTTAAAGATAATGTCTAGAATTTTGAGTCCGCCTGAGCTTTGTGTCTGAGTGTTGTATGATGTAACTAATGACAACATGACAAGAGCGCGGGTGTTAAGCTAAAACAAACACAACACTGACACTTTGAAGAAGGACTCCACAAAATTCAAATACAAAAACACCTGATGCGCCCAGAAGCAAAACAAGCGCTCCTTTTTTTCTTTGTGCTGTTTGCCAGTGTCCCTCCTCAGCTCCCCTGTGGCTGCTCATATCAGGGCAAACAATGGAAAGGTTCAGCTTATCGCTTCAGAAAAAGACACCACTGTGTGTCTGCCAAAGTGTGTTTTGAAATGCTTATTATTATATATTATAGGACACGTTAAACTTATGGTAAAATTGATTTGTGATTTGTGATTTGTTTTGAAAGAAACCGTTTAGATATCATTGTTTAATCTGCTTTAAGTTAAAAATACCAATTTAAAACATTAATTCATTAAGTGTGAAATGTGAGGTTAAAACATTCATTTAAACAATTTATTGGTTGTATGCTTTGATTTAAAACCATTCATTCATTCATTCATTTTCTACCGCTTTGTCCCGTTAGGGGTCGCGGGTGACTGGAGCCTATCCCAGCAGCTTTGGGTCTGAGGCGGGGTTCACCCTGGACAGTGGCCAGTTCGTCGCAGGGCTGACATTTAGAGACAGAGTGACAGACAAATATTCTCTCTCACATTCATTCACTAGAGACACTTTAGAGTTGCCGATTAACTTGTACATGCATGTCTTTGGATGGTGGGAGGAGCTGGAATACCCGGAGAGAACCCACAGTAACACGTGGAGGACATGCAGACTCCTCACAGAAAGACCAGAGTCGGCCAAAAATGTTTGAGTCAGCCGGGTTTTGAACTCACGACCTTCTTGCTGTGAGGCACTTTGCCACATGCACCCCTAAAACCACTCACTAGTGTCCCTGTGACCTGTCCCTGGATAAACTGAAGAAGATGAATGAATGACTCTTTCACTCTTTGTCCTTTGACTTCTTCTCTGTAGCCTACTCTGTTCTTTTTCAGCTGATGTTTTGGTTGAAGAATGTATTTTGCTCTGTTGAACCGCAGGAGAGCCTACAGTATGTGAGATTCAGGAGCTGTGCTCCTCATGAGGCCAGCAGATAAAGCAGGATCATCAGCAGGGGGTTAATAGCAGGGGGGCCGGAGGGTCTTCTCCCAGAAAGTTTTTAACAAAATAGACTTTCCTGTATTTCGGAGCATTTAAAATTATGTTAAAATAAGAATAAGTGGTTTACATTGTGGGATAATTAATTTAAGCCCTAAGGCCTTTTCCAGTCATTTACATACCTATAATAAAATAAGGTTTTTCTCAGCTTCTACTAGGTCGAAATGGCTAATCCTAAAAAGTAAAACAAACATCTACAGTAAAAATCCTGGTTTTGGTTTTGATTTGCTTTTAGCGGACGTTTTCCTGGTTATGTGGAAATAAAACTGTGTGTATTGACACTGGTGGGTCAAGTGCAAACCCTGCCTGGCAGGGGCGTTATGGGATGATCTGACCATGACAGATCTTCTTTCCCTCCTGAGACACACTCTCTCAGCTCCACTCTTTCAACACAAATTATCCCTCAGATTTCTGAAAGGCTCAAAAGTCCTGGCTTTATTCTGATGTAGAGGCATATCGGGTCTACATCTCCGCATGGGTCACGTTTAGGGTTAGGGGGCTTGCTCCTTTACTAGGGCTTTATTAGACGTACCATTTACTTCACCAGTGTTCACAGAACCAGTAATGTGCACCCCTGTTTTTGTTTTTTACCGAGGCCCGGACCTCGAGGACCTCAAAGCTGGCTACGACCATGCTTCAGACGTGATAGGGTTAGTGTCTTGAACATTAAAGTACAGTCCAATCGTATTTTGTGGTTTTGTGCTGCTCTCATTGGTTAGACCTTCATGGGTCAAGATGAATCCAGAGCAAATGTGTTTCTGTGGGAAGTAACAGGAATTAACCAGTCAGGGTCACAGTCACGTGTCAGATGGATGAATAGTATTTGTTGTGTCCTTTGGCGACACTATAATAATGCTATTGCAGCTGCTTTAACAGTAGAATTAGACATAGCTATCTTAAAACCATTTGTTTTGGGTAAACTTTTAAAGACATTAAAAGAAAAGGAGCTTCTTTATTAACAAGAAATGGAAATTGTTTTTTAAGAGTGCATCTCTCTTGTGACAGTGATATGCTTTTGATTTGTGTTTGGCTGAAGTATTGTCAGGCTCAACTTGTAATGAGCAGGAAATGCTTCATAATAATAATGAAATGATGTCAGTGGTAATGATCGCTGTTGAGCAGTTTACTTGGTTTATTTTGTTTTTTGTCGGTGATGAGCGTGAGCATTCTTGTTGTTGCTGATCAGCTGTGGTGTACTGTTGTGAAGTTTGCGTGAGCGTTTGCTGCGGTGCCTTTTAAACTTCTTTGTCACAGGCCACTGGCTAACGGCAGCATACTGTAGAGAATAAATTAGACAAACAGTTGAACAATGTTGAACAATCCTTTTAGAACCACTTCTTAAAGGTCTGAGGTTTTGTTTTCTGACCTGACAATCCAAATGGTCTGTGAAACAAAAAGAGCAAAGCCATGTTAACAGTAGTAACAGTACAATGGTCTCTTCTAAAACACGCCTACAGCAGCACTGACACACTATTGGAACAGGCTGGACAAAAGTACATCTACGGTCAGCCTTTAGTGAGTCTGAAGATCAAATGTACTGGTCTTGGGATTTTAAATAAAGACCAGAACAAAATTACTTTGTCCTTTTCATTCTTGTGATTAAAACTATTTTCCTATTTTATACAAATTAAAAATATCCCTCTGTCCTCCATCAGCCGGGACATGGTTTTAGACTGGATTTGGAGATTGAATGGATCTTTGTTACTGTTTCCTTGAATACAGCTGATCCAGTGGTGATGGATCACTACAGATTCCTGTAAAAGCCTTGTCTACAGGATGAATATAGCATTAGACACTGTTAAAAAGGCTGCCTCGTGACGGTAGCGCTGGCCCTTTAAGGGGCCGGAACCTCGCGGGAGTTTACAGTCTAAAGTTAAGTTTAAGCACTTTTATGTCAAAGTTTACGGTTTGTTTGACACCCCACTTTGAAGTTTGTGCGTGCAAAGCCAGCAGGTCATGTTACGAGACATGTGCTAGTTTATGTGGGTGTGTTCGACTCGTTTTTGGTGTTAATTGATGTTTAATGCAGCATGGACTCAGAGCACATGTATTATTAATGTGGAATATTCTTACGTAGTTACAATACTCTGACATTTATTTAGTTATTTGTGTATTTACATTTAGCCAGTGCTTAAGTTATTAAGTTATTCATTCTTTTGTGTTTTAGAACCACACTGGCTTCAAAGTGTAAAAAAAAGATGCCAGTGTAAAAAGTTCATTAAAGCCACTAAACTACAAGTGACTGCTTTTTGGGTTTTAATTAGAACACCATCTTTTAGGCACCTTTGACTTGAAACAGTGATATGTAAGTGTTTGCCAATCCAATTAGAGAGAGAGAGAAAAACTGGAGCAGCTTGTTAAGTCAAACATAACTTTGTCTTTGGGCTTTATCCTTTTGAAAAGATGAGGATGGAAAACAAACTTCCAGTAAGTGCACAGCCTTTTGTTTGTTAAACTCTTCTCCTGTTCTTCCCATGATGCCTGATACTGCAAATAAGTACACTACAGTTAAAATCCATCCACAAGCATTTTTATGTTCTATTATGACTCTTCAAATGTTGTAAATACAAACTCCGTTATGAGCTCAAAAAAACTAACACCATTAAAACCAAATATTGGTATTGGAACTATAATAGGTGCAAGAAATACCCTTAATCTATTCCATCTAACTCAGTCAGTTTAACAAGACCAAATAAAAGATGCTTTCAAACTTTGCTCTTGTCTGGTAAGTCCACAGGTGGATGTTTTGGAGCTGGAATCACTCCTGACCCTGTTCTGACCTGGTCCCTCCTGTAGCACTTTCACAGGTTTTTGTTGCCACTCTCACACCTCTTGTTTATCTCACTTGAAAAATGTTCCATGGATTGAACCGGCTCTTCCTTCAGTGCTTCACCGCTGACACCTTGACAAAGCTGGCATGTTTCACACTCTGCACTGCCGAGTTTAAATATTTCAGCCTTAAATCATAAATATCAGGGTTGTCAGTGACGGCTATGATATGTTTCCCTTCACTTTTTTGGCATTGTTGATCTCGTATGCCTTTTTTAGGATGTGATCGGAGAGAAATGACATTGAAAGCTGTCCCTAAAATATTTTTTGCTTGTGTGCCGCAGGAGAAAGGCTGCCCGTCGAGAGTGTGCTTTGTGCCAGAGACACTGAGCACTGCTACTCTAGGCTTTATTAGATTTATCTAAAAAATAAATGCTGTCGGTGCAAAAAACAGCAGCTGCAGAGATAGTGGTTGCTCTGGCCCGGTGACATGAGGGCCACTAAAAGAGCATGTGTCTGTCAACCCTTTGTTCTCATCCCCAGAGTGACAGGGACAGTTACATTAGGAGTGAATGAGCACTGAATTTACTGATTCAACTTTTTTGTAGGACAGTAGCCAGTGGTCAAAACAAGCCGTTACTCACTAATGATGCTTTTTTGGTAAAAATCCAAAAGTTGGACAACTCCTGAGGGTTCTGTTGCTAGAAGTTGATTGAACAAACTCAGAGTTGCGGAGTAAGTTTTAAGTTGATAAAACCAAACAAATCCAGACTGGGTAACTTTGTTTTTTTTCAGCTTAGGTTTAAACACTTAACCAGTGATTACTGGTCATGTCTGTGCAGTCAACAGCCAATAGCAATCAACCTGGAGGGTAAAGGGGGCGGGGCTTTCACAGCCATTATTATTAGAACCTAAAACAGGAGAAAGATGAAAAAAGCTGGTTGTATAAATGTGATTGGTTGTGTATTTGTATTTGGCTCACACTGACGAGAGACCATCCTAAAAACTCATGCACTCGACATGTTTTATAATAATTCACATTCGGTGTAAACAACATCAAATAAAGAAGAATCAAAAACTATTTACACATTTTTTAAGAAAATTTAGATGTGACCCAAATGTTAATATGAAATACAGAAAAGGCTTTCAAAATGTAACGGCTCACTAATGTTTTCCAGCCAAAAACATCTTCAGGCTTTTTGTCCATATTTGTCCACAGAAGTATTGCATCTGCTTTATTTTCATTCCCAAATGTAGATGCACATGGTTATATAATTTGTTTTCATGCTACACTTCAGTTTTAATATTCAAATGCATCATACATACTTCATTTATACTTTTCTTTTAATATGACATGGCTCAAACAAACACTTGAGCCAAAGGAAATGAGGAGGAACTGTAATGAGTTACTAAACATGGCCACTGTAACAATGTCAGTGTTCCGTGGCCTACGCAGCTGCTGAGAAGGACCTTCTGCTTCCTCTGCCGCCCACTCCGACACAATATTGCACCAACTCTTTGACCATGCAGTGACGTGGAAGTTAGTAAACACAGAGCGTAGACTGTCTGATTTATATTTCATTTTTCTAACCTCAAAAACAGACCATAGGAAACAAAATAATTATTGTGGAAGTTTAATCATTGGACATATTCTTCATCATTTATATGGAATGATGCAGACTTTTATCCCAGTAGAGTACAGTGTTTAAAGCCTGTGACGTTGTAAAACCTAAGAGTGATTTCTTCATTGTTTTAGGATAAAAGGCTGCAGCATGTTCAGAGGAGAAAGGGGTGACTTTGTGTCACATTGTGCCACTAATGGGCATCGGTGGTTTTAAACAACCACCGGCCCTCGTTGTACATCCCAAAATAGAAGCTCATTTCTTAAACTGTCTACGTCTCAGAGCAAAAAAACAAATAGAATACATTATCATAAATCCCCAGACCTCAGAAAAAAAACCCTGCCCAGAGGAAGGTGGAGCCTATTGCTCGGTAAAGAAGGTGCAATCATCCGTTATACAGCCCCACACGCTCTTTTACAGCCGAGGATAAAGACAGCCGAACACTGTGTTTTATATGACACTTTTGTAATGCATGATGTACGGCATACATTCGCAGACTGTAAAACACAACATTACTCATGCAGATATATGATTTCTTTCCCCGGACGGCCTTTCCAATCCTAACTCTTCAAGGTAAGAAGCTACAAAAATTGCTCTGGGCAATGTTTGGCTCAGAGATCGGAAAAGGAGACATTGTGGTTTAACATCGTTTACTATGAGCTGCGTGGGAACTTCAAATATTACACTTCAGAGCGTCATGAGAGAACACAGGCTGACGTTCAGATTTGAACGAAAATGTGTCTGACATGATTTGAATGTAACCTAAAGAGTATCAGCTTTTCTGAATGAATTGTTTGTACTTTGGGATTGGATTGGGCGATAAATCCACTGGATCTGGAGAAGTAAGTTCTGTTTTTATAAAATATAAAGCAAATTTAGAGCATTTTTTTTTAGTTCTAGGTCTTTTCATTAAAATACCATAAGCAATTTTTTTATTAATGCCACCTGGACAGTAGGTCATGTAGCGTCAGGTCAAAAGGCCTACACAGTCACCAATATTGTCTTCATACATACGTCTCAAATTCAGAAATAGTTTTGTATTTTCATCCTAATCAAGTGTCCCTGAAACCAGAAACAGCAGACTGTATTTCCTTCTGTATTTCCTTTTACTCTTTTTTGAAACACACACACACACACAAAAAAACAAACTACAAAATAAACAATTTTAGGTGAACACAGAACCTAAAGAAAACAATTGGCGAGTTTTGGGGGATTTTTTTCTATTTCTTTAAGTAATTTCTAATACATTATTTTTAAAGTAGTTACTGTAATAAAAGTATTTTCAGCTTCATAAATAAAATATGTGGGATGCAATGCAGTTGTTTGTAGTTGTAGAGTTAGATTAACTAAAGCACCGGACCATTGCAAAACACCTTTCTGATGCAAAAACGGCACCTTCCATGTTTAGGGCCGGGAGGAGATTTTTAAAATGAAGCCCGCTCTCTCTTCTTTTCTTCTTCTTCTTCTTCTTTTTTTTGTAAAGCACTTTGAAAAGCTGTATGTATGAATTGTAACCATACAATTAAACTTGCCTTGCACCTCGCAAAATAAATGAAAACATCAACAAAGTCCAGATGAAAACAGCACTTAAAAGCACTTTCCAGCAAAGACCTAATGTGGTCCTCCTCTGAACAGATTGTGTGGTTCCTTTATAGTGAGAACATGAACCAGAACGATCCGGCCCATACATAAAGAACACCTTTAAGTAATAAACCAGCAACTGGCGCAAAATATGCACACAGAGGTTTTGTGCCTCACTCTGATATTAGAGTTTTGGCAATACATTTTTATATTTTATAAAACTCTTTTTATAGCTCTTTTCTTCCCTTGGTGTCAGGTCTAGAGGCTAATATCCATTCATTCTCCAAAGGACATGAATGAAAAGGGCTAATAACTGGCCATTGTGTCCCACCTCACAATCCAAGCAGCTGGGATAAGCCGGCCTAAAGAGGTAGAAAACAAATGAACAAATGAAAAATACTGAGACCACAAAACGACAAATTACGCATAGCCTTTTCACTTGAACTCTGGTTCCTGCTGTAAAATATATAACAAAATTATGAATAATACATCCAAAAGATGTGTATCACAATCCAAGGTAGGTTCAGATAAAAGGGCCTAAACTAAACCTAAATTATTATTATTTTTATTTCATTGTAATCACTGCAGGGAAGCTCCACCAGGGGGCGACCAGCAAGGAAGCCCACCCAATAACAAGAAGAACAAGCAAACTCAATTCTTATACTCATTCTAATATTATTGTACTACTCAAGTGCATTTTACATTCAACTATTTTTTCAAAAATGTCAACTAAAAATTTTTTTTAAAAAGCCCTGCCTGATCAAGAAGTTAAACCTGCACCTTATTGTTGCGAGGTCAGCATAATAACCCGTGCACCAACATGCAGCCAGGTCCTGTTCATAAGGAAATGCTCAATGGATCAAAAGTTATATTTGATAATACGTGCTATTATCTTAATTGGCATTATTGGTGAAAAGCAATGAAATGATGATGATGATGATGTTTTTGTTACTCCACTTGGATAGTACACGTCTATGGCTGCCTGTTACAGAGCTCTGTTCTGTAAACTGTAGAGTGGAGGAGCTGCACAAAGCATCTTCTTATAATAGTGTAATACTGTATGGAGACGTTGCTGTTTTGCAGGACTGGGCTGAGGAAGAGTTTAGCGGGGGCTGCCCTGTGAACGTCATGGCTCCAGGTCTTCTGACATGCTACCACCCGAGTCTGAGGAGGCCCTACGGCAGGTAACAACCACCCACAACCACAAGTACAGCACACAGTAACTGCTCCTGGATATGCATTTCCTTCCATAACACAGTTATCTGACTAGATTCGATTTTTTATCGTCATTCTACAAGAATATAAAACAAAGTTCACAAAATTAAATAAAATGTTTAAATAAGTATGAATGAATGAATGTTTATTTGGATAACTCATATATATAAAAATAGAAAATAAAAACAATAATAATAAATATGTATGTGCATATGCTTATTTAACCCCGCCCACTTTAACCATTTTAATCCAACAGTATTTAGGTATGGGCTGATATTATTGCTCAAGTTGAATGAAAGCTTTTTAAAAACTGAAATTAAACAGATAATCTGAAACCAAATGCAATCCTCGATCCATCTTGTTCCAAAAGCCCGCCTCAGATCAGCCAGAGCGGTGCATGGCAGCTTGTCCACACCTGCGTCAGGTGGAAGAGGGCAAAGCATCCAGTCTCCAGATGATGGGAAGTAAAAGTTAAAGTATAAGGCCCATAACAGCAATAGTCCACGGACAGACACACACAAAGGTCAAAGCTACATTATTATGAGTATTTTCTGGAGGAAGCGGCTATTTTTATGCAATTGAAAACAGCTGCGACTGTCTTGTTAACCTGGGGTCACTCACTAGCAGCCAGTGCCTACAAATTATTAACCTGGGTAAGTGATTATCCCATTGACTTATTCATTTTAGTCCAGCTCCAAAGAAATGGCAAGATGTCGCCACGAGCGGCATTCTCAAAGGAAAACGTCTCATAATCCATTTCTAATGTCCTGTTCTGGGATGCACAGGGCCCAGCAAACGCGATAGGTTTATAGAGAGGGGGGGCCAGGTAGTGCATTTCCATAATAGCATTAAATCCAAGGGGAACGAAGGAAGGATCATTGCATAACGTGACTAAAGCGGCCGCACTAAAACCCCTCTCCACGTCCAGCTGCCATACAGAAAATGAATCCAGAAGGACGCCAAGACCTTGACACAAATCCAGCACGCGTAATGAGCTCGGTGGACGAAAAAGATGGTGCTTTTAAAAAAGCATTGAGTAAAATAATATAGTAATAGGTTAATAAAATAGAAGAAATCATTGGCTCAATATAGCTTTTTTGCTTTTGTCTATCTTTGAAAGTAATAAAAAAGGATAAGATTTAAAGCTCACGCAGAGGACATTTCAATACTTCTTCTTTCTAGAGCTTGTTTGCCCTGAGCTGACAAACTGAGCACTGCTGAAGGAAAAAGTAGGTCTATGTTTCTTTATACTGTATGAACACGTTATTGATAAGGTTTATGATATTAATGAACTAAATAGATTTTTTGTTTCAGGCCATTTTAAAGTGAAATAACCATAGTTTATAGTTATTTGATGCATTTATAGCACCTTTTCTTTACACTTGTTTTACACTTTTGACCAACAAGACCTGTATTGTATCAGTTATGATTAGGACCACCGTTCCTATTTTTAGTTCATGGAAGACACACACCTTTGAAAAAACTCGTGCCAACACATACATCTTTATGTACGGCAATATGTGCTACTTAATAAATGTGAAAATGTAATGTGTAGAACATTATGGCTGGCAAAGTCTGTGTTCAGACTGGAGCTGGACCTAAACAGTGGTGTTTGTTTGAAATACATATTATATCAACATATACGCTCCATTTTAACATCAACTTATAACTAAACATTCCTTATTATACAGCCAAACATTTAAAAGAAAGAGCGTTTAAAATCTAGACACTGATCTTACTGTGGTTTTTATATTTGAGCAATTACCCACAACTGAAGCCCTCACAAGTGCTCACAAGTTCCCTCATCAAACTTGTGAAACTCAATTTAAGGTCAGCTAAGAAGGCAGGGTCATATGAAGAAGAAGAAAAAAACAAACCTGCTGGAACTATGAATATTTTGACCTCCTGTGGGCCCTCACTTTACCACACTAACTGCTCCCAAACACAGACAGAGCGAACGCTGCATCGACAGGAGCGCTGACATTTTTCAAAACAAAATCCTCGGCTTGTTATTGATTGGATTAAAGCAACAAAAGGATTAGCTCGTTCAACCCCTAATGCAAGCAGAGAAATGAGATTCTTTTGACAGTTTTGGTCTGTCTTGTTATGAAAAGGCCTTTGTTTGTTTGTTGATCTTAGATGTTGGGTGAATATTTATTTACAGAAACAAACAACATTTATTTAACCTAGACATAAATTGCTGCTAAAAGAAACGATGCACTTAATGGAGACGAACTGTAGGCTCAGTCTTTGTTTTGGCAGACCGATAAAGCATGGGGCACTGTGTCTGTGGGGACTATTTGCACTGTCCAGTTCATGCTTTTGGACTTTCCTGTTGCTGATTTTTGGTCTGACAAAAGGAGGTGGTCTCGGCTCAGGTCACTGAAATGGAAAGGTCTGCCTCATCTGCAGTATTGAAAAGCATTTAGTTTATTTTGGACATTTAATCCCAATACAGTCAGGAATAGGCTAATAATAAAACAACCAGAAGAAAAAACACAAGTTGTATTTTTCAGGTTGACTGTGGAACAATATTAGAAACGTGTTCACATTAACTGTGTGGTTGCCCTTTAGTTGTGTTACTACATGTGCGTCTACTTGTACTGTATGTATTCTTGTTTGTGCAGACGGTGTAATGGCTTACAAGTGATTATTCGTGCGTTTCAGGATGCACATGTACAACACAGAAGCAGCATTGTAATAGTAAACTCTTGGCAGAGACATGGAAGTCATGAATCCATTTAAAAAGTTAAAACAACTTTCTCTTTTCATAAGTTTATGCAAGAAGTAAATCAGACTACAGCCGTAAAAGTATCAAAGACCTAGGGTTAAAGGTCTTAAATTCTGACTTTACAACAATTTTTACAGATGGGCTAAGGGTGACTTAAGGATCAGCAAACAGTAGAAGTAAAAATAAAACTTTTCTCAAAACAAAATTGCCAAGGAAGTAAAAACCCTGTTTGCTTGTCTATTTTGTATAATACCTAACAGCTTTATGGACAGAGTAAATTGCCCCTTTAAATGCTCATTGAGGCATATTCTTAAAGGTAGTGACAGCAGCAGTAATACCACAGGTGGGTCAGACGGGTCATGATGGACAGCTTAGCTTTGAGGTAAAATAAAGGGGTATTGGATATTGTCCAGGCTTTTTAGATTTTGAAGAAGAAGAAAAAGTGTCCTTGGAGCACATTTTGTACCAAAGTAACTCAATGTGCTTTATAGAAGTGACAGAAAAAAGAAAAACACAAGTCATAGCAAAGAACAAACGTATTCAAATATAGTACATGAAAAGATATATTACAGTAATATTACAAGAACATTTGAAGCAGCTGGTCCGGCAGATATGCAGAACATTTCTGCTTGCAGTGTGAGTTAACCTTTTGGAAGATAAGAGACAGAGCTGATGTGACATGACGCTCGTGCATTTGATGTAACGCTGGGGTTATATCTTGAATGAGTGCATTCGGGGACATTTGCATAGCTCAACATGTCTGTTTTGCTTTAACCTTTTCTTTATATCTCAGCAGTAATTTAGTTTCTATCCGAAGCACTACAGGTGTCCTCAGCTGTGCCATGTTTGATCCCAAAAATTTAGTCACTGTTGGTTAATATCATTCTGCCGCGCACATGCTTCTTCCAACATGATGTGCAAGTAGATTATCTCTGCCTCTAATATACACTTCAAAGGCAGCCTGTAGACGCCGCACAACAGCTCAGCTCAGCGGGTAATGACTTACCGCAGCGGTGGCCTTTGCCTCGGCGCGATGTCTTACTCTGCAGGAGACACAGGTGTTAATAGTATCAGGGGATCACATGGTGAAATCTGGACAGTGCCAAACATGGTCAGGGTGACTGTGGTCCTGAACCTGACTTCCACCCAGGGGATTATAACCAAAGAGAGGTGATTAACGCACGGTTGAAAGTGGATGCAGAAACCCAAAGGAGACAGTATTGTGTCGTAAGATAGGTCTCAAGAGGTACTTTAATCTAAAGTGTGAAGGCTGTTTTTTGACAGCAGAGAGGCTTTGCTGTTATTAGCAAAGGATTAGACGGATAAATTTGTAATAAGACGTGTAATAAATGGCACAACTCCACCAGAAACCAGTCACTGTTTTGTGTTTGGCATCTGCAATAAGTTGGTTGAGAGAGCGAAGGTAACAAAGAGCCTGACTAATTTACCATTACCACTAACCACTGCTTCACAGAAAGAAGGTTCTGGGTTCAAGTCCCATCCAGGGCAGGGCATTTCTGTGTGGAGTTTTTTTCAGATAAGAGATAAGGAAACAAAATAAAAAAGCAGTTGCTGTGCTTAAAATGGGAAATAGGACTGCATTCTGCTTTATTGCATTAATTACACATTTTGTCATAGTTCTGTGCATTACTTAAGCCCAAGACTGGTACTTTAAAGACTTACCTGCTTCATTTGACTGAGTTCATCAGAATACTCCAGTGCTATCAACAGGCTTCAGATGTTAGTCGACTCATTTTGAAAAATAAACTAATTATGCTCACTGAGCCCATTAAGGCCACCACATTCCTGATCAAAATGCTGTCTGTGATGAAATGTTTGTCCCATGTACGCATACCTTAGCTGACATTCTGTATTGTTCATAAAAAATTGTTCAGATTTAATTCTGAAGTCAAAACAGTTCTGTTCAGGTCTCAAGGTTTTTGTTTTAATAGACCAAGTCATAGCTGCAGCAGAGGACATTCAAAAAGTCTTGTAGCACCCATTCTGTTAAGAAATGTCTCTATTTACAAAACACTTGGTTAATGTCAGCTCGGAGCATGCTTGATGGCTACAAAAGCCTCTTCATTGCTGTACCGCTGGAATAATTAAGATCTAAAGGGCTGTGGCTTTCCTGCATGAAAAAGAGAAACAAAACAGTCACTACACCCACCAAACAACCTTTTTGTAGACTTCAAGGATCCGTTGTAACATAAAAAACCCTGAGAGGTCACAGAACCACAGCACAATCAGTCAGTGCACGTCTTTCCACTCCACGAGTCACATTAGATCACATTGAACTTACATATTGAGCAGTACAGGCCTGTGATCAGATGATTTAAGTCAGACACAAATAGGACATCTGGGAGTTAGCAATTGGCAAGCAAGCTTTACCACGAATCCAATCAAAGAGCTTGAGAAAGGTGTCCACACTTTTGAAGTCAAATAGTCAGATCATTTGAATGGGTGCAATAAATCCCCCTCAACGTAACTGGGACAGTACTGTGTGGGCGCTGTCCCAGTTATGTTCTCAACTAACAACTCTTCTTGGGCGAAACTTTTAATTAATTTATTTTTTTATTTATTATTTATTTATTATTTATTTATTTTTATTTATTTATTTATTTATTTATTTATTTTTTTTGGGGGGGGGGCTTATTGCACACATTCAAATTATCTGACAGTTTGACTTTACAAAATTTGAATCAAAGTGGGGACATCTTTGCCGACCCCTTTGGATCCATTGGATCCATGGCAAAGATTGCTTTCCATATTTTATCAGCCACAAGCAAGAGTATGTTCATTTCAAATCTGTAAAGGCCACAATTGGATGTCAGTGTTGGGACTTAAGCTGACAGCCACCTTTCCTGTAAAGTGCTGATCTCATGGGTAACTTTTGAAAGCGATTGAGTCTAGACAAAGGCTAAGTTTTGAACTTTGAACTTTTTATTTGATGTTGAACATGTGATTAAAGGGACTACACTAATCAATTGCCCTGTATTCTGAGGATAAAAGAGGAACATAAGTAATTTATTTGTGTGATTTCCAGGATCCACTGGGCTGGCACTGAGACAGCGACTCTGTGGTGTGGATATATGAGCGGGGCAGTGCAGTCCGGGCAGAGAGTCGCTCTGGAAGTCCTGTTTGAACTCTGCCCTTTGACCCTGACTGAGGAGGAGCAGGAGGAAGTGCAGAGAAGCCACAGTGTCAAGGACCCTCTACTTTATACCACTCCAAACAAACGCACTGGAGTAAGGATGAAGACTGTGGTTGCTGCAGCGGTGGTCTTAAGTGCTGTTGTGTTCCTCAGCCAGCGTCAAGATGCTCTGGACAAAGTCAAACTGCACTTTGCAAATATATTCTCTGCTTTCAAAAGTAAGGTTTTGTGAGTTAGTTGTAGAGTTGACATACTTATTGTACAATACAACATATAATCTTACATGTGACATCATGACAGAATAGAAATAGTCACTGAATCATTAAAATTCTCAAGAACAAGCATGTTATGTTAGCTGACTGTTTAAAGTAGAACTGTACGTAACCACTGCAACTCGAATAGCTACAACATTTTTAAATTATCAGTAGGTCATTTCTAAGATGTTGGCTTTCTAAGAGGTTATAGAGAGAAAAACAGTGGTTTGGGAGTAATAAAAATATACTGTTATGCTTGTTTATTGTTATATTCTGACAGAAAAAAAGGTGTTTTGGCCCAATCCTGTCTTGTCTATAATCACAAAAGTGCACCTAAACCTTTATTTTAAGGATTGTAAAAACATTTAGAATTGTATCTACTTTGATAGTGTTCATAATAATAAATAATCAAAAGAGGTTTAATGTATCCTGGTCTAGAGAAACACAGGGGGCTATTTAACTCTGCCACAAACAGACACTCATATAGCTCTAGCTAATATAGGGGAAGTTTGCCGGGCCAAATGAGACCTTTCTGTTTGGTGTTTGTATGTTCTCCCTATGCTCAGGTGAGTTTACTCCGGGTACTCCGGTTTCCCCCCACCAACATCAAAACATGCTGGGTGTCCCCTGGTGGTGGCTGCTTACAATGAATTTCCCCTTGGGGATAATAAAGAGATAATAAAATAAACATAAACAATATAAGAAAGGTGTCAGAGTGAGCCTGACTCTGAAGTTATACGTCAGAGTTTGCCACAGACTCTTCTAATGGCCAAGATGTAATTTAAGTTATTTTTGTCTGGCAGATTGACAAATCCCACTGTGAATAGACTGTTCCAGTGAATTGATCATTTTAATCCTTCTAATGTACTATTACAACACCAGAGCACATTCACTGATAAGTTTCAGACTAGGAGTGTAAATTGGCAAGCACCTGGCGATACAATACATATTCCGACACACATACCACAATATGAAATATTTGGATACTGTATTGTAAGACAATATATTGTGATTTTTAATGGACTAGTCACAAAATTAATAAATTTGAAAAGCAACGTTTACTAATGATCAGTGACAGCACTAACCCGGAAACTGTACTTTAGCGTCACACATTGTGGGAAAGTCTGTGTGTGCCCTCTATAAAGCTTGCTCAAAATGAGGGCTTGCGTCCCCCACCTTCTCCGCCAAATAAGGAATCTATAAATGCCCAAATGGATGTGGAACTGTGCATAGCCCTGCACCAGCTCTGACCCAAACACATTGTGGAGACTTGGCCCAAAGGTGACCCACACGGGTCTATATGAACTATAAGCTTTTTATTTTGCTTTATTTCTCGCTAATATAATCATTTGAGCAACAGTTGTGTTTTGTTTTTTCATAATTTGGCTAAATATTTATCAAAGTAAAGCGGTTTATTGCATGCTCTGTTGCACTGCACATCTACAGTGTTCTACTGTAGATCTACAGTGTTCTACTGTACATCTACAGTGTTCTACTGCACATCCACAGTGTTCTACTGCACATCTACAGTGTACTTCTGCACATCTACAGTGTTCTACTGCACATCCACAGTGTTCTACTGAACATATACAGTGTTCTACTGAACATATACAGTGTTCTACTGCACATCCACAGTGTTCTACTGTACATCGACAGTGTTCTACTGTACATCGACAGTGTTCTACTGCTTATCCACAGTCTTCTACTGCACATCTACAGTCTGTTCTACTGCACATCCACAGTGTTCTACTGCACATCTACAGTGTACTTCTGCACATCCACAGTGTTCTACTGCACATCCACAGTGTTCTACTGTACATCTACAGTGTTCTACTGCACGTCTACAGTGTACTTCTGCACATCTACAGTGTTCTACTGTACATCTACAGTGTTCTACTGCACAACTACAGTGTTCTACTGCACATCTACAGTGTTCTACTGCACATCTACAGTGTTCTACTGCACATCTACAGTGTTCTTCTGCACATCTATAGTGTACTACTGCACATCTACAGTGTACTTCTGCACATCTACAGTGTTCTACTGTACATCTACAGTGTACTTCTGCACATCTACAGTGTTCTACTGCACATCTACAGTGTTCTTCTGCACATCTACAGTGTACTACTGCACATCTACAGTGTACTTCTGCACATCTACAGTGTTCTACTGTACATCTACAGTGTACTTCTGCACATCTACAGTGTTCTACTGCACATCTACAGTGTTCTACTGCACGTCTACAGTGTACTTCTGCACATCTACAGTGTTCTACTGCACATCCACAGTGTTCTACTGCACATCCACAGTGTTCTACTGTACATCTACAGTGTTCTACTGCACATCTACAGTGTTCTACTGTACATCTACAGTGTTCTACTGCACAACTACAGTGTTCTACTGCACATCTACAGTGTTCTTCTGCACATCTACACTGTACTTCTGCACATCTACAGTGTTCTACTGCACATCCACAGTGTTCTACTGCACATCCACAGTGTTCTACTGTACATCTACAGTGTTCTACTGCACATCTACAGTGTTCTACTGTACATCTACAGTGTTCTTCTGCACATCTACAGTGTTCTACTGCACATCTACAGAGTTCTACTGCACATCTACAGTGTTCTTCTGCACATCTACAGTGTTCTACTGTACATCTACAGTGTTCTTCTGCACATCTACAGTGTTCTACTGCACATCTACAGAGTTTTACTGCACATCTACAGTGTACTTCTGCACATCTACAGTGTTCTACTGTACATCTACAGTGTTCTACTGCACATATACAGTGTTCTACTGCACGTCTACAGTGTACTTCTGCACATCTACAGTGTTCTACTGCACATCCACAGTGTTCTACTGTACATCTACAGTCTGTACTTCTGCACATCTACAGTGTTCTACTGCACATCCACAGTGTTCTACTGCACATCTACAGTGTTCTACTGCACGTCTACAGTGTACTTCTGCACATCTACAGTGTTCTACTGCACATCCACAGTGTTCTACTGCACATCCACAGTGTTCTACTGCACATCTACAGTGTTCTACTGCACATCTACAGTGTTCTACTGTACATCTACAGTGTTCTACTGCACAACTACAGTGTTCTACTGCACATCTACAGTGTACTACTGCACATCTACAGTGTTCTTCTGCACATCTACAGTGTACTACTGCACATCTACAGTGTACTACTGCACATCTACAGTGTTCTACTGCACATCTACAGTGTACTACTGCACATCTACAGTGTTCTACTGCACATCTACAGTGTTCTACTGCACATCTATAGTGTACTACTGCACATCTACAGTGTTCTACTGCACATCTACAGTGTTCTACTGCACATCTACAGTGTTCTACTACACATCTACAGTGTTCTACTGCAAATCTACAGTGTACTTATGCACATCTACAGTGTACTACTGCACATCTACAGTGTTCTACTGCACATCTACAGTGTACTACTGCACATCTACAGTGTTCTACTGCACATCTACAGTGTTCTACTGCACATCTACAGTGTTCTACTGCACGTCTACAGTGTACTTCTGCACATCTACAGTGTTCTACTGCACAACTACAGTGTTCTACTGCACATCTACAGTGTTCTACTGCACATCTACAGTGTACTACTGCACATCTACAGTGTTCTACTGCACATCTACAGTGTTCTACTGCACGTCTACAGTGTTCTACTGCACATCTAAAGTGTACTTCTGCACATCTACAGTGTACTACTGCACATCTACAGTGTTCTACTGCACGTCTACAGTGTTCTACTGCACATCTAAAGTGTACTTCTGCACATCTACAGTGTTCTACTGTACATCTACAGTGTTCTACTGCACATCTACAGTGTTCTACTGCACATCTACAGTGTACTTCTGTACATCTAGTGTTCTACTGCACATCTACAGTGTACTTCTGCACATCTACAGTTTGTTCTACTGTACATCGACAGTGTTCTACTGTACATCTACAGTGTACTTCTGCACATCTACAGTGTTCTACTGCACATCTACAGTGTACTACTGCACATCTACAGTGTTCTTCTGCACATCTACAGTGTTCTTCTGCACATCTACAGTGTTCTACTGCACATCTACAGTGTTCTTCTGCACATCTACAGTGTTCTACTGCACATCTAAAGTGTACTTCTGCACATCTACAGTGTTATACTGTACATCTACAGTGTTCTACTGCACATCTACAGTGTTCTACTGCACATCTACAGTGTACTTCTGTACATCTAGTGTACTTCTGCACATCTACAGTGTTCTACTGCACAACTACAGTGTTCTACTGCACATCTACAGTGTTCTACTGCACATCTACAGTGTTCTACTGTACATCTACAGTCTGTTCTACTGCACATCTACAGTGTTCTACTGTACATCTACAGTGTACTACTGCACATCTACAGTGTACTTCTGCACATCTACAGTGTTCTACTGTACATCTACAGTTTGTTCTACTGCACATCTACAGTGTTCTACTGTACATCTACAGTGTTCTACTGCACATCTACAGTGTACTTCTGCACATCTACAATGTTCTACTGTACATCTACAGTTTGTTCTACTGCACATCTACAGTTTGTTCTACTGTACATCTACAGTGTTCTACTGTACATCTACAGTGTACTTCTGCACATCTACAGTGTACTTCTGCACATCTCCAGTGTTCTTCTGCACATCTAGTGTTCTACTGTACATCTACAGTGTTCTACTGCACATCTACAGTGTTCTACTGCACATCTACAGTGTTCTACTGTACATCTACAGTGTTCAACTGCACATCTACAGTGTTCTTCTGCACATCTACAGTGTTCTACTGCACATCTAAAGTGTTCTACTGTACATCTACAGTGTTCTACTGCACATCTACAGTGTTCTACTGTACATCTACAGTGTTCTACTGCACATCTACAGTGTTTTACTGTACATCTACAGTGTTCTACTGCACATCTACAGTGTTCTACTGTAGCTCTACAGTGTTCTACTGCACATCTACAGTGTTCTACTGCACATCTACAGTGTTCTTCTGCACATATACAGTGTTCTACTGTACATCTACAGTGTTCTTCTGCACATCTACAGTGTTCTACTGCACATCTACAGTGTTCTTCTGCACATCTACAGTGTTCTACTGCACATCTAAAGTGTTCTACTGTACATCTACAGTGTTCTACTGCACATCTACAGTGTTCTACTGTACATCTACAGTGTACTACGGCACAACTACAGTGTTCTACTGTACATCTACAGTGTTCTACTGTACATCTTCAGTGTTCTTCTGCACATCTACAGTTTTACTTCTGCACATCTACAGTGTTCTTCTGCACATCTACAGTGTTCTACTGCACATCTACAGTGTACTTCTGCACATCTACAGTGTTCTACTGTACATCTACAGTGTTCTACTGTACATCTACAGTGTTCTATTGCACATCTACTGTGTTCTACTGCACATCTACAGTGTACTACGGCACAACTACAGTGTTCTACTGTACATCGACAGTGTTCTACTGTACATCTACAGTGTACTACGGCACAACTACAGTGTTCTACTGTACATCTACAGTGTTCTACTGTACATCTACAGTGTTCTTCTGCACATATACAGTGTTCTACTGTACACCTACAGTGTTCTTCTGCACATCTACAGTGTTCTACTGCACATCTACAGTGTTCTACTACACATCTACAGTGTTCTACTGCACATCTATAGTGTTCTACTGCACATCTACAGTGTTCTACTGCACATCTACAGTGTTCTACTGCACATCTACAGTGTTCTACTGTAGATCTACAGTGTTCTACTGCACATCTACAGTCTATATATTATTTGTACCAACTTTGCTGTTGTGTTTTTTATCATTAGCAGATGAAACTCTGGTGTTATTTAGCGTTCTGTGCATTGTGTCATGTAGCTTGTAACCTTTAGCCTTTAGTGAGCTCTAAATGTTTGTATGTACAGTAAAGTAGAGTACAGCTTCATATTGAGTCACTCTCTGTTGTTCTCACCCGCTCACTGAGACCGCACACATCTAGTCTGTTAGTTTCCATCAGTCAAAGACATCTTATTTATGCCAAACATGTATTTCTGGGGCCTATACAAATATTGTCCTTTTTAAAAATGTATTGTGGTCTGCCTAATGTTTGCTGCCACTACAACATGTCACACAATGCTGTCTTACCCGCTTCTGTGTTAATGGAACACATTCAAACAGAGGAGGGTATATTGGTTGCCAAATTACATCACTGTGTCACAATTTCACAATGTGTAAAAAGCTGTCAACCTGGCAAGTGTCCTGTACTGCAGCTTTAGACCATCTATATATCCACAAAGCACCGGCAGACACTAGAATGAGTAAAGATAGATAGAGCTCACTTGATTGCAGAGTTGATCGAGGGGATTTTCGTCAGCCGCCTTTTCTCTCAGGGAGTACCAGTGATCACTGAACAGCCGTGTATGGCTACTTTAGTGCCACACCTTATTATTTGTCTTCGTTATCTTAAGCTGCACTGAATCCAACCTGGTTTTACTGAAGACAATCCTTGCTGGTCCAAATGCTAAAATACTGTATGTTTTTGAGAACAATGGTCAGTGACTCTCAGCGACAGTTAAGAATAAATGTTTTGTCAATGTAAAAAATATGCACTTCTTTCTCCTGACCTAATTTAAAGGGGGCTAAAGCTGATGGAGGTGCTATTTCTGGGACTCGACTGTGCTCTCACCGTATATGTCATGCTCAGCTTAAGGCATGCATGCAGTAATGTACCATCTGGAACGTCTCTGCCTCGGTGGTTGCTTGTCCTGGTTTGCAGTGTCGAATCAAAATAAAAGGATGTGTTTTTTTCGGGGAAAGTATATTTGTGGCCAAATTGCTGCAAAAAATCATGGTAAAATTTTAGTTGTCTAAATTCAAGGCGGCACTGTTTATGCTCTATTAGAGGCTAAATGGTGCAGTGTCACAGGGATTAAAGGACTGTCGGGTAAAATGATGATAAAACACCTCCACAAACACCGGCGTAAGTATGATGAGCTGTCAGCCCAGGTAACAACAGTCGCCTTGATCACATCTCCGCTAGTGCTTTACCCAGTTATTCCGCTCACATTTATTTGGAGAAAACAGCAGATTTCATTGTGATATTGGACTGGAAACTGAACCTTTTTACATTCTTATATTCCTATTATAGAAGTACAAATTGCTTTCAAATGCAGAATACAAAAAACAAGATCTTGTAAATGATGATAGACCCCTGGGCCCGCCGACGGATGAAGGCCTTTCTATGTGGAGTCTGCATGTCACTGTTCTTCGGACACTCCTTCCTCCCACCGTCCAAAGACATGCATGTTTCAGTGAAAGGGTAAATTTAAATCTAAAGGCTACAGCTTAGTTGAACTATGTTTGTTGCTTGATTAAGCCATCAAACTAGACGGCTTTACATGTGCAGGTTTACATGAACAGGAGAAAAATCAAGGTCCACTCAGACTAATGCATCATTCATGTGGTATTTAGGATTGTATTCAGCCTAGGTTTAAAATAGATTTGTTTGTTACATTAAATGCCTTACTTTGTTCTACTGTAGTTGGACGAAGGTAATATTTAGATTTGTGTCAGTTTCTGAGCTCCAGCCCCTGAAGGCCAACACATAGAGACTGAGGAGGAGCTTCTTCCCGCAGGCTATACGGACTCTCAACCAGAACTCCACATAGCACTGGGACTTTCATGTTTCCTTCACACTTGTTGGAACTTACCAACGTTAACATTTGCACATTTGCACATTACACAGGAATAAAACACATTGAACATCTGTACATTGTACAGGACTAAATCATTTGATATATTTTTGACATCTTAACTAACTGTAGATTTTGTAGATTTCTTTTTGCCTTATTTCATTCTACTTCTCCTTTCTGAGGTCACAACATTTGTGTATCTGACAAATAAAATTATGAATTTTGAATTAAAATCAAAAGAGAGACCTAAGTCTTTCTATACTACACCTATTATTTTAGCCAGGAGTATTGAAGGATTCTGCGTTATTTCATGACTGCAGCTCGATGAACACCTGTGGAGCACTTTCCCAGATGCTCGCCTCGAGGCAAAGGCACCAACGTTAAAAATTCATACGTTGCAGTGCGATGTAATCAATATGGGCAACCATAAACAACTCTTTCTAACAAGCTCCTGCCTCAGCCCGAGCTTTATACAGATGTCCTTGTGCTGATACTCTGGATTACATTGACTTCAGCACAAACAGGCGCTCATAGAAAAGAACAGATTTATAAGTAAAGGCTTTTATCCAGTTGTTTAAAAAGATGTCACCAAATCATTTATTTAACTCTAAATACAGTAGACTGCACCACCTGGCACCCACAATTTTCAATTTAATAAAATAAAATTACTACATGTTGCAAATTAGATCCTATATTATCCTACTATCTTACATCACTTTTGACTGTTTAGATATGTTCAAATACTTGTATAAATGTATTAATATTAGCACATTAACTGACTGATGTAAAACACAGATCTAGCCTTTGCTTGATAAGTGGAGTGTATTGTTTTTGGTGGCGTCTAAAAGTAAAATAGCAAATTGCAGAATCTCACATTCTTCCTTTTAAGAGCATGTGAGCAGCTATGTTAGCTCTGTTATCTATGAGCAAATAATCAGTTGATAAGAGGATTAGAATCTTTATTTTTCTTTAATCTTTATTTTATTTTTTATAAGTAGCAGATTGTCAAATGCAAAACGTTGATGTGTTTAGGTTTGTTCAACCATGTACTACATTATTGTGCACACAGACCTCACACAGACCCGAGACACATGACAGACCACTTCAGGATGAGGTCCCAGTGGATCACCCACAGCCATCCGTCTTGTAGATACCGCTGCATGAGCCAGTCACACTACAAAAAGTCACTAACACTTGATTGCACCAGTGATGAAAGAGGTTTTTTTTGCCAGGCCTTTTTTCTCTCCCAGAGACTATCCTTGACAGCTACTGATCACTGGACGGCAGCTTGGTGCCACGGCCCACACTATTTGTCTTTGTTATCTCTGGCTCCGAACAAGAGCGACCGCCTGTTCTCTCTGGTTTCTTTTAATCCGGTCCAGGCTGTGTGTTGCGTTAGAGCCAGAACAAATCTCAGAGCCAGGATGTGGACGGGAACGAGTGGATGAGCAACAAGGTGCAGTCAGAGCTCAAAGGCTTTGTGGACAACAAGGGATATGTCGAGCACTGGGCTGAGCAACAGTAACAACAGTTTTACACTATTACAAGCTCACATTACATTTATGTTGTTGTATGTGAGTCTGGTCTTAGTTCAATATTCAGATAAGCATCACCAAAGTCACCAAATGACTTATTTTTTATTAGATGGAAAACGTTATTCTTGAATGTACTTGCAAAGTAAATTAGCTCAAAATGTCTGCTTTGTTTGAACCCGTATACAGTTGGATTTAGGTGAGAATGGAAAGCTGAACAAACAACAGTTTGTATTATTATTATTATTATTATTATTATTATTATTATTATTATTATTATTATTATTATTATTATTATTATTATTATTATTAGTATTATTATTATTATTATTATTATTATTATTATTATTATAATATTTGAGGGCTTTTTGCCTTTGATAGTTAGTTTAGGCAGACAAGGGAGTGGAACAGAGCAAACCCGAGCTGGAATCAATCCCAGGTCTCAATGTTGTACGCGCTCTTCCAAACAACAAGAATTTAAAACTATACTTAATACGTGGATCATTTTCTCTGAAAGTTTGCTGCTTGATAAAAGAAGGATTTGTGACGCTGATGAGACAGGCTTTAGATCAATAGACAAGTGGGGCTTCCTCTTCTCTTTCCATCTCGTTGTAATTCTTCACAAATTATTACTGATGCACTGCGACTGTGTTATTCAGGAGGGTTGTCTCGTTTGACCTTAGCTCAGTGTGAAAGTGAAAACTGATCTTATGGTATACAATTTGTATCCATGTCTTGGTACATTTTATCCTCATTTCAGCTGGAGTGGTAGGGCTTTTAGAGGTGCATCTGTCTAAAGTGTAACGTTTAAATCTTACCACAAGAACAAGACAAATAAAAAAAGATGCTAAAAGTAGCTTCTTGTTTCAACAGAGGCTATTGTTTCGCAGCAACAGCTCTGTACACTTGTTAGTCTTGCAGCTCTTTAGTGTTTTTGTTCATTCACACGACACATTGGAACTGAAGCAGGACCTATGACAAACAGTGAGTCACACTTCTACTATTGTTTATTGCAGCAGTGCCAGCTTTTCACACCATTACACAACCGTTTACTTGCTATTTTATAGTAGCTGTATTATGGTTATGGCTCAGTTAATTGTGTGGCACTTGCATTACAATGTTCTCTTAGATTCTGCTCTTCGGGACACGGTAAAGTGAAAATGCAAGGCTTAACTTCCACATATTTTTCAAATTAAATGCATACAGTTACAATGCTTTTTATTACAATATCAAATCAGCTCTATGGGCAGTTATAATATTGACACTACAAAAGAATTCAGTATGCCATCATTAAATGGATATAAAGCACAGTAAGAGCAGAGTTTAAATGGTTTTCAGCACAGTTCCCGCTGTTAAAACGGCCCCGAGGCACCTAGCACCTAGACGGCCGCTGTACTGAGCAGAGTGTGGATAGCATCTTTCCACTTATTAGTGAAGCTGTCTTTCTAAAGCTGCTTACAATGGCTGCTGGGTTTTCATTGAGAGCAGCATGAAACACTGGTCCAGAAAAATAACCGAGGCAGTTATGTAACCAGTTGATTCAGATCAAAAAGTGAAAGACAGTTCTTATTATAATATGAGAAAATAAATCCTTTCACTGTTTGAAAACAACATGAGCGACATGCACATTTTGGCAACATATGTTTATCAGAATCCATTAAAAACCCTATTATGAAAAAATTTATGGAACATATAATCTAAAATATCTATTTTGGGACAGAATAGTTTTTCCTTCGTTGTGGGGAGAGGGGTGGTAACTGGAAATGTGAGAAAAATAGTTTTTAATTTAATTTTAATTTAATTGACTTAGATAGAATACACAATAAGCACTCCTAATTTTAATTGACTTCAGATTTCATTTTGTTGCAAACAATGTCTCACAAGCTTTTTTTAAATAATGACTCGTATGATATTGGAATTTAGACACATACCGGGAATGTCATCCAAGATGTATTTTCCTTTTTGATACTTCATTTCACAAACTTTTCAAAACAGGGAACCACAAAATTCCAACCACATGGGGTCACAGTTTATTTTCCCCACCGACAAAAACATGGTGGGCGCCCCCTGGGGATAATAAAGGTAAAATAATAATAATAAATAAATAATAAAATAGATTAAAAAAAGATTGTTTTAGATGTGTTGTTAAACTGGGATATTGTTTTTCACTAACTTGTAAATGTATTTCTTGAAAAATGCCCTGCATAATAAGAAAGTGTGATACAATGTCAGCAGGTGACTCTGACCCCAGGACACCATGTGTTTAAATCAGAGATAGTAAGTGGATATAGCCCCAGGCGGTGCTATTGGTCCAATAACCCGGGGCAGTTTAGGGCATTAGAGCAACATTCTCCCTGACCTCCCTCGCCAACAGGACCACCAAGCAAACACTAGCTTCTTATTACTTCCACAAATCAACACCGGGCCCAGCGACAGTGTCGGCACAACAAAGGGAATCGGACATACGCCTGTGACCCATGTACAAATTATTTGGCAGCACAGCAAGAGCAGAGCAGCGAGAGGAGCTTAAAAAAAGCATTAGTCACCATTAAAATGGCCCGGGGCTGCTACTGTCTGCATTGAGCTGAGCGGGATAACATCTTTCCACTCATTAGAGCTTAGTGAAGGTTTCTTTTGGCCCGCTGAAATCCCCGCCGGCTCTGCTTTGAGAGAATGGTTGGTATTCAGTGAAAATGGGACTATTCTCATGTAAAAGACTGAGCACTGAAAACTGCATCAAGTCACAATCCTCGGGAGAGCCTCTTGACGGTTGGAAGTGCTCTTTTGGGAGAAATGTGTGGCGTCATCAGCACTTTGACCAATTCAGCTGTGTATTTATGACTGCTAAAGCTACTCTGACATACATGCAGGCTTTTATGCTATTTTCTAATAACCAGACTTTCTCATAACATACTTTGGCGGACTTGGCTCAGACCCGAGTGTTTAGCACTGGGTCAGGCAAAGGTTGTGTCCAGGTCACTCGATAGGTGTAGGGCCTGAACTAAAGGTTTGCATGTGATAGAAAGTGGATGACAAGCGTTAAAAAGGTGTGCTAACTGATTATAAGTGCTAGCATCGAGGACTCACATTGGGAGGATCGCTCTCACAGGGGATTGGGTAAATCTGGCCCGCAGAGTTAAACACAACATTAACTACAATGGCCTGCCAGAACTCTTTCACCCAATGAAGTAAAATAAGGTTTGTTTTTCTTGATTCCATAGTAGTTGTTCCAGAAGAAGTTTGGTACTGCCCCCGGTTTTTTGAATGGCTGTATGTCTCTCCAATTATATTTATATGACTTTGAAACTGGGAATCCACCTGTAACCTGGAGAAACAGGACTAATGTTGGTGGGGAAAACAACAAATTAATGGAAGGGAAAAAAGAAATGTTGGCAGAGACAGAGCAAATACAGTCGGTGCAGTTGAAAGCCAAGCATTTGATTTAAAGCTTATAATAGACAAAACCAAATACCAAGGCCATTCCAATTGACTTCTGGTTATGACATATGGTGTTCAATCCTGGTGTAGCTGGTGTCTGTTGCTGCAGTGACGTCAGTGCTGTTCGATACTTCCCAAAACAACAGCAGCGATCACAGAAGTATGTATTGTGGGGGTAACGTCGAGAAAGGAGAGCCTCTGGTTGAATTGTTATTCAGAAAGGTAACAGTGGACTGAAGTTTTCAGGCACATCGTATGTTCATATCTGTGTCTGTCAATAACTACACTGCTTTACTGTTTACTGTTCATTTGTTGTGACGTGATGAATGTGAAACTCTACAATACGATATGGATATATTGTCCTGAAAAAGACACAAGATTACAGAGACCATCTTTATAAACACGATGCATTAGATGGAAACCCAATCGAGTCCATGTGTGTTACCATTTTAGCATTAAAAGCACTCTCAAAATTTAAAACACCACTGCTGAAATGGAAAAAAGAATTAGCGTAACAAATGTGCACACCTTCTCATGTAATGTTTTTTGTTTATTGAATGACTTTTACATTGTAGATTCAGACTGAAGACATCAGAACTGTGAAGGAACAAATGGAATCACAAAAGCAAACCAGAATGTGTTTTATCTCTTGGATTCTTCAAAGTAGCCACCTTTATCTTTGATGACAGCTTTCCACACTTTCATTCAAGTGTTTCTTCATAGTTCTGATATCTTCAGTGTGAATCTACAATGTAAAAGTCATTTTAAAAAACAAAAAAACCTTGAATGAGAATGTGTCCAAACCTTTGACTGGTAGTGTGTATGTAGTGTATGCATAAACACTCATAAACACTGGTGCAACAATTACTTTGTTCATTCTCCAAATCACTGAAGGCAATTGTGCAAGAAAATCTCAAACCTTGCGCTGTATTAGTTCTTTGTAAATGACTCATTAACACTTATTATCTTGTCAGAATCAAGTAGATCTTGAGTCCATCAGTAGAACATTTATTCTGTTAAACAATTGTGTTGCCAGCTTTTTTCCTAAAATGCCAGAACACAGTAACAAGGCCATTTGTAACTGGGATATCACACAACACAAACTTCAGCTTCCCTTGTGGCCAAGTCTCTAGAGATGCCACATATTGAAGGAAGGAAGGAAGGATGCTCAATTTCAGTCAAAGTCGTGGTTGGAGTGTAACTTTTGCTTTCCATGACTGTTATTGAGATTCTTAGGAGGTTTAGAACAAGTCAGAGCCAAGGGAAGGTAAGGACAGGACGAGAAGGACGGCCGTATTTAACAAGCCACCTCTGTCACTGTGGCTTCTCATCAGACAATAACTAATCACTTTTTGTCACATCAGTTATTAAAGGCTGTGTGTGGAATCACTAATTCACTCTTTACTCGCTCTATTCACAGCATCAGTAACTAATGCTCTATATCTCTGTCTATATCCAGCACAGCCTGGATTGTTTTAAGGGGGACAAAATGCAACAGATTAGTCAAACAAGAATTCTACGTTCAACTGATAAGAGAGCTGACTTTTCTATCCCACAGAAGAAGGGCTTTAGTTTGATGCTTCTGAGCTTTGTTGCAGGTAAAGGTTGAAATTTCATTGTGTACAGCTCTAAACCTAATAACCTATTGAAGTTTACAGAATTTTTTTTCTGCTCTTTTAATGTGCCTCTGTCGACATCAGTCACATTTACTGCTCCTCAAAAATATAAACCATTTCAGAAGAATCGATGGCAAAACAATCATGTTAGGAAAAATAAAGAAAGAATTATATACACACTGTCTTCTGTCAATTTAACAGTTTTGATTTTTATGTTTACGATGTTAAAACTCCATTGTGGTTCTGTTCACTCCTGGAAAAAGACACGTACACTTTTAGAATCTCTTGTGGTGAAGATTGTCCCGGTGGGAATCACAGGCTTGGTGATTATAACTCACTCTGTTTAAATGTCTTGGTGATGGCTGTTGAGGCAACACTTTTGAAACACAGAGAAATGAGCCGTATTCATCTGAAGTCAGCTCTGTTTGTGTCTGTGATTATTGTACACCGCTCTCTAATAAAACTTCATCAGCCAGAATAATAACAGTCTGTCAGTGCGATGTGGCAGCTCTTTGTTTCATCGCCATTACCTGCTTTGATTAGCTGTCTCCCAGTCAGGACCTCACGCATCAGTCGGATAGAAAGGCTCCACACATTTCAGTGAATAAGATCCAGATGCAACAAAACAAAGTCGTTACAACACATCCAGTTTTTTACACTCTCCTCCAGACTCGATTTTGAGAAACATCATTAGTGTGATGCAAAATGAAGCCCTACACAGACATGTTCAATGTGAAGCATGTGAATAGGTAGTTACTAATTCAGTATTATTTTAATAGTATAAATATAAATCTTTTGCTGAATACAAAAGCTTGATGAACATCATTGCTTTGATGCACAAGAGTCAATGATGTTACTGGGATGTGTCTTGTCATCAGATTTATACAAGCCCCACTTCCTTAGGACAGCATCCCAGGTGTGAGGCAGTATGCCCCCTCGTCACGTTTATCGTCATTGGGGCTTGTTTTTCTATTGCCTTTTATCCATCATCATCGTTTGTTCTCCTCCCTTTGACCCAGTCCATTAGATGGTTTTCTCTTTTAACATCGTCTGAAAAAGTAACTTCAGGTTTTCTTGTTCTGTCTTTTGTTTAGTTGCGTAGTTGTGCATGTTCTTGCTAACACATCTCTGTTGTTTCTCTGATGTTGGCTGTGTGTTTTATTGCATGAACAACATGGTCTTTCATATACTACAATACATTATGATTTATTTTATCTTTTGGGTGAAAGTAAATTGTCCTAGGAGTGTTAATGTGGTGTTTTTTCATGGCCCGTTGTATTTTACTGTTGTCCTTCGAATGTATGGAAATGTGACCCTGCCAATATTTTCTGTTTTCTTGTTAGGGGCCAAGCACCGAAGGTGCTTGAGGCACCTATTGTTTTCGTTCCGGTTCTTATTATTCTTCTTTGCCATGGAAGTCTATGGCAGGCCATAGAAGCGTTTGCGGGAAAATGATGAAAGTTGGCACACTCATTGAGGACAGTCCAGTCATTGATCCTAGCCAATTTGAAGTGTCTAACTCAATATCTCTAGCGCCACCAACTGTTCAAAGTTGGACTTATGTTTATGCTAATAACTTTTGAACCGTAAGGCGTAGAATTAAAATTCTTTTTTCCTCTGATTCCTTAGCTCAAGCCGATTCGATTGCACTCTATGATGTCATTTTCCGCCATGATAGTTTTTCCGCCATTTTGAATTTTGTGAAAAACGTACTTTTGCGAACTCCTCCTAGGCCGTGGCGCCAATATTCATGAAACTTGAACCACATCATGTTCAGACTATCCTGACAAAAAGTTATTAGAAATAGAATGATTAATCAAGTCGTTTTAGAATACCGTGCAAATGAATTCGACTTAGTGCGCACAAAAATAAAAGTCAGGCTATATCTCTGCAATGTTTTAACATATTCTAACCAAACTTAGTACGTCTTATGGCAACCATGACTTGAGGATGTGTGCAGAGTTTTGGCGCAGCGCCACCTAGTGGTCTAGAGATACAAAAATATGACATTTTTTATTATTAATTAAGAATGCTTTAGCCAAAAATCACAAACCCGGTCTCCTTAGATCCGTGGCATCATGCCGAGAAGTAGCAAAGCCAATTTTGCCATATCAACTTTTTTGTGAGTCGGCCATTATGAATATTGTCAAAAAGTGCTATATTTTTTGAACGCATTACCACATCATTACAGAACTTTGTATGCGTCTTCAGGACCAAGCCCTGAAGGTACTCAAAAAGTTTTGGAGCAGCGCCACCTTGTGGTCAAAAGTTATAAACCAAATTAACAAATATGCTAATAACTTTTATTACGTTAACCTATTGTAAAACAAATGGTCTTAACGTGTTCACTGGGTCAAGCCGAGAGCACAGATACCAAATATGTCCTATTCGACCAAACTTCCTGTTTGCCATGTTGTTTTACTTTAAAAATCTACTTTTTCGAACTCCTCCCATACCATTTCTCCAATTTTTACCAAAATTGAATCATAACATCTTCAGACCATGCTGACAAAAAGTTATTAGAATTAAGATGATTAGTCAAACTGTTTTTAAATACTGAGCAAATGAAATTAACTTAATGCACACAAAAATCAAAGTCAGGCTATATCTCTGCAATGCTTTAACATATTCTAACCAAACTTAGTACGTGTTATGTCAACCATGACCTGAGGCTGCCTGCTGAGTTTTGGGGCAGCGCCACCTAGTGGTCCCGAGATACAAAAATGTGACATTTTTTAAAATTATTTCTTCAGAATGCTATAGCCAAAAATCACAAAACTGGTCTCTTTAGATTCGTGGCATCATGCCGAGCCATAGCATAGCCAATTTTCCCATTTAAATTATTTTGGGAGTCGGCCATTTTGAATTTTCAAAAAATCGTACTTTGCAATCTCCTTCTAGGCCGTACCCCCAATTTACATAAAAATTGAACCAGATCATCTTCAGACTATCCTGACAAAAAGTTATTAGAATTAAGATGATTGGTCGAACCGTTTCCGAATACCCACCAACTGTTCAAAGTTGGACTTATGTTTATGCTAATAACTTTTGAACCGTAAGGCCTAGAATTAAAATTCTGCGAACTCCTCCTAGGCCGTAGCCCCGATTTTCATGAAAATTGAACCACATCATCTCCAGACTATGCTGACAAAAAGTTATATAAAGAAAGTTGATTCGTTAAACTGTTGTCGAATACCGCGCAAATGAAATCGACTTAGTGCGCACAAAAATAAAAGTCAGGCTATAGCTCTGCAATGCTTTAATATTTTCTAACCAAACTTAGTATGTGTTATGGCAACCATGACTTGAGGATGTGTGCAGAGTTTTGGCGCAGCGCCACCTAGTGGTCTAGAGATACAAAAATATGACGTTTTTTATTATTAATTAAGAATGCTTTAGCCAAAAATCACAAACCCGGTCTCTTTAGATTCGTGGCATCATGCCGAGCCGTAGCATATCCAATTTTGCCATATCAACTATTTTGGGAGTCGGCCATCTTGAATTTTGTCCAAAAGTGCTATATTTTTGAACGCATTGCTGCATCATTACGAAACTTGGTATGCATCTTCGCACCAAGCCCTGAAGGTACTCAAAAGTTTTGGGGCAGCGCCACCTTGTGGTCAAAAGTTATAACCAAATTGACAAATACACTAATAACTTTTGATTACGTTAACCTATAGTAAAACAAATGGTCTTAATGTGTTCACTGGATCAAGCCGAGAGCACAGATAACAAATATGTCCTATTTGGCCAAACTTCCTGTTTGCCATGTTGTCTTTCTTTAAAAACCTACTTTTTGAACTCCTCCCACACGTTTGTCCAATATTGACCAAAATTGAATCATAACACCTTCAGACTATGCTGAAAAAAGTTATATAAAGAAAGTTGATTAGTCAAACCGTTTTCGAATACCGTGCAAATGAAATTGACTTAATGCGCACAAAAATCAAAGTCAGGCTAAATCTCTGCAATGCTTTAACATATTCTAACCAAACTTAGTACATGTTATGGCAACCATGACTCGAGGCTGCCTGCCGAGTTTTGGGTCAGCGCGCCTAGTGGTCTAGAGATACAAAAATGTGACATTTTTAATTATTACTTAAGAATGCTTTAAACAAAAATCACAAAACTGGTCTCTTTAGATTCGTGGCATCATGCCGAGCCGTAGCATAGCCAATTATCCCGTACCAACTATTCTGGGAGTCGGCCATTTTGAATTTTCTAAAAAACATACTTTTGCCAACTCCTCCTAGGCCGTAGCCCCAATTTTCATAAAAATTGAACCAAATCATCTTTAGACTATGTTGACAAAAGTTATTATAATTAAGATGATTGGTCAAACCGTTTTTGAATACTGCGCAATACAAATTGACTTAATGCGCACAAAAATGAACATCAGGCTATATCTCTGCAATGCTTTAATATATTCTAACCAAGCTTAGTACGTGTTATGGCAACCAAGACTCGAAGCTGCCTGCAGAGTTTTAGCACTCTAGTTGTTTCACCCATCAGTGTGGTTACTGCGCTGCCTCTAGGTCGAACGTGATAAACCATTCAATCAAAGTGCTAAAGACCATATTGTTGATTTTTAAGCCATTTAGACTGAAGTCTTATTGAAATGTCTTTAGATGCTTACTGACGTTGGTCTGATGCTGCCGGCCAGGTCGGCATGAGATTGAATGCCGGCCTTGTGCTTGGCCCCGTCATTGCTGCTTGCAGCTATATTTGGTTTTGTCTTTGTTTTTCATCCTCCTGGCTTGTTGTTTCCCTTTTTGGTGGCACATTTTGGATATTTACAGCTTCTGAGTGCTTTTGTGATGTGGTCATTCTCCTCCTGTTTGTCTTCCTCTTGTGTAATTATGTTTGTCCCGTCAAAAAGACTGCTTACCACTGACAGTTTGTGCGCTGTCTTCCAATGTCCAGAGAAGATATTGGATAAGTGTAAATATTCATGTCCAAAACATTTATTGTGTTAATGTCTGAATTTGATGTTTTGAGTTTTGTCTTTACTGTTTAGGTGGTTGGTTAGTAAATTTTTCCAATTTTACAGAGCTATAGGGGTCGTCACAAAACCTGTATCAATCAGCTGTCAAGACACGTCACAGTAACCTCCCGGGACTCTTCAGAGGAGGACTGCAGGAGGTTTAGCAGTCGAAACATGTCAAGGTATACACTCAAAAGTTGTAGGACACTGATAATATTCACTGTTTTTCTATTAAAATAAATCAGATAGAAAACAACTAATGCCTATTCAATGGAGGGAAGCGAGAGAACCGCTACGGGTCAACTACACAGTGATGTCGTTGTTTGAGCTAATCCAATAAAAACACTGATTGCTGCTATCACAAATTGATCGACATTTAAAATGTCAAAGGAATGTGCAACTATAGACTAGAGACTATAAAATGTAAATAATACTGACTGTAAATGAGCACACTGGAGCTGTATATGTGACCTGTAACTGGGAACAAGGTCAGCAGTTCAAATAGTGTACTGGGAACATGACATTGTGTATCCTGCCTAAGGTTCAGACCTTGAGTAGGCCATTCCCAATGCTTGACAATTTTCTTTTTCAGCCATATACAGTGACAAGAAAAAGTAGGTGAACCTTTTGGAAATTCATGTTTTTTTATAAATTTCTTAAAATGTGATCTAATCTTCATCTAAGTCAAGGGTAATGACAAACATAATATGTGTAAAAATAATTACACAAATACATTCTGATCTTTCATGACTTTATTTAAGTTATTCCAAAGACTTTAGAATGGTAAATGGTAAATGGTAAATGGCATGCATTTATATAACGCTTTTCTGCACCCTTCTCGGGCACCCAAAGCGCTTTACATGGTGCTTCCACTCACCCCATTCACACACATCCACTCCTGGGGCAGACAGAGAGGGGGGGGGCTGACACACAAACAGCACTCAACCTTCTCCTACCACCACCAAACACACCTCTACAGTCACACACATTCATACACCAGTGCTACGAACACTGGAGGCAAGGTGGGTTAAGTGTCTTGCCCAAGGAAATTCACCAGTCTACAGTTCGGCAAACAATCTACAAATGGAGACGCTTTGGGACTGTTGCTACTCTACCAAGAAGTGAAATGACACTAAGAGCACAACGAATACTCATCAGTGAGGTAAAGAAACAACCCAGAATGACAGCCAAAGATTTGAAGGCCTCATTGAAACATGCTAACATTGCTGCTCCATGAGTTTATAAAACATAAAACACTGAACAAGCAGGATATCCACAGCAGGACACCACGTGTAAAGGAGGGGTTTGTCAATACCCTTGACTTAGATAAAGATCTGATCACATTTTAAGACAATTGCCCAAGTTCTGTGTCTGCATAGGCAGAGGTCGTAAGTGGTACTCTGTTTCGTCAACACTACATGTTCCATTTTGGCTTTATTTCTACTTTGTGTTAGATACACACAAACACACCAAATACAATGAACAAAACCAACCAGTTACTTATTATTTAGCAGAAAATAATAATTAACTGTGGGAGTGAATATCTTGTGGATGAATTGTAACTGTCTGCTTTTGAATAGCACTTTTCTGCCAGTGCTGGAACACAACGTCCCAAACATCAACATATCTAATTTGGAGCTCGATGAGGATGTTGTTTTCTTTGTCCATGTTTGCCTGCTCAAGAATAAACTGAACTGTTGAATCCACAGTGCTCTGCTCAGGCTATCGCTGCAGTCATGTGGTCTTAGTACTATCAGCCTTATTGAAAAAGAGCCCTAAACTGATTTTCTTGTCATTTGATGCAAACAATTTTACAAATTGATAATTTAATGAGTAAATAGTGCTGTTAATAATATTGTTAAGAGATGGACATTGGATGTATTCATGTAAGTTCAGGTGGTGCTATGTAAGGACTGTGCAGAGATTATAATGCTCTTAGGATGGCGACTCAGTACGTCCAGGTCACTGCTTAGGACTCAGGAAGTTTCCTAAGCAATTTGAGCTATAGACTTTTCTCTGAAACTTTAATGTCATGAAAGACAAAAACATCAAATAATTTAGTTAAAAGACAGTAAGTCTTTTTGACATTCTTACTTTCACCACTGGCAGCCTTTGACCTTTTCACATTTGTCTACTTCTTCTGCCATCTCTGTGGAGCATGTGCAGAGTCTGACTGTGATTTCAGCCAGATTAAACCATTTAAAATGGACTGACTGTAGTCAATTAAAGGTGAGTTTTATCATTTCTCTGTAAAATCCCAAAGGAAGCAGTAAAAAGCAGCACCCAGTCAGTTACATTCAATTAACTGTATTAACTGTTTACACTCCACACAAAAAGCATAAAAGCACAGGCTTCTAAGGGCTCAGGATTTAGGCCCAGTGACCCAGGAACTCTCTCAACAGTCAGAGCTAACCTGTCTGTGGAATCAGCAACACAGCAATACAATCTCTTGTCACTTCAGTGACAGCAGAGTCGCACAGAGCCTCGGGCAGGGCATCCAAACCCTTATGGACTATAAACTTCCTCCAAAACCTGTGACAGTGACATCACTGTGCTGAATACTTTTTTGGGGCACTTTGAAACAAACTACACTAAACACCAAAACTACACCACCGCTGGACGAGCAGGCTGTGTGTCTGCTCCGTCCCAAAACCCATTCCAGTTCACGTACGGCCCAACAACTCTACAAAGGACGATATTTCCACTGCCTCACCCAGCCCTCACCCAGCCCTCACCCAGCCCTCACCCAGCCCTCACCCAGCCCTCACGCACATGGACACCAAAGCCTTGAATATACGAATGCTGTTCTTGGACTTAAGTTCTGCATTCAACACAATCATCCCTCAGCAGCTCATACACACACATGGGGTCCTGGGACTCAACAGCTGGGACTTTTTCACAGGGAGGCCACAAAACATTTGTGTCGGCAGCAACACCTAACATCACGATGAGCACAGGGGCCCCTCAGGGGTGTGTGCTCAGCCCAATGCTCTTCACTTTTCAGCCCCACGACTGTGCGCCCAGCTACAGCACCAACCACTTCTTTAAGTTTGCAGTGGACACAACTCTAACAAAGATGAAGCTAGCTGCTGGAGTGAGGTGAGTCTTCTGGTCCAGTGGTGTTCTGACAACAATCTCCTCCTCAACATCCCTCCATCTTGTACTGCTTTACCCGGGCACTGTAGAGAGCATCCTCACTGGCTACATTCCTGTGGGGTATGGAGCCTGCACTGCCTCCAGCCGGAAGACTCTGCACTACATAGTGAACACAGCCTGCAAGATCATAAACATTTTCACCACCAGTCAAACCCGCAGAGCCATCAGCATCGCTGGTGACAGTCCAATTCCCTCTTCAGTGTCTTGCCTTCAAGAAGAAGTTTGTAGAGTCTCCGAGCCCACTCTACGAGACTCTCTAACAGCAGGAACCTGCTGAAAAACCTAAATCATTCAAAAATGTATGCATTTTAAACACCAGACTGTTTGCTAAATGGTTTTAACTACCCCCTATTTTTATTCTGTTTTTTGATGTCCTAAACTCTGGTTAGAAAGAAACAGCTTTTTAATTAATTGTCATTTACATACAGGTAATTGACAATAAAACCTCTTTCAATCTTAAAGTTTATAGTATATATAGATTGTAATCTTGATGTATGTCAGATACAGAATAAATCTAATGCAAAACATATTCACAACCATTGCTTTTGTCTTTCTTAAGAGGCAATATCATAATAAGTCATTACACTAAGTCTACACTACAAGTGATGCACTATTCCCAGCTGCTCACTAGCTGTATGTGCCTTCCTATAAGAGATGTAACCCATTTTATTCTGTGCTCTAAGTAACTTATCTCTGCCGTGTGGACAATACCAGCAGATAATCAATGGATAAAAATCCCTCGCTTCGTTTTATGGATCGGGAACAAAAATATTCTGCATTGAAGGTCAGCGTAAACAATGCTCAACAGAGGCTTGTGGTGGATGCAGTCCATCGATTGTTTCAGTTTTAGTATAAATCATAATCATAATGTATATAAATTTCCTGCTTGGGCATTTACCTAAAGGCCAATCCGACGCACATTTCCCAAACATGCTCATCAAAACACCAATGGGAATATTTTAACAAATCAAAAGCAATCAAATCAAAGCATATTATCATTAAAATCATATTTCATTTATTAAGAAATCAGTTTCCGCTATTACTCAGAAATGTCCCACCACTTACCTGGAATGTTATGATGTGTTCATGTGAGAAATGATTTCTTGAGGTAAAATGCTAAAACTTTGCTGATAATAGTTGCTGAAGTGAATAAGGCTATATAGACTTCTCAATATTATTTTTTACAGTTTTGTCTTTGCATTTCACCATTATACAAGACATTAAACACAGACTATGTGATTTTTTTCTAGATAAGCAAAGCTGTTTTATTACCTACCAGTATTTTGTGAAAGAAAAAGAAAAAGAAAAAAAG
Organism: Neodontobutis hainanensis; assembly: GCA_024349245.1. NCBI lineage: Eukaryota > Metazoa > Chordata > Actinopteri > Gobiiformes > Odontobutidae > Neodontobutis > Neodontobutis hainanensis. Next base: position 9,370,669 of record JALDNG010000041.1, read on the forward strand.
CACTGACCATGACCCTTGACACTTGTTTTGAAGGTTTTCAAAAGATGATAATGTTAAACACGCATTGAAGGGGGTCATGTGTAGGCGTCGCTCCCATTGGCTGCTTGGTCTACATTGGCCATTTGTGTTGACACGCAGAGTCAAACCAAGCTCTGTATCTGCTGCTAGTCATGCTGATTTTGTGAACACAGCACACACACGTGGGAAATGGGATACCAGAAAAATGGCTTCTCTGTTTATTGTAATGGTGTACCAAGTCTGTTGCATTACATTACATTATATGACTATGGTCTGCTAAATCATGCCTCAGTAATACGTTTAATCCTGTCCTAATTTCCTGTACACAGTCAAAGCTCGTGGGAAAAGTTGACCTTACTGTGACAAAGCCTTTCCTCTGCAGACCTCTGGGTTTGACTCAAGCACTGACTGAGGTCTGCCCCACTTCTTCTGGAGGTTTTAAAAGAGATGCATGGCCCGGGCCCATGAGGTCACATCCCAAAAAGCTCTGAGCCTCTACTGAGAGCACAGACACAACCACTTTGACTGTGCATGAGCGCACTCCAAATCAAATCTGCAAAACCCATTTCATATTTGAGTATTCTTCTGCATTTCTGTTGCTGTGAATGTGTTAGTGCCTCTCACAGTGTGGAGCCTGTTTGAAGCACTGTTTTACTATTCTGTTCAATTGTTTTTGCTTCATTATTTGCCATTTTTGATTTGCTGGTGCTTTCAGTGCAGTCTACATTCACGGAACTGATTAATGTTTACCAATTATAAATAATACAGCGTGTTAACACTCTGTAATTTGCACTGGTTATTTGACAAGCACCAGGCAAAATTCTCTCCCAAAAACACACCTCTTGGTGAATTATGTCAATTATAGATTATGGCTTTGAGCAAGAAAAACTGATGAATGGGAAATACTTACAGAGGGAAACAAAGTACAATATTGATGTCTTTCAGTCCAAATGTCAAAGGTATGCTATTTAAAACACACCAGTTGCAAAAGTGCTATTGTAAATTTTTTATGATTTTGTCAAAGGGGTTTATCATAGCACAGGTGTGGCTTAAAAAAAAAAACAATGTCATATTTGTGACAATGTTTTTTCTTCCGTTAATGCTTTCCCTCCTGCGTTGTGGCAGTGACAGCTCTCACCAGTCTAAAGTTATGCTGTTTTTTGGATCCGCTCTTTTGTTTGTGCTGGAAATGTGGTAAATAAGTCATGCCTGTAACACAACTTTGCAATTTGATAGCACTTAGCTTGCTGAAGTTTGTGTAAGATTCAGTAGTAAGAATCAGGGTTACTAGAATTTAGATTGTTACAGTTAACTTTTCCTGTAAGAGGTTAAGATTCAGAGCTAAATGACAAATTAGCGATAAGAAACCAGCTGCCAGTGTGGCATTTATTTTCAAATACTCCATAAATATACAGGTGTTAAAACAGACTAACTATAAAGACACAAGAGTCAGAGGAAAAAGCTTTTCAATTTAAAAAATTTATACAGTGTATTCTGAGTAGCACTGCAGTTCACTGTCAAGCCTCACAAATTGTATTAGTGAGTAAAGACCACTTTTGGGCTCCATGGTAATGCTTAAAGGAAGGTGCCCCGATCAAGTATTTGCAACAAGTAGTTAGTATTCCTTTAGCTCACTGCTAACAAGAAGTCTGAACAACAGTTAATAATAACTGTTACCACTCTTCAATCACTCGCCCCACTTCATCAGACCCTGCTTTGTGTCTGAGTCGCTGTGTCGGGTCAGAGCGGTCACAGACAAAGAGGCTGGACAACGTGCAACACAATTTTATTCTACACTTTCTGATCTGCAGTTTTAGCCCACTGCTCTTTACATTAATTTAAGCAATCATCGATGAGTCCCAATCAGGGCGCCCTTAATTGTAATATTTAAAGTTTAATATTAATATTTAAACTCCACACTTGTGCCTTTCATTCAGTCCACGGTGGCATTCCTGGGGTTAATGTACAATGTTACCTGGACGACTTATCATCTGGTTTGCTAAATAAACTGGCAGGTCTGTGTCTGCACGAATACTTATTTCTCATCAGCCATGAATTTACATTTAGAACTAACTCAGTTGAAAATCCAATTACATTTTGAGATGAAGACTTCTATTTGGTAAAGGCAATGAAATTAAAGAAAAAAAAACAACACTCTAAAAGCTGAATTGTTTTAGGAGTTCATGTATTTACTTATATATTGTCTGTGGAGGTTCTCAGTCATCAAGGTCGGCAGTAGCTCAGTGGGTAGGGCGGCCGTTCTTTGACCTACGGGTGGGCGGGTCGATTCCTGCTTGAAACATCCCAAAAACATCATCACGCTCTCCCCGCGTACTGTCGTTGTGCCCTTGGCCAAGACACTTAACCTACTTTGCCTCCAGTGGTCAGCTGTAACACTGGTTAATAGCTTAATGTAAGTAAAGTGCTTTGAGTGCCTACTACGGTAGGTGGAAAAGTGCTATATAAATATTATTATTATTATCCAGGACAAATTTAAGAAAAGGTTTGAAAAAAGTGTCTGGACGTGGGTTTGAAGTGGAAGACGTTTCATCTTTTTAGCAGATAAGAGTGCTGGGTTATATCTCTCAGAGGGAGGGGTTAAACCTGAGCTAACTGTGATTGGACCAGGCTGGTCTGGTTTCTTTGTTGTTAAGAGTGGACTGGGCAGTGTGAGTCCTGATGGAGATGTTATTATGCTCCTGTGAACCATTAGTATAACTGCTCACTTTAGGCGGTGAGAACAGAACAGCCTGGTCCATCAGGTTTGGTTTCAGGGGAAACTCCTCTCTTTAGAGATATAAGCTCAGCTCTTACCAGTTGAACTCAGAATTGATAAAGTCTCTTGGAAGTCCAGATGCTTTTACTTAAACCTTTTTTTTCAAGATGTCCTAGATGACTGAGAACCTTCACAGACAACACACTGTTGTAAATCGGGGGAAGGTTATATCTGAGGCCACCTCCTCTGTTCAGAAAGGACTCTTCCATTTGAACAAAAATGGCTTATTTTACTCCTTTCTCAAACCACCTGGCCTTCTTGGCCAAGAATTGAGTATTGCTGTCTTCAAAGGAAAGTCCTTTCTCTTTGAGGTGGAGCTGGACTGCAGACTCAGCTCCACCAGAACTGAAACATCCTGTGACGTGTTTTTCCCTAATACAGTTCACTTCACTGGACTGCATAGTGGGGATCCTGTCTTGGACCAGTTGAGAGTTTTGCCTGGTTTGAAGTGAACCAGAATGTTTGTAAAATATCTTTTGGAGATACCCCTGGATGGCATTTTGGAGAGACAAGCATCAGTTAGTTGGGCTCAATAGGAGAGAAAAGCATGCAAGATAGAAAGTGAACATGCCAACTGGGAGTTAAATGGATTAGATTGTACCAGAGCATGAGATCATTTTTTACCCATGCATAGATGAAAACAGAAGAATCAGTTCATCTTTAAATAAAAAGCAATTATTCTGATTTAAATTCATGTCTGGATCTGAATACCTGACCTGCTCATTAAATCTACAATCACTGTTATAATGTGATGACAATGAGTTGGTGGCCAAGTCAAATAAAAGATATGCTGTAACAATTACAGATGGACATTTATAATTTATTGAGTGTAATATGGAAGTCATCGAAACCGGCAGATGAACAGTGATAAAACAAATCCTGGAAACAGGACCCAATTATACCCAGTTAAATAAATTCACTGACAGGAAATTTAATTCCAATGGGGACAGTGCACAGCTCCCTTATTAAGTGTAAAGATATGGCTCTATATTCACTAATGGTTACTCTCACACAGCCAGTCGCTGTTCATTGATCTCAGTAGCAGTTGGCTTAGTCAGAAAAATAACACGCTCTCTTAATCCTAGACCACATACATTAGTGCTTAGCTGGGGCCTGTTCTAATGACACCTGGCTCACATCTAAGAGACATTCATGGAGTTCCACTGCTTTACTCTAAAAAGGTAATCATCCATTTCTTTTTAAATTTTTATGGACCTTGCGAAGGTCAGGTGGCAGTGAGTTCCAGGGCCGGGGAGCAGACGGTGGTGAGGCGGGCTGAGGGGACTGTAAGAAGGACGTGAGAGAGCGTCAGGGAGTGGCCATGTGGATAAAGTCTGACCGATATGATGGGGCCTGGTTATGGATGATTTTCTACCTGATGAGCAGTATTTCAAAGTTGATCCGTTGTTTAATTTGAAGCCAGTGGAGCTGTTGTAAGACTAAGGTGATGTGTTGCATGAAGGGGGGAATGATTTGGGCTACAGACTTCTGGAGGAGTTGCAGATTTTGGAAAGAGAAGGCAAGTAACAATTGTGAATGCAAGATACGACGAGGCTGTGGATGAGGGTGTGGGAGGTGAGGAAATGAGAGACAGTTGATGATGTGTAGGTAGAAGTAAGCAATTCAGGTTAAATGATAATGTAGGGTCAAGAATGACACCCAGACTCTTAACCTAAGGGGAGGGATGGACAATGTTGGCGGAGAATTGGATTTGCTGAAGTTGAGAAGGATTTCTGTTTTGGAGCTGTTGAGTTTGAGAAGACTTGAAGTGGATCATATATTAATCTAAATAAGGGAGATAGGAAGGGGTATAGAACTGAGAGTAGCAGGGAAAAGGATTAATATAATGTTTACGGAAGATTTGTGTCATGACCGCGGGCTCAGAAACAGGAAGACTCCAATGCAAACAACCCAAAATCCAGGGAAACGTTAAACTAAATTTATTTTTTAAGAGAAACAGACGCATACAAAAATCCAAAAACCAAAATTCTCCCAGAACCGAAAACACAGGCAAAAATCCAGAGAAAATGAAAATACCAAAACCACGGACTAGAAAATTCACAGGTGGTGACAAAAGGAACACAGACCAAACTTACGGGTGACGGTGACGGTGACAGAGACGGAGACAGAGACAATGACAATGACCTGGTCCTGAGGGGAAGGACAAACAGGTATAAATAGACACAGACAACAAGGGACAGGTGAAACATATTAGGGCGGAGCAGGTAATCACACAAGGCAGGAAGTCAAGCATGGACACAGACAAGGGCACGACATTTCAAAATAAAGTCCATTGAATACAATACAAACCGGAAACAATATAAAACAGACATGAATCATGACAGTACCCCCCCCTTAAAGGCCGACCACTGGGCGGCCTAACACTCCTATAACCCCAAAATCCTTTCTTTCGACATTTCCTGGGTGGGTGGAGGGGGGGGTCAGTCGGAGGGGAACAAGTCCACTAGACAACTGGCACGGGGACACACTCAGGAAAGGCTTGGGGAACCGATGCGGCGGGTCCGGCCCTTGGACACTGGTTTGCGGACGGGCGCTAGGGAGAAAGCGTGGTGTTGGATCCAGCCCTCTAACTACTGGCTGGACGGGACACTCGGGGGAAGTCTGATGAGTCGGGTCCGGCCCTCTAATACTGATCGGCCGGACGGCGCTCGGGGTACACTGGTGAGTCGGGTCCGGCCCTCTGAACTGGTCGGCCGGACGGGGCACTCGGGTTACAGATGCGGCACGTCCGGCCCTCGGAACTGGTCGGCCGGACGTGGCGCTAGTGGAAGGGGAATATGCCGGGAACAGGCACAAGGGGGGAAAAAATTTTGTGCCGGGATGGGAACACACGGACGGGACTTGCAGAAGGACGGACTCAGGACCAGGTAGGGACAGGAAACTCCGGACATGGCAGGGACAGGAAACTCCGGACATGGTAGGGACAGGAAACTCCGGACATGACAGGGACAGGAAACTCCGGACAGAGACAGGGACAGGAAACTCCGGACATGGCAGGGACAGGAAACTCCGGACATGGCAGGGACAGGAAACTCCGGACATGGCAGGGACAGGAAACTCCGGACATGGCAGGGACAGGAAACTCCGGACATGGCAGGGACAGGAAACTCCGGACATGGCAGGGACAGGAAACTCCGGACATGGCAGGGACAGGAAACTCCGGACATGGCAGGGACAGGAAACTCCGGACATGGCAGGGACAGGAAACTCCGGACATGGCAGGGACAGGAAACTCCGGACATGGCAGGGACAGGAAACTCCGGACATGGCAGGGACAGGAAACTCCGGACATGGCAACGACAGGAAACTCCAGACATGGCAACGACAGGAAACTCCAGACATGGCAACGACAGGAAACTCCAGACAGGGCAACGACAGGAAACTCCGGACAGGGCAATGACAGAAAACTCCGGACAGGGCAATGACAGAAAACTCCAGACATGGCAAGCGACAGGAAACTCCAGACAGGGCAGCGACAGGAAACTCCAGACAGGGCAACGACAGGAAACTCCAGACATGGCAGCGACAGGAACTCCAGACATGGCAGCGACAGGAACTCCAGACAGAACGCGACAGGAAACTCCAGACAGGGCAACGACAGAAAACTCCGGACAGGGCAACGACAGAAAACTCCGGACATGCTGGGAGAACAAGGAACAAAACTCATGGACAGGCTGGGAGAACAAGGAACAAAAACTCATGGACAGGCTGGAAGAACAAGGAACAAAAACTCATGAACAGGCTGGGAGCACAAGGAACAAAAACTCGTGAACAGGCTGGGAGAACAAGGAACAAACTCATGAACAGGCTGGGAGAACAAGGAACAAAAACTCATGAACAGGCTGGGAGAACAAGGAACAAAACTCATGGACAGGCTGGGAGAACAAGGAACAAAAACTCATGAACAGGCTGGGAGAACAGGGAACAAAAACTCATGAACAGGCTGGGAGGACAAAGAACAAAAACTCATGAACAGGCTGGGAGAACAAAGACCAAAAAACAAAGGGCCAGGCTGGGAGGACAGCAGAGCGACCAGGCGAGGAGGCCAGGCGAGGAAGGACCGTGGGGCGACCAGGCGAGGATGAACCAGGCGAGGAAGGACCAAGCGAGGGATGAACCAGGCGAGGATGAACCAGACAAGGAAGGACCAGGCGAGGATGAACCAGGCGAGGATGAACCAGGCGAGGAAGAACCAGGCGAGGATGAACCAGGCGAGGATGAACCAGGCGAGGATGAACCAGACAAGGAAGGACCAGGCGAGGATGAACCAGGCGAGGATGAACCAGGCGAGGAAGAACCAGGCGAGGGATGAACCAGGCGAGGATGAACCAGGCGAGGAGAGGTCAGGCTGGGAAGGACCGTATGGGCGACCAGGCGAAGGGTGAACCAGGCGAAGGATGAACCAGGCGAAGGATGAACCAGACCAGGCGGAGGATGAACCAGGCGGAGGATGAACCAGGACGAAGGATGAACCGAACCAGGCGAAGGATGAACCAGGCGAGGAAGGAGCCAGGCGAGGGAAGGAGCCAGGCGAGGAAGGAGCCAGGCGAGGGAAGGAGCCAGGCGAGGGAAGGAGCCAGGCGAGGGAAGGAGCCAGGCGAGGGAAGGAGCCAGGCGAGGGAAGGAGCCAGGCGAGGAAGGAGCCAGGCGAGGAAAGGGGCCAGGCGAGGAAAGGGGCCAGACGAGGAAAGGGGCCAGGCGAGGAAAGGGGCCAGACGAGGAAAGGGGCCAGGCGAGGAAAGGGGCCAGGCGAGGAAAGGGGCCAGGCGAGGAAAGGGGCCAGACGAGGAAGGAGCCAGACGAGGGAAGGAGCCAGGCGAGGAAGGAGCCAGGCGAGGGAAGGAGCCAGGCGAGGGAAGGAGCCAGGCGAGGAAAGGGGCCAGGAGGGAAGGAGCCAGGACGAGAAGGGGCCAGGCGAGGAAAGGGGCCAGAGCGAGGAAAGGGGCCAGGCGAGGGAAGGAGCCAGGCGAGGAAGGAGCCAGGCGAGGGAAGGAGCCAGGCGAGGGAAGGAGCCAGGCGAGGAAAGGGGCCAGGCGAGGAAAGGGGCCAGGCGAGGAAAGGGGCCAGGCGAGGAAGGAGCCAGGCGAGGGAAGGAGCCAGGCGAGGGAAGGAGCCAGGCGAGGAAGGAGCCAGGCGAGGAAGGAGCCAGGCGAGGGAAGGAGCCAGGCGAGGGAAGGAGCCAGGCGAGGGGATGAGCCAGGCGAGGGGATGAGCCAGGCGAGGATGAGCCACTCGAGGAGAGCCACTCGAGGAGAGCCACTCGAGGATGGGCCTCTCTGGGGCTGAGGCGTACTCTCAGGAAAACTCTCTGGGGGCTGAGACGTACTCTCAGGGAAAACTCTCTGGGGGCTGAGACGTACTCTCAGGGAAAACTCTCTGGGGGCTGAGACGTACTCTCAGGGAAAACTCTCTGGGGGCTGAGACGTAGACTCTGAAAACAGTTCTGGGGGCTGAAGCGAAGACTCTGGAAACAGTTCTGGAGGCTGAAGCGAAGACTCTGGAAACAGTTCTGGAGGCTAAAGCGAAGACTCTGGAAACAGTTCTGGAGGCTAAAGCGAAGACTCTGGAAACAGTTCTGGCGCTGAAGCGAAGACTCTGGAAACAGTTCTGGGGCTGAAGCGAAGACTCTGGAAACAGTTCTGGGGCTGACACGAAGACTCTGAAAAACGGTTCTGGGGCTGACACGAAGACTCTGGAAAACGGTTCTGGGGCTGACACGAAGACTCTGGAAAAACAGTTCTGGGGCTGACACGAAGACTCTGGAAAACAGTTCTGGGGCTGACACGAAGACTCTGGAAAACAGTTCTGGGGCTGACACGAAGACTCTGGAAAACAGTTCTGGGGCTGACACGAAGACTCTGGAGAACAGTTCTGGGGCTGACACGAAGACTCTGGAAAACAGTTCTGGGGCTGACACGAAGACTCTGGAAAACAGTTCTGGGGCTGACACGAAGACTCTGGAAAACAGTTCTGGGACTGACACGAAGACTCTGGAAAACAGTTCTGGGACTGACACGAAGACTCTGGAAAACAGTTTTGGGGCTGACACGAAGACTCTGGAAAACAGTTCTGGGGCTGACACAAAGACTCTGGAAAACGGTTCTGGGGCTGACACGAAGACTCTGGAAAACAGTTCTGGGGCTGACACGAAGACTCTGGAAGACAGTTCTGGGGCTGCGGAGTCTCAGTTCAGACCAGGTCATTCTGTCATGACCGCGGGCTCAGGAACAGGAAGACTCCAATGCAAACAACCCAAACTCCAGGGAAACGTTAAACTAAATTTATTTTTTAAGAGAAACAGACGCATACAAAAATCCAAAAACCAAAATTCTCCCAGAACCGAAAACACAGGCAAAAATCCAGAGAAAATGAAAATACCAAAACCACGGACTAGAAAATTCACAGGTGGTGACAAAAGGAACACAGACCAAACTTACGGGTGACGGTGACGGTGACGGTGACGGTGACAGAGACGGAGACAGAGACAATGACAATGACCTGGTCCTGAGGGGAAGGACAAACAGGTATAAATAGACACAGACAACAAGGGACAGGTGAAACATATTAGGGCGGAGCAGGTAATCACACAAGGCAGGAAGTCAAGCATGGACACAGACAAGGGCACGACATTTCAAAATAAAGTCCATTGAATACAATACAAACCGGAAACAATATAAAACAGACATGAATCATGACAATTTGAAATTTGAAGATGATGAAGAGGAGAATGGAAATTGTTGTAATTTGTGGGATTTGAATTAAATGGACTGAGAGTGGCCACAAAGACATTAGCAGAACCAGGCGAGGGGTATATGTGTGATTCCAAAGGATAATAATCTAAAGTAGAGATGGTGTAAGAGCTGGTGTCAGATCGAGGAGGATGAGAGTAGTGATTTTATTAGTTTCTGGTATTGTTCATAGAAAAAAGAATGCTACTAAGGTGGGTGTGGAGCAGAGAGACAATGTTTTTCAAGGATTTTTGAGATGAAAGGCAGGTTTTGTTAGGCCAGGTACTGAAATGGCCAGGACCGGACACTATAATGAACAGGTTGAAGGAGAGAAACATGAAAGGTAGGATGAATCTTGAGAGAGACAGACTGCTACAGGGTTTATTATATGCATCAACATCAGTGATAAACTGATGCTCAGAGCAGGGCAGTTGTGAACAAACCCTTGAGTTTGGAGAATGCCCACTCAGAATTAGGGGTTAATGCAAAGGAAGAAGAAACTGAAAAGAGACAAGTTAAAGGTGCAGCTACAGAGCTATAGTTGTGTATGAAGTGGCAATAGAAATCCTATAATCCCTGTATTTGCTTATGATTAGCAGGCTAAGGCACCACCACTGCTCAGACCTTTACTGGATCTGGTTTGACCTCCCCTCATCCTATGATGAAACCAAGAAAAGACAGACAATATGTGAAACTATCATTTATCCCCTTTATATACAGACAATTCTCCAGAAGCCTCTGCAAAACAAGATGGCCACATTGAACAACTCATGGGACTTGGAAAAAAGATTTTATATATATCGACAATGTAGATAAATAACAAAGCGGTCCAGAAAATAACGCAGAACATTATTCACCAGTGCTTGAAAAACAGCAGGAGCATTTGTCAAACAAAAGGCTTTACCAAAAAACAGATATTCAAAATAAGCAAGGGGGGGGTTAAAAGCTTCTATTCGTCACCTTATCTGAACCAAACCGAGTGGTAGGTTTTTCATAAGTCTAGCTTAAAAAAGATGGTGGCACTATGAAGTGGAAATCAGAACAAATCAAAGGCAGGGAGTACTTGTTTTTAACTAATACTAGGCTGTGGACGGCTACTGGGCAGAGCAGCAGAAAGGAGGTCAATGGTACAACCATAAGGTGGTGGTAGAGACATAGCCTGGTCACCAATGACAAATGGTAAAACAATGGTCTGGCAGTCTGGTTGAGAAGAAGAGCTTCAAATACTGCAGCTGAATAAAAATGGTGTGCAGGTGTGTTAGGCGGGTCAGGAGGTGGAGTTACCAGCTGCAGGGTAACAGACAACACACGAGAGAGAGGAAGGGAAAACCAGACAGGAACACAGGGAATGGAACAGATCTGGCCCACCTTAACATGTTTGATATAGAACAGGGATTAAAATAGATATAGTATATTGTATGACGAGAGAACAATTCCAGTGGTTAGAGAGTGAATGATAGTGGTAATGAAGGGGGGCAGGCTTTAACGAAAGCTGTAGGGAGTGGGTTGAGCTGACAGCTGGATGGCTTGGATTTCCCAATGAATTTTTATTTTTTAATGACCCAAGGGAAAGTGAAACTTAACAATGTTGAAAAGGGGACAGAGACGGGACCAAGGTGTCCACTCCAGAAAGTCAAGAAGGAAATTGGTAATTGCTGAGGTGTAGGACATAAGAGCATTACCGAAATTGATTGATGGCATTGGAGGGATGTGAGGTTTGTAATATTATTGAGTGGGGTTAACAGAGCTGTTGCCTTCATTTGAGTGGATTAAACCAGAGTAGTATGTGGATTTGACAGAGGATAAACAAACTTTCCTATGTCCAGATTGCTAAGCAATGTATTACAATGCATGCCCTGAAGAGAATGTTAGTATAATTTTATTTGCAAATGCTGGGCATCGCCATAGAATCGGCATACATTGATTATTTATTCAATCATTTCCTACTTCTTAATCATGTTAGGGGTCGCAGGTGGCTGGATCCTAACTCATCCTTGGGCCAGAGGCAATGTATATAAATCGCAGGGCAAACTCTTAAAATACACTGACAGACAACTATTTGCTCTATTATTTATTTGGTTATACCCGGACTAAGGCACCAATGTGGTTCCATGCATTGCTCAACCACATGCCAAGTTCTACCCTAGTGTCATTTGATTCCATTCATAAAAGACCCCACAGTCATTGTCTTGTATATACCATAGGACCAAGAGTTAATCCATTACACAAACTGTGAATTACTGTTTGTGGTGTGACTCAAAACAGATTGTGAGGCCAGAAGAATGTATAAAGCCAAGGGAATATACTTTATAAAAAATATATTCTTATAACCATGAAGACGCTCACTCCTTCCAAAGGTTTCTATGGCTCACCAAATCTAAAAATAATGGAATGTAGATTGGGTTCAGCTGCCATTTTAACATTTGCTCTTTGACAAATGAAAAGTAAAAATTTGAAGCAAAGAAAGCCACAGTCAGTTGATGCTCAGTGAAGGGAGATAATTGCAAAAAAGGTTGAAAAATACATTGTTTGTTGAATTTATATTATATGTAAATACATATAAATATAATATACTATATTTCAGCCGGTTTGATGACAATGTCTTTATCATTCATAAGTTCAGTTAGAGCATGTCCCTTATTTTGGAGGTGTGGTGACTTGTGGTTTGTGCATCCATCAGTTTCGACTATTATACAAAAAGTATTAATAGAGGCAGTTAGTGAACGACGGGTAAAAAGTGCTTTTGGCTCTAAAGAGTCGTGTGTCAGACACTGTACCAGCTTTGGAAAAAAAGTGATGCAATTTTATTTGTCTAAAGCACTTGAAAATCTGTGTGTGTATTTTTCTTACAGCCATCCCTGGCAGTACACATTCCAAATTCCAAAATTCCACTTTTTCTAATTACTGTGGTACTCCCAATTTCAAAAATTTGAAAGGTACAAGAATTTTTTTTTATGTGAGTAAAGAATATGGCTTGTGTTTGTGTTTTTACCAAAGAAATTGTGCTGTAAAATGCAATTCTTTCTTACACCATCTTTTTTGCCATCTTTTCCCAACCTTGAATGTGCACTGTGAGGTTTTGTGACAGTAACATTGAAAAATACACATCTCACACCCCTTCTTTCCCGGCCTGTGAGCACCTACGGAAGCCCTGCAGGGGCGCTCTGTTGTCATAGGCACAGGCATTAACAGTAGTGACAAATTATGTTTAGCCCTAAATGTTGTTAGACTTTATGCAAAAATGTGTGTTGAAAAAGAAACACACATTTTGAGCATTAGTAGAAACAGAAAGCACTGAAACTAATAAATTCTCCTGTGTTCTGAGAAACTTTCAATGACTATTTTTAAGTGCTAAATACAAAAGTAAAGAACGTAATTTTAAGGTAATTATACTAAAATAAAGTTAAATTAAAATAATGGCTAGGAGTGCTTCTTGCCTGAACACAACCTTAAAAATCATTTTCTTACAGCAACACCTTATTTTATTTAAAAAGCCTCTGTTTACTTAGTAAATTAATGTTTTATTTGTTCATAGAAACATTCACCTCAATTGAAAAATAAAAGGTAGCTAAAAGCCAAACTCCCTGAGGCGCAAGACTGCTGTAAAAAATCACTGTTGGTCTTGACACTCTTCCTCAGAGTTGGTTTGTGATCTAGGTCTAGGTCTAGGTGTGAGTCTGAGTGTACCCTTGTGTCTGTCCGCTTAAAATCAAACAATCGCCGCTGCACGGCTCACTTTTTTCTATGCTCTGACCTTTTGCTGTTTGCTCTCTTGAGTGGTCAGCTTCAAAAGCTCCAAACACTGTTTTCAGAGGAAGGTGGTTTCTCACTCTTTCAGCTGGACCCCCTCCTCATGGGGTCTGGGGGCGGTCCCAGCAGATGGGGACAACGGGGAGCCCCTCTTCGGCCCCTCCTCCACACACACACACACACACACACACACACACACACACACACACACACACACACACACACTTTATTTGTCTTGTATTTTGTCATCTAGCTTTTGTAATATTCATTTGATTTTCTTTTTTTACTTCTATTTTTGTTGTTGTTGTTACTGTTTGAACTGTACTTATGAGAGAGCAGTAATGGTGCGTACGACACACTGCTAGTTTTCACCTGCCATTATGTTCAAACACATGTTCAAATAAGTCAGTGCCTTTCAGCTTATGCCCATCCATCAACACAGCAATGTTTAAATGTGTGGCTTGGTAATGTCTTTTAACCAGATGCCCTTCTTGACTCAACCCTCCCCATATTTTTCCCGGGCTTGGGACCGGCACAGACTAGGAGTGTGGCTGGAGATGCTCCCCAGGGGATTCAAATCAGGTGCACTAACCTCTTCACTACAGAGTAGTATACCATGGCTTCAACACCTTACCGCCCAAGGTCAAAGAGTCCTTACACATTATACATCATACAATGTTTTTTGGTTGCTCTAATCCATCTGCTTCAAGCTTTGATGTGTTGTGTATTTACAACCTTATCTGTCAGACCCACAGACTTTCACTTTTGCTGATCTGGAACCCCATCCATTGAGCCTGTCGTCTACCGAGTTCAAGAACATTAATTATAATTGCTATCTAAAATGGGGCGGGCCATTTCCACAAAGACTTCTCAACGTCACATTGCTTACATTAGGTCATTTGATTTTCGGATTCGTTTAATCTTATCCATTTGAAATGCTTTAACAATGTAAATAAACCAGACCATGGTTCAGTCCTGTTCTAATCTGTTCTTCTATTCTTCTAATGGGTGAGTTTTCTGAAACTAGGCCACTCGGGTGGTCCTTTCAAAGCCAAATCAAATGGCCAAAATGAGCTTTCTCCGTGTCCCTCAGCTGAGCCTCAGACATTCTGGACCGCTCCAGGGAGTTCCAGGCATGTCCCACCTGGAGAGGGCCCCAGGGAGACGCTGAAGGGAATATGTCTCTCGGCTGTCCTGGGAACACCTTAATGTTCTCCTGAAGGAGCTGGAGGAAGTGTCTGGGCGATAGAGCTGTCTGGTACTTCTGTTAAGACACCTGCCCTTGCAATAATGCCCTACACAGATCAGCATATTCATTCATTTTCTGTTTTACTTGCAGGCATTTGTAAAAAAAAACAAATCATAAATAAATAAAAATAAATGCAGCTAGTCAATGTCTGCTTTCAATTATTCTGTAAATTATGACCATATGAGTTTATGTAGCTGTTAACAACTCCTGCTGGTTTTAACACAAAAGTGTGGTAGTACAGTCTGTTAAAGGTGTCGTGTAGGTTAGACATAGTTCATCTAATCACCTCCAAGCATTTATCTAAAGCACCTGCTGTTTCGCAGAGTGTTTGGAAGCAGTTCTATTTATCTTCTTGCAGTGACTGGTTTTACTACTGTTGGGGCTGACAGACTTTAGTTACTTTACCACTTCACCATCGACCTTAAGGACTCACAAACAGCTGCTTAACACATGACTCATTAGATAATGTGCCTTTGATATTATCCTTGTGAAAGGCTCTCCCTGGCATTTGTCATGTTAAGAGTAAGGACTCGAGGGCTCTTTTCCCGACACAGTTCCCATTCGGCCGCACATTAGAGAAATGTCACTCGCAGCAATGTGCTAATGTGCCTGATTTACAGCTCGTCATATCATAAATCTATCCAAACTAATGCAACTCTGTTCTGTACTATAGGCCACAGCTCCAGCCAGGCACAAGCTTCAGCCTGTGTCGATGTGCTGATGGTCATCTTCTGCTTATCAATGCTGCACAAGGTTTCATAAGAAGAGAGTCTGTTTTTATGTTTAATATCCGTTCTCGGTGAGAATATGTTGCATATTGGACATGTTTTCCTGGTTCTTCGTGTTATATAGAACATTGTCTTTAGAAATGTCTGAATAAAATGTAAGGCATGTAAAAGGCAAACTTAAATTGTGCACCAAACTGTAGACTGCCGACTTCATCCATTTTTCTCATCACAGTAGATTTATTTTTCACTTTACTTCTGCAAAAAACATCTTCGGTCAATAATGATATAGACATTTCTGGGCCAAGAGATATTAGACATTTGTTAGTAGTACTTTTCTACATCTGTTAGCAGGGAGATAGATTGACCAAAAAGATCAAAAATCCATATCTGCAGCAAGTGTATCTGTGTATTGTTTATTTCTTTTATGAAAAATAAAAAGAGTGCTTTATTTTACACTGCACTTAATACATTGTATCTGCCTCCTTGTGTAACAAACTGTTGTCAATGTGTTATAAACATATGGAGGCTCAGTCGTAGAGCAGTTGTCCTATAACCGGGAGGTTGTTGGTTCGAATCCTGCTCTCTCCATTTCATACTGTCGTTGGGTCCTTGTGCAAAACACCTCCTTCCCTCCAGTGGTGTTCCAGCTTTGACACTGGTGTATGAAGCACACCACTTTAAGCACTTTCAGTTTCTTGGTTCCTTGTGAGAAAAGCACAATATAAATCTAATCCATTATTATTAGCCTTCTAGAATTTAGAAAGAAGTCTATAGGACACATGCTTTATCTGCAGTGTCGTTGCCGTGGTGATCATATTAAGACAATAGGATGATATAGGAATACAAAGATCCTTTATGTCACCTGAAGCCTTAGTTAAAAGTGCATATGATTTGTAATACATGGCATTAAGTTATTGCAACTAGATTATTCAGTTAATAAGGTGGTCTTAGTGGTCTTCTGCATTTAAACCTTTACATAATATCAGCTCCATTGTGATGTGTATAGATCAAGAGATTGTGGTGCAAGTGCAGTATGAATTTTACATTTCACCAGTGGAATTCCACCCACAGAAAGGTCGAGGGTCCAGCAGAAAAAAATAGGTAGAATACATTTCGGTCTGAAGCTAAAACTGCCAAACTCATAAAGTATTACCTTTAGACATTGACCTTTTTCAAATGGATTTTGGGTGCCTTTACATATACAGTACATGTGACTGGAGGTCAAAGAGTACAAGCTAAAATATGTGAAAACTATAGTGTATTTACATTCTAGCGCCATATAAATGGGAAATACCACGGCTTATGTGCATCTATGGAAAGGTTTATCAACAACATATACTGATGTGTTCCATTTGGTCCAGCTTAAATATTACACAATGAATTGAAGAAAGCGTTATAACTGTTCCACTGGCTGCATTAAAGGCAGAGTGGGGTGTTTTACAGGCTCTGGTCTCCAAATTAATGACTGCCAGGGAAAAGCAAACATTTCCTTGGTTTCTTGCGCCTCTGTTTGCTCACCCATATTGAAAGGAGTAAGTGGAGGAGCAGCAAAAAGTCCGAAAGCAGCATTTGGCGGTGGCCGTATCATAGTTGATCTTAACGAGAACTGTGAAGGCGCTGAATCGGGAGCAGATGGCCGGGGCAGATGATCTGTAAAATGGAGGTTCCTGCTGTGGGCCTCGGTCATTCTGATGACACTGTGGAAAACAAGTTGGTCTCATTATTGGTTTCTGTGAGGAAAGACTCAAGAAAGGCATGATTGTAAGGCATGCAAATGACGTAAGCTTTGGCAGTAACACTCATTAAAAACGGCGTCAGATAATGCAAACTTAGCCCAGAGTCTGGACACTGTGACAATGCTGGCATCTCAATGAGGAAGACTTATAAACGCATTACCTGCTCTCCATATTTGATGTTAGCCTGTATTCTATGAAGACTTAATGAGACAATTCAGCAAAAAGTGTAATTAGGTAAATACATTCTTAGATTCAACTAAAATATTGTTTACCTGAGCTTCTCTTTAACAGAAAGTCTGCTACAACAATTAGAAAGATTGGGTCCATCAGTATTATGGGGAAAACAACTAAACACAATTCAAACAAACAATGCATGCTTTAAAAATGATTATTTATAATTATTTTAAAGAGGTTACACCATTTGACATTAGACGAACTCCAACCTGATCAGACAGGAAACAGACTGAGAGAGAGGAGTGACATTGGGCAAATGACCCAAGCTGGAATCAAACCCAGGCCTCCCGAGTTTGTAAGCCACCAAGGCACCTCTAGTTTCTTGAAGGCTTTTTCTTTTATTACGTTTTTTTCAAGCAATTCAAAATCTTACAGTGCATATCCCAGACAACCGTATATATTTTTTTATCAGCAACAGAACATTAACAAGAAGGTGTTAGGCGTGAAAAGACATTTTGCCATTTCATTAAAAAATTATCTCTTTTTGAATTTGAGAGCAGCTACATCTCTAATTAGTTTGGGACAGGGTCAGTAAAAAGTGGTGCTAAAAACTTTGATAAAAGTTTATTCCAGTCTCTCAGATGGTCAGAGGTTCAATAGTCTGCTTAAAACTGTGAAGCAAAAAAGAAAAACTAAAAAATTGTGCATGTTTTAATGCAGTGTCGCTCGAGGGTTTAAAGATCACGAGTGTCCAAACCCACAACCTTCTTGCTGAGAGGCTGCAGTGCTAACCTCAAATAAATAGCTGCTAACCATGTTGTGCCATCCCACACCACACACCATGAGCAGGTTCTTCATTGTTACTGTTTGTCAAGCAACAAAAATAATGTAATGTTGCACCTGGGTGTTAGTAAAAATAGTGTCTGTAAATAAAAATGGAAAACAAAACTCAATCTTACTGACAGCCAGAGGCACATGTAGTGTACTGTATACTGTAGTGAATATGGTCGTATTAATAATTAATATGAATATTAATTATGAAAAATAATAATTAATATTTTGCTTATCAAAATATTAATTTCTTTCGGGGCACCACTCTAGTTTTGAACAGATCCAGAGAAACTGTTTAGCCTAGTCTCATTAATCTAAAGGAAGTAAATTCTTCTCGTTTTCGAACGTTCTCAATTAAACAATGAAACATTAAATGTCTTTATGGGGTTTTATTAAAGATTATAAAGTTAAACAGTGAATAATGACAGGAAATGACACAAAGGAATAGTTATTGACACATAAATGGGTAAATCAAAGAACGATAAACTTGCTTTCAGAGGATTTTGTGAAACAAAAGGAATTATTGATTATTGATTCTATTATTAACTGAGGGGATTTTACGGAGCGTTTAGAGGGGTTAAATGACGGTTTCTGATGCTAAGGCTACTATGTTTAGACAGTTTAGACGCCAAACTTGTGTAACGTTTTGACTCACCCTGGGGTAGTATTCGGTCTCAGGTCTTAGCGACTAGGACTCCAGAGGGGTTCTGCAGAACCCTGTCGCATCCGGTGACTTTTGTCGCCTCCAGGATGGCCTTCTGTTTCCACTCTCCAGAGGGGCCGCCGTAGGCCCGGGAGATTCAAAAAGCGTCTCGTTACTGTCACAACTAGCCAAGCCTTTTAGCATCAGCGTCGTACACCGAGTAAAATCGAGTCCTTCAAAGTTGTTGCGAAGTCCACTGAGAAGGTTTAGCGGCTGTGTTGCTGGCTTAAACTTGCTCGAGAAAGCTAGATTTTAGTCAAGCTAACTCTTGAGCAGGCAGGAAATCTTCAAAAATAAAAGCGAGGTAACTTCCTTTTGTTGGCAGGCTGGCAGGAAGTAAGCTACTTTGAGCAGCTGTGTGAAGGAAACTTCATCGCGCAAGCTAAACTTGCAGACTTTAAAGTACAAAGAAAATTTACTCGTTACACGAGGTCCAGAGCTTGAAAGGGTTTAGGGCCTACGGCCCTGAGCGGACAAGAAGTCCAGTGCGAAGTGAAGAGGAGACGAAGAGTAGCGAGAGAAGCAGAGCGTGTTTTTGGCTGTGCGCCAGTTTTAACACCTCTGGACGGGGTGTGTCTTGCGAAGGAAGGCATTGCTTTGGGGAGTTTAAATGTTTAACTGAGTCTTAAACATTCCTTTTGTTTCACCCTATTTTCCATGGTTTTCGTAAAACACACAAAAACATTTGTACTTGCAGGATTATGCAAAGAAACATTTGTCAGACTTATTATAAAAACATATATTCATTACATTTTATTAACATAAAACGTAACTCTGTAGAAATGGAATAAGGAATTAGTTGCCTTGTAAAACTCTGCATCCTGAAACAAACAGTATAATTGTTAGTACATTCACAATCTTTCTAAGTAATAAAATAACAAAATGTCCTTTAATGAAATAACACCAAATGTCCTTCTTGAGTGCAGAGTCATTTGTCCAGTTAAACCAAAAGGGGGTAGTGTTTGACCATGCCCGAATGACTATGATCAAAGACATTTTCAACTGTCAATCAGGATTAGAATAAAGTGTTCTCGAGAAAGCTGGATGGACACCTTATCTACAGGATTTCTGCTTTTGGACATGGCGCCTATAGCGTCTGGATCTCTCCATGAGTCTTTGACCTGATTGGTCTTTGGTGCTGGTTGGACCTAGGTCGGCTTTTATGAAAACAAACAAAATCGTTAATTATAAGTCCTGAAGACTGGTTCAGTCTTATCCAAGCAAGAAACATCTGTGAATAGTTAAAAGGACACGTTGGTGTCCTTTTATCTGAAAGAAAATGGGTTAGCATGTATTCTTCTCAAGATTTACGTCCACGGCCTGTCTCTGGAGGCCGATGGTGAAACAGTTGTTAATCTTGAAGACCCTTAGTGAAACAGTTTGGAGGTCTGTAAGTGATTGAATAAATGTTATAATCCGTGTGGCGTTCTGGAGGCTGATCTGCTACAGTCCCCCCTTTCGACACGAAGCTGGTTCCACAAGTTTCCGTGTCGACATCCTTGCAGACCAGGGAGTAAGCCACGTTAAACACATAGTTTGGCGTCATAACAGGTGTAATGATGCAAAGCGTGTTCAAGGAAAAGTATCTAAGTGTAAAGGGGCCTTTACTTGGTTTGTATTATATCCGTTGCTAATGGAGATAGGTTAAGTTTATCACTTCAAGGAAGGACTTATTGGGAACAAAGAAATGAGAGAGCTGTCTCAATTTAGTTTGTTTAAAGTTTAGGGAGTTGTTTATAATAAAACAAAATACATTAGGAGGATCATCACTTGGAGGGACTTTGCATGCATTTAGGGACAAGGACAAACGTAGTGATTATATAAAGGGACATAATGGTTATGCGTGATCCTTCAAAGAATTCTTCTCATTGCTAGGCTGTCCACCGAGGAGCTGATGTCTATGAGCGTGTCATTTATCAGCAAGGCGACCATTTGAGTGTGTGTATGGTCTACAGTTTGGTTTGGTTGGTTTTAGAGTCTCACTGTGAGTGTTTACCACTGACAGTGTCTTTCGGCGTTTTTAACCGTTTGGAGTTGCTGCTGTTACTCCGAGACTTGTCTATTACAGTGGAAATGTTAGCGGTATTCGGAGCACCGAGGTTACGCAAGGTACACAGCGGCGGTTGCAACGAGAATTGATTCATTGACAGAAAACTAGAGTTATCAGTTACAGTTATTGAATTACTCACAGTTACCACTGAAAGGTGAAAAGAGTTAGGAAATCAGAGTTAGAGAGAGGTTAGTTGTTAGTGGTTACTGCGAGCTAAGGGATCTGTTTGAGACTACTTGGGAGCGTGAATGTCCCCTGTAGATCCCATGGGGGTTTTGTGCAACTTTATCTGGTTGCGGTGTATCCACTTGAGAGTGGGTTCCTTTCTCCCTTTGGTGATCTTTATCTGATACACCACCGGGAATAGTTTGTTGACACTGGTGTACGGTCTGCCCAACGCGAGAGGAATTTCCGCGTCAGTCGGTTGGTACCACCTCTTGTTTGTCCAGTGAGTTGGCTGAACCTGTAGTACCACACTTTGTCTCCCACCTGTAGTTTGTCCCTAGATGACTTTTGGTCATAATAGGCCTTACGTCCTTCTGCACTTTTGCCTAGTTTTTCCTGGGCAAAGGCGAAGGTGGTTCTCAGGTGTGCCTGGAGATCAGCCATGTACTGGTGTGTGGTATAGGCCGTGCGATGTTAGCCTCTCCTGGCTGGTACAGTAAGTGTAGGGGAAGCGTCATCTGCCTACCGGTCATGAGCTCAAAGCGGGAGACTCCGGTCGCCGTGTGTGGCGTGGCTCTGATAGCCATGAGGACCAAGGGCATTTTGACGTCCCAGTCTCGGTGATTGGATGCGACATATTTCTTTAGGATGTCGATCACCGTTCGGTTTGCTCTTTCTACTTGGCCTGAGGACTGGGGTAGTGGCTGACATGGAAGTTCGCTTTCACTCCCATGGTTTGCCACAGTTGTCCCATCACCTCGGCGGTGAAGTGAGTACCACGGTCAGAATCGACCTTAAAGGTAAGCGAATCTGGAGAACACGTGGTTCATGAGTAGAAAGGCTGTTGTCTGTGCCGTGTCGTTTGGGGCTGGAAGTCCTTCCACCTCTTTAGTGACGGCACAGGTGACCATTAGGATGTATTTGTTGCCCCTTGTTGATTTAGTCAGGGGTCCCATCCAATCGATTTGGAGGTCATACCATGGAAAAGAAATGCCCCTTCTTTGTAAGGGTGCGATGGAGTGGTCTTGTTGGTTGAAATTGGCAGCATACTAGGCAGCCTTTGATGTATTCTGCCACGTCCATTTGCATATGTGGCCAGTATGCCACTTGTTGGAGTGCCTGGTGTGTTGCGCGAACACCTCTGTGGCCTGCTACAGGAGCGTCATGTGCGTGCGTTAGCATGACCCCCCTTAGGCTCTGAGGCACTACGACGCAGGTGAAGTGAGGGTGTCAGAGGCGTGAACAAGCAAGCCATGGCGCAGGTGGAGTTGGCGCGCACCGCCCATAGCTTTTTAAGATATGCGTCAGCGAAAAGTCAGTGTCTCGATGGGGTTAGACACCGGGTCTGAAAGGTAAAGCATAAGTTTGTGGATTGCCGAGTCCGCTGCTTGAAGGGCAACGAGGCGGAACCAGTGAAAGAGAGGAAGTTGATGGGTCTGCAGGGGTCAGAGCCGAGGCACCGATTGCGGTTGCCTTAGATCGGGTAACCAGACAGACAGAATGGGTGGGTTGGGTGGGAAGGGGTCGATTGTCGACGGTTCTGGCTGGAAATGCCAGAGCGTACTCAAGAGCCCCTTGTTTTGCCATGAGGTCTGCCTGATCGTTCAGGTCTTTGTCTGTATCGAGGAGAGCAGGGAGCCTGTCTGTACAACCATTACCTCCGCATCAGCCAGATCGACCCTGCAGATAGTGTCGGTATCGACCACAAGTGAGGGTATATGGCGATTGCTCTGGAAGGTTTCGTGTAGACAACTCCGGTCTCCTGTTGTTCAGTCGCGAGTGAGTGTGGCATACGTCCTATGACTGGGATTCTGAGTTCACAGTCATGGAACCTAGTGTCAATCAGCCAGCCGAGAGGGGTGGCCTTTGGGACGAAGATGGTATTGGCAGTAGGATTCTGCACTAACACGTGTGTTGATCGAGAGTCGAGCTCGACCAGGGTGTTGCCTGGACAGACAAGCCTAACTCAACGAACAGAGGAGACGGTTGGAAGAACGCTTGTGAAGAGTTAACTTGTTGTCCTGGAAACGCTTTCAGGCGTATGTCCATGATGTTACGCGCGTATCGTGAGATGGCAGTCGTTACTTACCTGACACACGCCGGGGATCGTTTGACCCGATCTCAAGTTTCCTTTGGTCAGTGAAAGTGATTCTTCGTACTCCAGTCAGGGACCAGAGAAGGCGTTGTTAATGGTGTCGACTTGTGCGCCGAGTCTGACTAGCATGTCAGCCCCAATGTACACTGAATGTGAGAGATTAGGGATGACAGCAAGCGTGTGGGTCAGTTCTCTTTTGTTCCATCGTCGATGGCAGAGCATAGACCGATGGCGGTTAACGCATGAGTCGGTGTGGGGTTAGCAGGAACCTAGTGCGCTTCTTTATGAAGGTCAGGCACGGGTTTATCTGCGTTAGAGTGTTAAACAGCTCCTGGCTGATGGCAGATTTGTCAGCCCATAAGGCCATCACGACATTGTCGACTGGAGTTGCTTCCAGTGAGATGCCATTGACGATTTGGGGTGTCATCGCTAAAGGGTCCTTCAGCGTGCACAGGAAGTTGTCACGCAATGTAAAGGGTTTGGTTACCGAGGTTGCATGGTCGTTGTACCAGCGGTGTCGGTGGCTACCCTGTCGATTGGTGATTCCCTGTCAATCGCATTGCACTGAGATTCATTCAGTAAGATTGGAAGTGGTTCTCGCACTTGGGCCCAAATCTTCAGCTGCTTGAAGTCGATCAGTGGTTGCGATTGAGGATGTCTTTTCCAATCAGAAGTGGGGCGTTGTCAAGGTGGGACACGTACACTGGGTGTATCAGTGTCATTGGTCCGATGGTCAGTTGGACTAAGGCTATCTCGTTGATAATCGTCCGATCATCAGAGTAAGGCCTTATTTCTAGAAAGCACGGGTGGGACTTCAAGTCCCTATGGGATCTTCTCGCTATAGCCTGGAGTGATCTGAACAGGTTGCCTGAAATTAGGCTGATGTCAGCGGCTGTGTCGAGAAGTGCTTCGTCGTCAAGTGGTCTTCTAACAAGACAGAGAGATACAGCTTTGAGCTACTCCCTTTTCAGTTAGGTGACCCAGAAATTGGTGAAAGGGTGTTTCACATTCGATAGTCGTGGCGTGGTCATGGCACAGCCCGACGTTTGGGTTCACTTGGACGGCGTTAGGCGGACTGAGGTATTTGTGATCTGAATCACTTCCCTCCGTGTTGTCCATGCTAGGGTCCTGGACAATGTCATTGAGTGGCTCTGGATTGTCAGAGCCTAGGTACAGGTCTGGGAGATGTTCATTCCCTTCAGTAGACTCTGTATTTTTTGCGTGTTAAGTCGGCTTGGATTGGTTGAGACTGTTTCTGAATCGGGGCCTTAGAGGCCTCCACCGTATACAGCTCAGCCTTGTCCTTGGACTTTTCGCGCATTTGTTTGAGTATGCGTTCTATGGCCCGAGCCTCCTCTGTAGTCAGACTCCTTTCGCTAGTAGGGTTTCCCACGCGATCAGTCTGAGTTTCAGGGGCTCGGTCCCTCGCATGATTTCGTCGTTCGACAGGTGAGCTACCTGATGATCGTTGGTCTTGGGACATGGTTCCTCCTGTCGTCGCGGTTTTGATAGGACCCCCCTTGGTTACGGATTGGATTGGTTCGAAATTTATTTTCGAACCGAGGTTTCCATTGAGGGCCCTGGTCTTTGAACTTACGTTCAGGCCAGGTCGGGTGTGGACCAAGCTCTCCTTTGTGTGGTCGAGGTCCCTCTTTCCTGTCTGGAAAGCGGGAGGCTCCTGGGCCACTTGGATTGGAGGTCGGCGCTCCTTCGAGCGCTAGACACTGATCTACGGTGATGAGAGTGTCTGGCTTTTGACGCGTTTAGTCTGCCTCAGCATCTGTTTAGTAAATGCCCGCATTGCCAGCTCGCGGTTGGCGGCTGGTCTGCGTTTGTGGGCATGCAGAAACGCCAAGATGATGGCTGGTAGTTGGATGGAGGTTTTGCACAAAGAGGGCTTTGAAGTTTTTATCCTCCTCCATGTTTGGTTCATTAAGTGGACCGAAATAAGCTTTGCGTAGCCGATGATAGTATAGCTGTGGGGACTCTGGCCGTGCCTGTTTGATCATTAGGCGGCAGTCAGACCCACATTTACCGTAACGTCTGAGAATTCCACCATGAGAGACTGACTAAGGAGATCAAAGTCAGCTTGGACCTCAGGAGGTTGGCGTTCGATGAAGCTACTAACATCTCTGCTTGATGTTAGTTTTATCAGAAAGATTTTGTCCGGCAGTAACATTGGGTATTCTTTGTAGGTAGAATTCAATGTCGCGAAGATAAGCACTCACGTCATGAGGCGCTCCTTGATGGGGCTCAAAGCGAGTGATATGGCGCAATTTTGTCAAAGTCTCTGTTAGTGGGACCATAGTCCAGATGTCTCTGTTTCAAAGCTGGTTGTTGGACAAAGTCCGATTGCCTACCTGTGGGTAGTGCGTAATCCAAATGCCTACCTGTGGAAGCTCGCGGAAGACGGCCGGGCTCTCAGCACCGGTTGGTCCTCTTTCCGTTGCGTCCAGGCGCGGTAGTGGTCGCAAAATTGGATTAGTTAGTGAAGTGGCTCCCTTCTGGGAGTTTTCCTTTGGCCTAACAGGTTTGTATGCCGGGGTAACCAGCACTTGGTTCGGAGTGCTTTTAAACTCCATATTCTTACCTGGTTGTGTCTGGCGTCCTCTGTCAGGCGCGCCTGAAGTTGTTCAATAAGCTGGCGGTCTAAGTCACCTTGTTGAGTGAGGGCCTCTACCCGTGCACTCAGGGACTCTCTCGTGTCGCTCAGCTCTTTCTTTAAGTCGCTGAGGGTTTCCTCAGTTTTATGGAGTTTTGTGTGTAACTCCTCAAATTCCAGGTCTTCCCTTTGGAGAGTTTGAACTAGAGTTTGTGGCTCTTGTGTTTGTTTTTCAGAATTCTCCAGGGCTCCTTGGGTCAGCTGGAGTTCCTGATTCAATGTCTTGATATCGCGTTGGAAGCGGGCGAGGTCCTGTTTCTGGACCTGGATCTTCTCGTGGCTGCGTGCCAGGAGATCCTCAGCGTGTTTCTGCTGCGCGCGCATAACAATAGCCGTTTGACCTAACAGCTTAGTTAGATCCTTGTCTTTTGGCTTAGAGGTTAGCGCAATGCTAATCAAGGAGCTAAGAACTGAATCTAGCTCGTTGGGAGGTGTGGTCTGAATCTCGTCAACATATTGGGTTGCACCTGTTCTGTTAAATCATTTAGAGCTGAGTCTAAGTGATCCAGAAGCTTGATGGGACTACCAGAACCTGTAGACTGTGAGTCAGACTTGTTGAGAAATGGGGTTTCTCTGAGAAAGTGAGTTATTGTTAGATTACGTTTTAACTGCAAGGAGAGAGTTACTACTTGTGGAGTGTTACGAAGAAGGCGCGTAAAACTCAAGCAGACTGTAAAAGGATTTTTGAAAATCTGAGTAAAAGTGTAAATAAAAATAAAAAAAATTAATGAAGGAATAAAAATTAAAGTTAACATTTTATTTTCTTTAAAATAAAATAAATTCCAATTAAATTAAAATAAAAAGGGGTATTAAGTCAAATAAGTCAGATTGAAAGTAATAAAAGAAGGAATTGTTGAAGTGGAAGTTAGTATAAAGTCTATTTGTGAGTGAAATGACCTTATGTGAGTATTAACAGTGACTATTTAGCAATAGCCTAGTGGTGTGAACGTTAATGAGGGCTGACAGTGCTGGGATGCTGCTTTGCTAATTTGTAAAATTAACAGTGCAGAATCAGTGGGTTTAATCTAACAATTCATGCAGGTAATCAGCTTTTAAAGTACAGCTATGACAAAATTCGTGCAGGGTTAAGTCTGTTAGGCGTAACAGCAGTGTCGTCATAGTGTTAGTAAGCTGTTAGCGTTAGCATTCCAATTTGACAAATCCTGGGTAGATAGGAAAATCACAAAAGCAGTCTTAAATTGTTAATCAAGACAAATTAATCAATCAAATTAAATGCAGGGTTAGCATCAAAGATTTTCCAAAAGCAGATGCAATGTTCATTAAAATGTCACAATTGTTAGTTAACTCCTATTGTGCATTCAAGGTTGTTAAACACAGGCAGTTATTTTCAAAAGCAGTATTGCATTGCAGATTTGTGTATTTAACAAGACAAATGTATTAACAGAAGTGAAACAGCTTGATAGCCGTTCAGCAGTTGTTAATAAAGCAGAGTAATTCACTTTTTATGTTAAGTCAATCAGGCATTTCAGTGTCAATGAAAGCTTAAATTACTCAGGTGTCAAGTTCTTAAACTTGAATTAGTCACTATTGAGGAAAAAGGTGTAATTCCGTTGAGTGACCACCAGAGAGAGACGTAGAGCTCCTCTCAGATTTGCACTCCTCTTCCGCTAGGCAGTAGAAACTTGTGTCTGTGGTTTTACTACTTCCTTCCGCTAGAGGGCGATAGAGACTCTCGTGAGTCAGTGGTTTTACCACTCCTTTCCGCTAGGCGATAGAGACTCGTGAGTCTCCGGCTTCCGGAGTGAAGTCTCCGGCACGCCCCTTTGATGGTGCCGGGCAAAGTTTGTTGTTAGCTCCAGTCAGAGACTGACTTGGGGAGCGTCTACAACTTGTTAAACCAGCGGTTTAAACACAGCAGCGCTTTATACAAGACCACGTTTTAAACACAAGCACATTTACCACAGCAGGCTCAAACCACGTTTTTAGACAAAACGCACGGCAGCCCACGTGGCTTTTAGGGGGAGGGTTTTCACAGTTAGCTAGGCTGTGAAGGCCTCCAGCAAAATACACCCAGGCTCATAAGCCTTAGGCAAGACAAGTTTTCTTATAAATTCCGGTGTAACGCGGCAATTTTTTTTTTTCCAACTTGTGAGAGACAATTTTAACTTAACTCTGGCGTAGCACAGCAATTAGCTTTTTGTCTCGGGCCCATATAAGTTACACACTTTGGCTCGTGTGTTTAACATGCATGCAATTTGCAGAGTCTCTAAGCTTTGTAACAGACTCTACGCAACTTTTAACAAGTACTTGATTAATGCTCTGGCCATAAATGTCGTACAATACTAATTGTAATTCAAAACAATATCAGTCCAGCTGGTACGATTTGAATTAGCACTTAAACAAACAAAAGCACAACTCTCACACACACACACGCACGCGGTTAAACGCATTGCTAAGCAAGAGCACAACAGATGCACAGCTTTCAATGGACAGCAATTTTGTAAAGACTTTGGATATTGAGTGATTCTAATGTTTAATCAAGAAAATTCTTCCGAGCCTCACGCGGGGCACCAAAATAATACTGTAGTGTACTGTATACTGTAGTGAATATGGTCGTATTAATAATTAATATGAATATTAATTATGAAAATAATAATTAATATTTTGCTTATCAAAATATTAATTTCTTTCGAGCACCACTCTAGTTTTGAACAGATCCAGAGAAACTGTTTAGCCTAGTCTCATTAATCTAAAGGAAGTAAATTCTTCTCGTTTTCGAACGTTCTCAATTAAACAATGAAACATTAAATGTCTTTATGGGGTTTTATTAAAGATTATAAAGTTAAACAGTGAATAATGACAGGGAAATGACACAAAGGAATAGTTATTGACACATAAATGGGTAAATCAAAGAACGATAAACTTGCTTTCAGAGGATTTTGTGAAACAAAAGGAATTATTGATTATTGATTCTATTATTAACTGAGGGGATTTTACGGAGCGTTTAGAGGGGTTAAATGACGGTTTCTGATGCTAAGGCTACTATGTTTAGACAGTTTAGACGCCAAACTTGTGTAACGTTTTGACTCACCCTGGGGTAGTATTCGGTCTCAGGTCTTAGCGACTAGGACTCCAGAGGGGTTCTGCAGAACCCTGTCGCATCCGGTGACTTTTGTCGCCTCCAGGATGGCCTTCTGTTTCCACTCTCCAGAGGGGCCGCCGTAGGCCCGGGAGATTCAAAAAGCGTCTCGTTACTGTCACAACTAGCCAAGCCTTTTAGCATCAGCGTCGTACACCGAGTAAAATCGAGTCCTTCAAAGTTGTTGCGAAGTCCACTGGAGAAGGTTTAGCGGCTGTGTTGCTGGCTTAAACTTGCTCGAGAAAGCTAGATTTTAGTCAAGCTAACTCTTGAGCAGGCAGGAAATCTTCAAAAATAAAAGCGAGGTAACTTCCTTTTGTTGGCAGGCTGGCAGGAAGTAAGCTACTTTGAGCAGCTGTGTGAAGGAAACTTCATCGCGGCAAGCTAAACTTGCAGACTTTAAAGTACAAAGAAAATTTACTCGTTACACGAGGTCCAGAGCTTGAAAGGGTTTCGAGGGCCTACGGCCCTGAACGGACAAGAAGTCCAGTGCGAAGTGAAGAGGAGACGAAGAGTAGCGAGAGAAGCAGAGCGTGTTTTTGGCTGTGCGCCAGTTTTAACACCTCTGGACGGGGTGTGTCTTGCGAAGGAAGGCATTGCTTTGGGGGGAGTTTAAATGTTTAACTGAGTCTTAAACATTCCTTTTGTTTCACCCTATTTTCCATGGTTTTCGTAAAACACACAAAAACATTTGTACTTGCAGGATTATGCAAAGAAACATTTGTCAGACTTATTATAAAAACATATATTCATTACATTTTATTAACATAAAACGTAACTCTGTAGAAATGGAATAAGGAATTAGTTGCCTTGTAAAACTCTGCATCCTGGAAACAAACAGTATAATTGTTAGTACATTCACAATCTTTCTAAGTAATAAAATAACAAAATGTCCTTTAATGAAATAACACCAAATGTCCTTCTTGAGTGCAGAGTCATTTGTCCAGTTAAACCAAAAGGGGGTAGTGTTTGACCATGCCCGAATGACTATGATCAAAGACATTTTCAACTGTCAATCAGGATTAGAATAAAGTGTTCTCGAGAAAGCTGGATGGACACCTTATCTACAGGATTTACGGCTTTTGGACATGGCGCCTATAGCGTCTGGATCTCTCCATGAGTCTTTGACCTGATTGGTCTTTGGTGCTGGTTGGACCTAGGTCCCGGCTTTTATGAAAACAAACAAAATCGTTAATTATAAGTCCTGAAGACTGGTTCAGTCTTATCCAAGCAAGAAACATCTGTGAATAGTTAAAAAGGACACGTTGGTGTCCTTTTATCTGAAAGAAAATGGGTTAGCATGTATTCTTCTCAAGATTTACGTCCACGGCCTGTCTCTGGAGGCCGATGGTGAAACAGTTGTTAATCTTGAAGACCCTTAGTGAAACAGTTTGGAGGTCTGTAAGTGATTGAATAAATGTTATAATCCGTGTGGCGTTCTGGAGGCTGATCTGCTACACACACAATATTACACAGGTTCTACAGACAATAAAACAGATTCAATTATCCACATTCAGTTTTCACAATAATAATCAT
This sequence comes from Neodontobutis hainanensis, assembly GCA_024349245.1. Classification (NCBI taxonomy): domain Eukaryota; kingdom Metazoa; phylum Chordata; class Actinopteri; order Gobiiformes; family Odontobutidae; genus Neodontobutis; species Neodontobutis hainanensis. Next base: position 9,400,991 of record JALDNG010000041.1, read on the forward strand.
TTACAGAATAGCTATGCTCTTGAGAGTACATCCTATTTTCTCACACCAGAGGTTGCCAGAAAAGCTTTCAGATTCTATAAATTGTTTATTCATTAAATTATCATTTATTCCATATTAATGCATGCTTGACCACAGCTTGTGTGTAGTTAATATGTAGATCTACCCATGTTTTTAAATCAAAAACTACATCCCTCCCTCAACTCTTGCTCTTTTTTCACATTGTCTTCATCCATAAGTGTTAAAGAATACAAACTACAAAATACATAGGCTGCCTATCTTAACACTTATCACTGCCATAGTTACCCTAGAATCTATTAGCTACAAGTGCTAATGCCTCGCCTCTTTTAAAAGACATTATGGAAATAGAGATGCTCAAGTGGAAGGATTAATGGAGGAGGCCTTGCATTGTATGTGAGCAACCAATGGTGACATCCGAGGCCTGTTGACGTTAAAGAGTTGTTACGGTTATCAGGATATGAAGCTGCTGGCACTAGGACTCAGTAAAGTTCTCACCCGTCGTTGTGGTTACAGTTTATATTGAATCAAGAGCATGTTTGCATGGGTGGGTTTTTACCGGGTACTCCGATTTCCCCCACCAACATCAAAAAACATGTTGGGCACCCCCTGGTGTGGCCGACCTCTGGACGACTAGGTATTTAACCAAAGGTATGATAAATATTAAATTAAAATATGGTTGAAGCAGTGGAGAAATCGACACACATCAAGACAAATGTTATACTGAACAAATGGACCGTCTCCTGCATTAGGCTTTTGAACAACAGAAAGAAGCCCAGTGGACGCCTGACATTAGTGAGCTGCAAGACAGAACAACACAAGAACCCCTTCTTCTCGACTGACATAAACTAATTGATTGTACAATCTTACGATTAAATATTATGAAGTCTAAATCAATTCATTTGCTTTTCAATTTTTTTAAAGAGAACTAACAACTGAATTTCAACTTAAAATAAATAATTTACTCAATAAAGTTGAATAAGGATCACAGATTTTCGCCTTTATTTGATTGGAGAAGGGAATGACATAGTGTAAATGACCCGGGAAAATACAACCGGGTCTCCCAAGAATGTGGTCTTTGCTCAACCAGGTGAGCCAGCAAGGCGCCACATGAATTCTCTTTTAAAATAATGTTTGTGACATACAGCTCAGTATCTTTAAATTTCTGACAGCTCGGCCCATTTATTTTTGTTTGCTTTTTAAGTAGAACAGTATGACAAATAGAACACACTTGAGTCACAGGACGTCCAGTGCTCATTAGGTAGTCTGCAGAGCTGGGCTTCCATCCTGCTCCTGACACGGCTCTTACAGTGATCCAAATCTAACACAGGTAATTTACCATTTATTCACAATAACTCCATGCAATCATTTCCCCAAAATTCTAGTTACTACCTTTGAGGTAAAATCCCAAACAGGCCTAGTCCAGTGTCTTTTTTAAGTTTTACAAGAACTACACAGTATCAGTTTTACACAAGACATAAAAACATAAAAGCCATATTGATTTAAATATATTTTATTGAATTTGAAAGTGGCATAAATATTCTGCAACTTATAATGGAACCATGTTTAACGACTGGAACCATTAAACGCTGTCTTCACTGCTTTATCATAAAAAGTCATAATTATCAATTTTAACATTCAACATTTTACCACTAGGAACACAAGACATTAAAAAACAAACTAATAAACTAGGCTCTCCATTTTCTCCTGCTCTGACACATTCTTCTTGATTAAGGGTCTGTTCACATTAAGTCCCTTTAAATTTTAATTTTCAAATCTCAGGCTAATAGAATGAACTTAGGGTATTTGATTGTTGTCGAATGTCAAAACGGGTCAGATTTGGTCCAAACTGTATGTTAGGGTTAATTAACAAAACTGAATGAGACTCCACGTTTCATTTCAAAAGAACATGTTTTATGAAAAAGAAAGAATGATTCATTATTTGAGTCAGCTGTCGGGGCGTTTGGCAAAATGATTAGTGACATGTTTGTTTGAAGCCGAGATGAAGAGGGGGAGGGAATCAAAGGGCTTGTTTTTTACTGTTGTCTTTCACGTCCAAGCCAATCGTAAGAAACGCTGCGGGTGATGAAACACCGCACATCAAAGATAGAGGAGGTTGTTGCTGCCTTGCCTCTCAGACGCTTGTAGAACCCTGTAAAGTCGTCGAGTGCTATGACTACAGATGACACATTGTTTTATTGCTGTTTTATGACGACAGGACCTAAATTGTTTGCTTCCTGATTCTCTTCCGGGTTGGCTTCAGTTGGCTGGCGAGGTTCTAGGTTGGAGGCATAATTTAATAATATTATTGATGTACTGCTTTTTTATCTTGAAGTTGATGTGTTGGAAGTCTAAGAAATTGGCAAATTCAAAGAGACAATTTGAAACACCCTGGACAATGGCCAGTTAGTCACACTGACAGTGGAGCACATGCAGACACATCTATATTTACAGAATTGGTCACTTGTAAGGTAGATTTCTCTGTTTAATAAACGGATGCTTCTGTCCAGCAGTGGGCTTCCAGCACCAGACCATGCTAACTCAACAGCACGATTGAGACTCCAGTTTGATGTTGAATGGTTGGATCAGCTATGACAGGCCAGGCTAACTGAAAAGCTCTCATTACTGCAATATGTATAACTGAAAATAACTTGTCTTGCTTCTGAGCTAATTTATGTTCAGCTAGCTATGAAAATGTAAAAAAATTAAATTGCAATATGATTATATGTAGCTTACCACTACCAGTGTGTGACTGTGGAGTGAATGAATAATGTGAGCTTGGGAAGGGAAAAAAAGCGCAATATAAATCAAATGCATTATTATTATTAATATAAATGTAGTACTGATCAAAATGCTATACTTTAGTTAGCATTTTGTGGCTCTACCCAAACCTTTAGCTCCAACTCCAGCGTCAAAACAACAATTATCTCCACCTTGTCAAACAAATATGCCAAGCGCTTTCATGTGGCCTCCCTTTTCACAGTTTGAATTTTGTTTTTGTGCTGTAGTATGTCTGCCAGGCCAGCAGGGGAGCCTCGCTGCTGCTAATGCTAGCGTAATAACCTTTTTTCCAGCAGCGCCAGTAGCTTGTGTTGTTGTTTTCTTTTTGACACTGCAAAAACAATCAACCTCTTCTGCTGTATTTCTTGAAGTGGAGTGATAAAGATAAAGAAAAAAACTAAATTTTGCCATTTTTAAATAAAAAATATTTCACCTTAATTTACAGTAATCTTAAACACTTAACAGTATAGTTCATTTCACAGATCAGTGAAATGTTTTTAAAAAAAGCAGCAGTTGTTAAGTATAAATATTCATTTAAGCAGGATGATTCAGTCCTGTTGCTTTAAGTGTATCATTTTCTAGTTTAACCACGGCGAGTCCTCTTTTGAGCTCGGTAACCGCACGTCTTCAGTGTTGTTCCCACACTGTGATTCATTGTCCTGATAGCCCTGTTTGTCTCCACTTTATCAATCCTCAGCCACTTCAGCCTGTCACGTTTATGAAATATTGCAAGAAGACAGACTCGTCGACCATTTGAAAGTTAAGTTGTTTACACTGTCATTGCGGCGGTTTTGATAAATCATACATCTGTGTGTTTTGCTCATGGTCTAACGTCTCCTTCCTGAGGCCTGTCTGTGGATGTGACTTAGACTGCCAACTGTTTGGACTCAGGTCAAAAAAGAGCCCAGAGCTCATGCATAATTCAGTGCGTCTACTCTCGGGGCATACAGGCCTGTCTGTGCCGCACCACACGAGCAGCATCATCGAGAGGCTGTGCAATAAAGCAGACACTGATATGAGCATCGTACGTGACAGTGAGAAAAACATACATTACTATTATTTTTCACAGCTTATAGAATTACAATTGAGCTTTTCACACCATCGCAGTAAGTCTTTAACTATATACCCACATAAATAATACTTTACACAACACACATTTGTGCGAGGAAAATGTCCAATGGCTCCTCTGATTTTATTTTTTTCCACAGGTTTTACTTGGATTTAAACAGACATTGTATTTGAACTTTGTATAAAGCTGCTACTGTTGGGGCCATAAACAATACATTTTATCTCTGAAGCTAAGGCTTTGGACATTTCTGATCGAATGTTAGGTGTTATTGACTTTTATCTAATGCTGTCTATCAAGTGATGCTGTTTTCAAATCAAATACTTTCCTTTTGTGTCCAGATTCTTTCATGCACGAGAATCTAAAGAGGTATTCAATGAAGCGTGCTAACCTGCTAATAGGCTTATTTTGATAAGTTTGTCGTATCTCGTTGTGATTATTGTTCCATAAAACAAGGTCATCTTAAGTCAGACTCAGTCACCAGGAAACAGAAAAGAAGTTTGTCCTGGTCTTTATGGTCAGGCTTAGAACAACATTTGATAAATCAGAGCACTTTTATCAACAATTTAGTGGAAAAGCACACATTTTACAACTGTTCCTTCCATGTTTTATCAGATTAATAAACTTTTATAAACACTAAGACCAGAAATATTATTTAGCCTAACTGAAAATGACAAAATAAATCATGGTAAACCTGAGTTTAAAAATGTTTGTTAAAATATTGAATCATTAAGTCTTTTATGATTCGTCCTTCAACTTTTTAAACTTATTATGTGTTACTAATAATGAAGAAAATATTCAATTGAAGTTAAAATTACATTTAAACGCAGTTTTCTTGGAGTATTTAAAAATATATTTTTTATTTAAATATGTCTGTATTAATTGGACTTTGGAGCTTCTCAGTTCACTTTGTGACTTTTGGTAAAACACATTTAATTCAGCGTGAGGTAATTGTCTCACAGTTCACTCCTTACCTTGAGACTCAACTTCAAGTGTTCTACCAGAGCATGGTTTTATGGTAGTCTGGCTGTGAGAGTCCAGACTGGTCTTTATGGAACTCCTCTGTTCGCACTTACACTAGCCGGAATTTGTCCTCCCCATTGCCTTCTATTGAAAATTTTCAGACTTGAGGACACATGGGGGTCACCCAAAAGGGACCTGGCTTAGCCTCTCTAAGGGACTACTTGTTCCTGTATTGATGTATTATAACCTATTTGCTGCAAAAAAAAAAAAAAAAAAAAATAAGAAGGAATGAATGATTTGAAAACTAAAAACTCTTTAAACTTTCATTAAAACTCCAACTGAACTCCAACTTACCCATTTATAAAAGTTTTTATCAGGCTTTTTTTATACTCCAATGCCATTTCGATTTAATATAAGACCTTTCTGTGCACTACTGATATAGACAATTGTGTCTTTTTTATTTGTTTATGTGGTGGGTTCACAGCACTCCATGACCTTTTCTACGTGTCCTTTCCTGCTCTTCAAGGCGGCATTTATTGTTTACCTGTATTTTGCTGTTCACTGATCTGTTACTGACGTATGTGGATTATGTCGGTCTGACCCAGCCACTTTTAGCGATATGTTTGCACAAAGTAACATCAGAAGGGTCAAGTAAACACTGAAGCTTCATGGAGTGTCAAGAAACAGAATATGTATCTGTAAACTTGTATCAGGGACTAACCAATTTTATATATAAATATTTATTTGTCTAGTTAGGGGGCTATTCCTACAATTAATTCACTTGTTTAGCTCCATTGGAGACTATATTTACATCAGTAAGTATACTTTACCCTTTTTGTATTTATTTGTATTTACTCTTATTTATCTCTGCATTTAACCCAACTGTTATCTAGTGCCACTGAGACAAGCCTGTTGGGAAGAGTGGGCAGCCCCTGAGCAGATCACTGACCTATAGAGTAAATGTTTTTCTCAATCTTTAAAGAAAACACACCTGAACAGCACAACAAGGCCAGAAGGGTACAGAGGTCCTTAAAATACATGCTTTGCTGACTCCTACTGCAGGTCCGAACGCTCAGAAGGACCGAAGCAGACGGTAAATACAGACGGTAAATGACGGTGCGAGTCCTTAGTCCTCACAGAAACCTTTCTACACCTTCATTTTTTTTAACTTGGTGTCTTTTTTCACTGGTAATGATCCACAATCAAAGCAAATATTCTAACATTCCAGGTCTTTTCCATATTTTCATCCTGATCTGTGCTCATTGTGTGCAACTTCTTTTCTTTGTCTTTTAGTCATTTAGCAGACGCTTTTATCCAAAGCGACTTACATGACGCTTCCATTCACCAGTGTTACAGCTGGAACCCCACTGGAGGCAAGGGGAGGTAACTGTCTTGCTCAAGGGCACAATGACAGTATGAACTGGGGGGGGTACCTTTCAGGTACAAACTACGTATTTACAAAGTAATTTAATGCATTTGCAACCTGTTGTTTTTTTTTTAGAGTTTCAACCCTAACTAGTATCAAAAAAGACACAATTATTAGGGTTTTAATGGCATCGGAAAGGTGTGGAAAGTAATGCAAACAATGTAAACTTGAGGCACCACCAGGGCACATGTACGTCGTAGCGGGGGCCAGAGGAGTATGTGAAATCAGCACTGGGAGCAGCCATCTGGACCTCTGGGCTGACAGATTGACATGTTCCCACTGTGGCGAACACGGACCAGATTCTCTGAGCAAGGCCCCCTCTTGAGACATGCAACACATTACACGAGGAGCGTAATTAGAGGCTGCCGGGGTCCACAGTGAGCGTCACAGAGAAACAGACCGGTCGAACGCAGATCGATGTTCCGCTTTCCAAATTAATGAGGCTAATGTTGATGTGACAAGGCCGTCACGGGAGGTCCGCTGGGAAAAGGACACATTTGACTGGCTGCGAATGAGACATGGGGAACAGTGCGAGCTTATTGAATTACACAGGTGGCTGGAGGCAAGAAAGAACACAAAATGGTTCATGGATGTTTAATTCGACCAATTTATATTGCTCACCAATATTTTTCATTATAAAACATACCGTTGAAATTGAACAGAAAGAAAAAACAGTTGCTTACTCAATATCAACAATTCAAATGTGGGCAAAGCAAGGAATTTACATTAGAAAATAGCTTTTTTTCCAGTGTAGAAAGAGTCAAGGGTTGAAATCAGTTTGAAATTAAATGTATTCAAGAACTCACAGCACATAAACCAAGCTACGTCTGCATTCTGTTTGTGGTCAGTTCAGACAGGACTTTACCCTGAGGTGTTAAATCTCGGATGTGTTGCCAATTATTAATATAAAGAGAGTGAATTTTTCTTCTGTATAATAGTGCAAGAGGCTAGATGTACAGCCATAACCTTTGCAATAAACTATTACACACTATTTTGTGTTTAATACAATGTAGACAGTAAATGCAATGTTTTTAATTCACAAAGCGGGAGCTGTTTGATGCTATCTAGAACCAGAAATGCTAGCCTGAAAAAAGCACACCATTTTGCAGGTTTCTCTTGAAGCCATGCTTCAGCATAGTATAAGGATACTTTTAGGGGTAATCTTTTTGGCAATGGAAACATACACGTACTAATAGATCTGGACGAGCCCCCAGGTCACGACCCTGGCTCAACTGATCGTAGACCATGTGGACAATCAGCTAAACCAAACCAAACGTAGAGCGGTGTGCCGACGGTGTTGAAGGTGGCAGGGCTTCAGGGCAACAATAGACTAACAATAGAGGTCCTGAATAAATAGTCACCTGACCTGGAGAAACCAGGGGCTAAGAGGTGTGTGAGGGCAGGAAATATATAATACAGGGCACTCACAATGACCTATATCGTACAATTTCAGTGAAAATGGTAAGTCAACTGTACCAAACGATTTAGAGCAGCTCTAACAATCTTTATCTACATGAAAACTAAAAACAGCTCATTCTTCAAAATAAATTATGTAATATAAGTTGCATTGTTTACATACAATGCTAAACCTTAAATACAACAGTTTAACGGTTTTAGATCTGGTCTGGCTTAGTGCATTACAAACATTACACATACATAAAGTGTATGTATGCCTTTTTGTAGCAGTGTCTAAATGTCTAGTGCATGAAATGTAGTCAGAGAAAGTATTGAACAGCCATGGTTCCTACATGAACAGATAAGATCAGGTCAATATGAATCATAGTAACCCACTATCAACTGACTTCAGTCGTTATCAGACTTCCTTCAGGAGTCGCCACAGCCAATCATCCAGTGCATTTAGTCTGACATAGGTTTTACACCAGATGCCTAACACAACCCTCTCCATTTTATCTGGACTTGGGACCATCACAAAGGTACACTGTGGTGGCAGGAGGAATCAAACTCCCTTCTCAAGCCTGACAGGACGGGGTGCTCACCGCTGTACTAACACAGTCTCGTGACTAACACAAGCCGCACAAGCTGAGTCCACTTGGAAGTATACTATACAGTTCAACCTAATGTTGTGATTGAGGGGTAAGGGACTAGGTGGTGGGTTTGGACAAAGTCTTGGTTAAAACAAATTCTAATCAAAATACCTGTCCTTAGCAAAGCCACAGTTGTTCAAAAGACTTAACCAAACATGCTTTAAACAGCTGAGCATATCCACCGACAAAAATAACTTTCAGAAGGCACTCTCATGTCCCAGTGTCGAGCGTTTTGTGACATATCTCTCAAAGAAGTTGACAAAGTTTATGTAGCTTTCCATGTACAAGATAAGGGCCTTTAGCTACTGACGCTAACTTCAAAAAGCAGCATTTGGAGTTCATGGAGCCGCTTCGTTACTGGTTCATATGTGTATGTAAGATATAAGGTCCTGCCTGAACCAGCACAAAACTCTCAAAGTGGTACCCATCAGTTCATCAAAGGAAAGGAAGCATGGACTAAACTAAAACCAAAATATAAGCAGTGCTTTCAGACTCTCAGATCCTCGCGAGATCACTTATTCACAAAGACAAATACACATTACACACGTGAAGATAAAAGCCAATTGGGACCCGAGAACTGCTTTTAGGCCGAGTCCACATGTATACAGGTATTTCTGTTTTTATAACCAAAGGACATATGATAAAACAACAAGACTGTGAACGCTCAAATAAAAAACAGTCATTTAGTGTGTCTATCCAATTACATTGCCACTTGGAAATACAACTTAAATGTTGTAGTTGTAGTTTTACATTTTTTTTATTTAAATGCCTGATGTTGTTAATGTAACAGATAGTTTTTAACCAATGATGTCAAAGCTTTTATTTAAAAAAAATCACAATAGTTATATTAAGGTACAATAAATATATATATATTTTTTAAATTAGGTTGAGATAAACACAGCTCAGTCTGTTGGCCAAAGAAAATTAACTTGAGGTCAGGAGTTACAATCACTGTTAGAATATCTCTGTTGATCATTCCAACCCAAAGAAATGCTTAGTTACAGATATGTCTCCTTTAAAATATTTGAATCCAGTAGAAGCACAAGCCTATTTAAGGATTACCAACTGAAGTCTTACTGTGCCAGTGTCGAACACACGTCTCCCAAGTACAGGTATGCGCTCTACCAGGTTAGCCATATGATTCCTACTTTTGATGACAATCATAAGTTGGCTCAAGAACAGAGAAAGATATATGTTATATATGTACAAAACTACCCATATAAAGTGGACTCGGCCTAAGATGCTTTGTTAACCAGAGCAACTCATTAACATATGGTGGGGTAAGCCAAAAGCCAATAAAACCCACTTGGCTCTTTGGTACTTGATTTAAAATGGCAGAAACACATACTCTTAATGTACAACATTAACAACATTATAATTTGCAGAAAATTACAATTGACCCTTGTGAAGAACTCAAGTTTTTCTCTCTTTTGCTCCTGATTGCCCTTGTGTCCTTCAAATCCATCTGGATAGTCAAGGCTTGATTGCAATTAGAAACAACTTAGAAAAACTAAAAAAAAAGCAAATAAACAAACACAAAAAAGAACTTTCCTGGAGTTACTTCCTGTTGGATAGTTTACTTCAGATTTTCACAAGCTTCAAACAATTTTCCGGCGAATAGAGCTGATTCTTCTTCGCTGACAGGTGCAATCAAACCTTAGCTACGGTCATCAATCTTTCCACTCTGCTGAGGCACATTCAAACTAGGCCTTTGATAAGTTTCCCATAAGAAAAAAACAAACGATGATGCGGTATGGAATCCAAATAGCTTTTGAAAATATACACAGCGTTGTTAGCAGAGCGGTCAAGTGCTCCTCCAATCCAAAGTAGTCCTTAATGATTCCTGACTTACGTTTTTCAAAGCCTCTTTGAAAGTAGTACCTTCACTTTGTGTCGTCTTCATGGACACTGTTGGAGTCTGTGAGCTCTAAATTTGGATATAATTATTCATTTTGAGTGTTTATGAGCGTTTTTCTCCAAGAGCTCCGCTCTCCACCACAGCTGCACGTGTCACTATTTATGGAGCAGTAAAGCGAGATGAATTGCAGAAAAGCTGATGATCGAAGACCACAGGCCAAAAAAAGGAAAAAAAGACATTATAAAACCATAGAGTGAGTAAGTGTCCATTTCCACGTCCGTAAAGATCCTGATGGGTTTCTGCATATGTCGTCCTTTGTCGTATTTTCGTCCTTTGTTGTCCAATACAGTTCCGTTTCGGACTAATGGATGGTGGCCAAATCGCTGAGCCAGGCACCAGGTAGTGGTCGTGGACACGTGTACTCAGTCTGCAACGACAAAAAGAAAAAGAACAACCTGTGAAGGAATTTCATGAAGATTTTTTTTTTTTTTTTTTTGTTTTGAATACCGAAAAAAAAGTTTAAGTAGAAGCATCTGGACTCAGTTTTCAAGGTGAAGACGTTTCCAGATGCTTCTACTTAAACCTATTTTTTCAAGGTGTCCTGGATGACTGAGAACCTTCACAGACAGTTCTGAATACCATTATTCAAAGTGGTTTTTATGGGAACTTCATTTGGTTCACCAACTCAATGTCAAATTTATAGAAAATGTTTGTGAAAATGAGAATTATAATTATCAAAATTATAAACAGCTAAGAATTTAAACAGTATAAGTGAACAAAACTACCATTCAAAGAATTTAGACTAGAAAGGACTAGAATAAAAAAAAAAAAAAGATTTCACCAAACCAATGCTAAACAACCCAGAGAATTGGGTCTTGGATTGTTTTTGAAACAGTCCAGTACTTTACATAAATACCTGCTCAGTGATTTAATGAACTGCCAATCAGTAACCAAGTCTTATCCAATCAAAGCATCACCATGTTATTCAGATTAATAACAGAAAGGGGGTTGCTTCTTGTTTGTGAACTTTCATGAGAATCTAACAGCTGCAAAATGGCAATCAGCCACTAAAAATTCTGCATGAACAAGATTATTCTGCGACTGATCATGTGTGTGCTGTCAGGGAGTGGGAAGAGAACATTAGAATGTGGCTCAATTTTTAGCTGCTCTATTTATTGAAGAAATGGCTAAAAAAGGCATCTAAACTTGTTTTTAAGTCCAGATGCTTTTGCTTTTACCTTTTGTTGAAGATGACCTGGATGACTGAGAACCTTCACAGACATTCTCTATCTTCTGTAAGCATTTAAGCCACACCAGCTAAAGACTACAATCTACAAGTTAAACAGACTGTACCTGATATTTCTTTCTTCTAGTTGGGCAAAATGGTTTGAACAGAACAGAGTATATTATTATTATAAAGGATTTTATAAGTTAGTCAGGAATGAAGACATGTGGCCAATCACATGCGCACAAACTACATGCTTGAAAAAAGAGCGCTCCCATTGGTCAACACCATCTTGGGGTGTGATATTCCAGGAAGTATAGTAGTAGAATTAGAAGTATTATAGCTGCCAATAAATTATATTTTCAGCACTAAAAAGTCTTTTAAAAGAGAAACACCTCAAAAAAAGAAAAATAACAACAGAGAAAAGTGAGACAATGTAAATCACTGACAAATACTGTGAATTCAATCACATAAGTATTGATCAGTATGGCATACTGCTTGGACTCAAATAACGTCCCGAAGAGCCTCTATAGTTATACACAGATCATTTTAGGGCTTTGGCTTCCTTATCAAAACTTTTAACCTGACTGTTGCAATGAATAAAGAAAAACTTACTTATACGTCTATGCACACAACATTATATATCACTATAATATCTACTTTTTGTGAAATATATGAGAAGACTCCACCTATGCATGTCACTTACATGCCTCAATCAAAAGGCATGTAAGTGACATGCATAGTTTTTTTTTAAGCAGTCATGTTTCACATAAAAATTGACATCAAATCAAAATTTCTTTAAAAACTTAATTTTAAAAACTGCCTCTCCTAAAGAAGAGCAGTTTTGATGCTACAGTGCTCAACGACTATCGGCCCATATCAAACCTGCCAGTTTTAGGGAAAGTCATTGAACAAGTTGTCTATCAGCAACTTAATGACTTTCTATTGCTTAACAACTGCTTTGATCCTTTTCAGTCAGGTTTTAGGCCCCATCACAGACTGAGACTGCACTTATCAAAGTCACAAATGGCATCCGTCTGACACTGACGCGGGCCTCTGTCTTAGTTCTGTTGGACGTGAGTGCTGCGTTTGATACAGTGGACCATGAAATCCTGTCACAAAGAGAAAGTGTCAGCAGTCACCTCAAGTCTCTTTCTCTAAAATCTAAAAACCAGGTTAGAAATCTAGGGGTCATCATGGACTCAGAATTAAATTTCCAGAGTCACATTAAGTCAATTACATCATCTTCATTTTATCACCTTAAAAATATTTCCAGAGTCAAAGGAATAATGTCTCAACCAGACTTAGAGAGACTTATTCATGCTTTTATCTGCAGCAGGTTAGATTACTGTAACGGCCTGCTCACTGGTCTCTCAAAACGAGGGTTAAGACAGCTGCAGTTTATTCAGAACGCTGCTGCTCGGGTTCTAACTAACACCAGGAAGTACAACCACATCGGTCCAGTTTTAAAATCTCTGCACTGGCTTCTGTTGCTCAGAGAATAGACTTTAAAACAGCACTGCTGCTTTACAAGTCTCTAAACGGTTTAACACCAGAATATATTTCTGAACATGATAGTTTTTTATGAACCTCCTTGGACTCTGAGAACATCTGGGACAGGCTTCTGCTCGAGCCCAGAGTTAGAACTAAACAGGGTGAAGCAGAGTTTAAGTTTCAGCAAAAACCTGGAACTTTAACAATGTTCAAGAGAAGGTTAAAAACCTTCTTCTTTAGCTCCGCCTACACTTAAACATAAAGTGTTTTTTTTTATCTGCACTATTCTTTTAATTTATAATTTTTCTTATCTTATCTTTTCTTATCTTTTCTTAATCTAAATCTTGTAAGTTGTATTTTATTCCTGTAAAGCACTTTCAGTGTATGAATTGTGCTATATAAATAAAATTGCCTTGCCTTCTAAGGCAACATATTTTTTCTAGGACATGTTTATTATTTAATCAGGTTTTTAACGGAAACACATGGGAACTCTTAACTGAGCAGCTGGTGTTCGCCAATTGCAAAGGTGGTGCTTACAATGTGAAGTTAATTGCAGTGCCCAATAGCTTGATAAGACTACAATGGGTCTGTAACAGTGCGAGCAAAAGCAAATTAGGCTAAGCAATTAGGCAGATGATAAAGTCCCACGTGCACAGAAAGCTTCAAATAGGCCGAGGTGGAGCCACTACCCTATTGTTGTACAAAGATTAAAATGGAAGCACGGAACTCCTACAAATGCTGGATGTTAATTAAACTGAAATAATTAAATATAACGCCTTTCGTTTTAATGGGCACACCCACGGCTCGTGTCTTGGAGTGTTAACAAGTGAGACGGGCAAATATCTGAGCAATGATTTCGAGGCAGAAATGGATTTCCTGCCAAAACAACACACTGTACACATAAGAGCTATTATATATCAACACATTGTTTATAGTATTACAAAACACATTCTCACTTAATAAAACAGAGGTTACACACAAATACAACACAGCAGTAAACTAACACTAACAATAACTCAAAGCTGAAAAAACATCTGGATAATAAACCCACAAGATCACTGTAAGTGAGTTCTCACCACTCTGCCCCCTGCCCCTCTCACACGTCACCTGATCACGCTCACCAGTTTGAGTTACAATCATTTAACACCTCTTTATTGCAGCTGAAGAAGTGCTTCTGAGCGGCCAGCTGTGTACACACAGAAATCTACAGATCCACAAAGTATTTATAAACTACTACAACATACAAACTATATGTCAAGACCCATACAACATCTTTAAAAATCCCAGAACATAACTTTAACATATAGATTTGCTCTTAAGCCTAGCTCACAAAATAATTGTCCTAATTCAAGTCCATTCTGACCATCACTGGGGGCAATTATTATAAGTTTTATTTATTTTTTTATTATAAGTGTGAACAGTCAAAGAGTCACTTTAAACCTCCCTGCTGCAGTCACCAATGCGTCAAAAACTTACAGATTTATTTCAATCCAGGGTTATTGAGGAAAAAAAACATGAGCTCTGGTGTGTTTATGAAAACATATGAGAGAAAAACCCTCTCTCATCCTCAATAATCTTATTCATTTGTTGTAGTATAGGTTTTTTGTTGGTTTGTTTTTTTGAGATTGGGTAGTCAGTGCGGGGTTAAAACATAATAAACACAGTTACGTCACAGTTAGGATTCTAAATATTAGATGCCATTTGATCCTGTCCTGCCGTGTTGTGTGAGCCAGGCCTAAAAGAAGTTTCAGTTCAATGCAGTGGTGGTGCCCATCATTACCATTATGTAACATAACAGTATTTTCCAAAGCAGTATGCATTAAGCTGTAGTAGATGTGAAGTTGTGACCAGTGAATAATTCAGGACCTTTAAATGCCAGAGCATCCCCACAGGTCAACTGCAGCTTGTGGAGACATTTGTGTAAAGTAGAGTGATGTTTGTGACATTTGCCTTAAAGTGAGCTCTGTCCTGAAACAAGCTAAGTATGTATTTCTTGCCCCAGGGCATTAGGCTTCGGGCTCTGACACCCGTTACTTCATTAAACAACCTTTTGAAAGGAGTCTATTTGGGAGTGGGCATTACCGATACATCCACATTTCAGTAACAACTGTTTTGTCTGTCTAAGCAATTTCTCAGCTTTTAGAATCTGCTCGAAATGATCCCAGCTCTACTTTCTGCTTGTTCGGGCTCGCATTGTTGTCGGTGTGAAGCAGATCTGTGTAAAAGTCAGGCTTAGACGAGTGTGCCCTGAGCAGAACTTTGATTTAAGCGTTATCAAGCAGCCTGACACGTCTTCACTCAACTCTTTATCTTCCTCTCAGGTGGATACGAGTCAAGTAAAGCAGCCGGCACAAATTGACAGACGATTTTGAGCATAAAAAACGCTTGCAGGAAATCTCTGCTTGATGCTGCAAACACTGAGCAAGCTCCTCAGCGAGCACAAGAGACAAGAGATCAATGCTGCACTGGCAGATCAACACAGTCTCATAGAGGTTTGTTAGTATTTGACATTGAAGAGTATTACGGAAAATAATATAATAATGTGCCATGTGTATATTGGAAAATATATGGTGTACAGTTGAGAAATGGTGATTTATTTATTTATGAGCCTTGAAGCAAACGGCTGTGGATGCAACTTAAACCTCCATTTTTACATTGCATTACATTATACCCCCCACATCAAGACAAATACTGTTAATTCAATCACGCAATGTTTAACCAGACGGAGATTTTTCCCTCCTGATGCTAAAGTTGCAGCTAAGATAATGCTAAGCTCTAAACTCTAGTTTGGTTTGAGTATGGTATTAGTATTCTGTGGAGGAAACAGTAAAGGCTGTTTTGGAGGAGAGTCTGAAACAGAGAGGGAGATCCACACACAGAGCAGCAGCGATGCTGATGACCCTGGTGTAAATTGACGCTTTTAAAGCAGACGTGAGTAACACGCGATGCTCACGTGACCTTCGTGAGATGCTTTTTCATTGTCCAGGGTGTACCTCACCTAGGGTCCAAAGCTGCTGGGATAGGCTCCAGGCACCTGCGACCCCTAACGTGACTAAGCGGAAGAAGATTAATTAATGTTTCTCCTCGAAAGCAAACGCTGGTATAGCCACATTTCTATTCGAATTTTTCACCAAGCTGCTGACAAGCTGTGTAGACCGACAACCCACTGGTAGTGTTGAGCAATTTAACAGTTTTGTCGTCAAATCTAAAAAAGCCCCCAGTCGGAGGCAGAAGAATTTTGTCAACGATCACTGAGATTATGCAGAAGGTAAAAATACTTTGGCTCAGATTGTCCTGATTATTTTGTGGTGAAAGTTTAGGCTGCATCCAAAATTTTTTATTTTTAAGATGAGGTTGTACCAACACTATATAAAAACAATCTTCATCTACATTAACCCTTTACTGCACTGCACAATTACATTCCATATGCATACAGTCCATTCAGCTGGACTAAACTGGTTGCCATGGAGACTGATTTTCTCCAACAACCAGTCGAGGAGCACAAACAGGCATTGAGCCCCGATGTTTTTAATCATAATTTTCACCTGGCCAACCGAACAATCAGCACCAAAAAGACCGATGCCATCCCACAATTATCTCTGCTTTGTTCAATTTGGCAGGAATGCGTTGCCAATATTTATCCAGGTTTAACTCTGTGTTTTTTTTTTTCTCTCTCTCAGTAGAAGTTTGACTGGCCGTGTGGAAAAACAGTGGCCATAATCCTTGATATTTAGGCTAAGATGACTTCATAGAATCTTTTTTCTACAATTAAACTGTTTAATAACAAATCTGACTGTTAAAAGCCTCTCAATAAAATGCTATGATTTTAAGAGTGTGGCAAGTTTAACATATAGATTGACTTTAATACTGTTGGCCGGTGAAGTCTCCTAATTGAATACGTTTAATTCAATTCAATTTAAAAGACACATTCAGACATTCACACATACAGACAAAATGTACGGCTAAAGCTTGCAAAGCCAAATGTTTTATATTGTACTGAAATGACACCAATTTAAAGTAAAAGACAGTGTTGGCTGACCTGGTCACTTCAAGCCTCTGTTTCCAACCACAGCTGCTGGGCTTATTAGAGAGTGATAACAAGCGCACCTGCTGGGTGGCCTGTCACCCTAATGGGAAACGCCAACCACTTTCACAACTCCAGCCAATGTCTCTGCTTTAAGTTTCACTTGTGTCAGCTCTGTTCAGCAACAATATTTCAAACTGTAATTTACGAAAGGTAGATGATTTTGTTCCTACCAAGTGGGGCATATACTATACCATAATTGGACCAATTTTGAGCCCACTTACAGTGTTTGAACCATTCCAGTTATTAACAGCAAATCACGGATGTTTGCAAACCAACCTTGAGCATAAAGCGTTTGTCACCTGGAGTGTTAACCAGCAAGTTAATGCCTTTTTAAAGATCCACCAAGTCAAAAGTTTCTCAATTAGAGACCAGCGTTTTTATTTGAGTATAGGGCAGTGCTTGTGGTCCCACTGTTGGATTAAGAAGGTAACTGAGAACAGTGGACCGGGTTGAGGGGTCGAACATTATGTCTAACACCTGTTCTAAAGAAGTAAGACTACAGGGGTACACCCCGGCCCAGAGTCATCTGGAAAATGTATTGATATTTCTTCTTTATACATTACCTAGTTACTGATTGGTCTGCCAGCCACGGCAGCCTCTGTTAGTTTAGTCATTTCCTCTTTTGTTTCTGCATGTGCTCCCCATCTCTCGTTTGTGAGTTCTATTTTGTATTAAATAAACATTCTTTACTTTGATATCAGGGACCGAAACAGTAATACATCAGCATTGTCTGAATAAATAAACATAAAAAAAACAATGTTGGAGAAATCGACATTAAGTAATTGCAAAGAGGCTGATTGAATGTCTACTGTTCAATCAACTGGTCTTGGTCATGCATGAGACAACTTTATGAATGTGTCAGTCTTATCTTGGCCTCGAACTCAAGATAAGACTCAAGATCGTTGTTGCATAAAACCAAGCTATGTCCCAGATTCCTTGTGGACGAAAAAAAAAGTGAAATTATTTTTGAAAACACCACACACCATCAAACACGTTGCACTACATAAACAAAAATTCAAAGTCTAGCATTTCTCCACAATAAAATGTTTAGAGAGCTTATTCACAAACCAACCGCCCAAAACCTCAATAAGTTCCAGTGACTCACTCAGGGACAAAGGAGGGGCAGAAAATAGGACAAATCTTCCACACTGTTTTGCTCAATAAATCACCGAAACAATGGCTCCAGCACCAAAATAGATGCAGATAACAGTTTCTGGTTGGCATTCACTACATCATCATTTGAGAACATCAACTCCAATGTTTGCAACAAAAGCCAGAATATCAAACGCTTTTTGGTTCAAAATGAGAAATCCTCCCAGCAGGTTGTAGCCCTTTGAACACACGCTTTATGAACAGATATGATTTGATCGGTTGGAGGCAGTGAGTCTGACGTGGGTTGCATAAAAAGCTGCATTAGAAAGGCTTCATATAGAGTTTCCCCTCCTACTTTATGTGCCCAAGACTAGTCTGTCAAATAAAGGAAATATGTGGCGTACATTATGTGATCTCTGAGGATCCAGAGTTAATGGACTGAATAATCTAATGGCAACCTAGTCTCACAAATGTATATGTTTCTGTGAATCACTGAGGTGTGCAGTATGGGTTTTCAAAGATGGAAATACTATGTAGAATAGGAACAGGCCCGGTTACAGAAGCCCCGTAGTTTAATAGATGTAATAGAAGTTTAATAGTTGGGCTTTTTTTTTTTTAAAGACTGACTTTGAATCCAAAAGGAATGTATGCTTGCTGGTCTTTCTTTGTGAGCAAAAGATTTTCAAGTATAGAATATGTTTGATCCACAACATTATGGTATATTAAGGGCCATCTGAAGCCAACATTTTTCAAGGACACAGCGAGTCTTGCTAAGTGCAATGCCAGCTTCCGTTGAGAGGCTCCATACACATTACCCTCTGAACCCTGAGTTTTAATGATTTGTTCCTGCTTAGATTTTTTCTGAAAAAAAAAACGTCATTCTTCATAATGTAAAGGAATAACATTTTTTCAGCACAGCTAACAGAATATTTGTGTCACTTAAAAGGAACGGGTAATTATGGCACATATGCAACATCTTCAGTGTAAGATCCATAATTACTCATTCTGCAATACCTGGGAATAATTCTCAGTACAGTGACCTTAATATTGTAAAAAAAAATCCAAAACATGACCATTTCTGGAATTGAAATATCAGAGAAGCTGAAATGAGTCTATAATTTCTGTTTTGGAATCCATCACAACCTACGTATATACATATAAGGTATTGTTTTTATAAACAAGGTCAAATCTGGAAAACCCACCTTTCATGAGGTATTAAGAGCAATTTCTCTACAAAAACTCTCTTGACTTGATTAAACTCCCCCGTGCCCAAAGTAGTAAAACAAATAAACCATGCTGAGCAGGTCAAACAGAATATAAGGACGAGGAGTCAGACAGGCCAACCCTATACAGGGCCGTAGAAGTCTCACAGCCCGATACCCCTAACACAAACCCCGGGTCTAAACCCTAACCAAAGAAAAAGGTGAAAAGACAGCCGGTCCCACCAGGTTAAACAAAAAGAACAAAAGGCTAAAGGCCACAGCCGACAAAATGTGGCAGGCCGAGGAGAAAGGAGAGTTTGTGAACGAGCTGAGACCAGAGAGTCAGCGTCAGCTAAAGGAACCAGAGAGAGAGGACACCGTTACCGGTAGGCCTATTTATAGGCTACAGAAAGCCGCCAAGCCTAATTAGTTCCTCCTATTGAATAAAGAGGGAAAAAGGTAAAAGGGGGACAAAAGTACACCTAGGTGCGGCAACAGCACCAACAATAAGACATATATTTTATCTAATCTTTTTATTTTTATTTTTTTACCTGTACATATAGTTCTTTCTTAACCATCTTGTTTGTGATTAACCACAATGTAGCCTTGACAAGAGCTGCTTTATAATCATAAAAAAATATAGCCTGGCAAGACATTAAAGGTTTGTGCACAGTGCCGAAAGATTAAGTGACAAAGTAGTACTTTATTGTACTGGAGACAGGGTGAAAGGTCAGCTATTTCACCAAAGATTGGCTGCAATAAAAATCTATCAAAGTCAGAAATTTAGGACAATTGACTGGAATACTATTGATTTTCACAGTACATTTCTATAAAATGTCTTGCAATTAGACAGCTCAACTAATCAAAACCATCTAGAGACGTTTCCTCAGCCCTAGCACTTTAGCACTTTAGCTTTACAATTTCTATTGTGTCCAATGTCCTGGTGTATCTAGTACACACTTTTACTTATTTATACACATTCTGTACACACATGTACTGTCTTTTTATTTATTTAATGTCCAATAGATTGTGTGTGTATGTGAAGAAAATGTGTATTTTGCAAGCTGGGACTAATTCCATGTTGTTCATTGTTGTAACCTGTTCATCTTCCTTGAAATAATCTTATAATAGCAAAAAAGTGGAAATGTGTATGAAGCTTAGAATGGCTAAGGACACTTCAGATTCAAACCTATAAGCACTAAAACTGTGTAAGAGTAAATGCTGTGGAGCATATTTAATGGACGAATGTAATTAATTAACATGAAAAAGCATAAAGACGTTTAAGGTCCAATAGTCAGTGACACTGTTGACTCACAGAAGTCACCTTTAAAGATGTGGAGGCTGTAGTTAATGCTTTCTGTGCACTTACTGTGTGTTTTTATTATTATTATTACATTATTTATGACACAGACAAATGCAGGTTTAAAATAGGTTTATAACCTGGAATACACATTTATTTGGTTCAATTGACTATAGCCCCATTTCCACTGGTGCAGTATGGGTAAGTATCCATCAACAAAAAGACATCCAATGCAACCAAAAAAAGCTGGACCACACAACACAACTTTTGTTACACTTCTGTGAAAACCCAGCACAATGGACCCACGTCTAGCCTCTTTGGGGTTACCGTACTGAGCCGACCCGTACCGTAACATTCGAGTGGAAACAAGGCTTAAGACATAATTATGTGCATTATTAAAGACTTCCTCCAAGCTTTACGACAACCTTCAACACGTGTCGCAAACCAACAATGTAACTAAGAGCGTTTATGTGGCTGTGTGTTTTTTTTCATCAGTGCCCAACAGTGATGATTCCTGACACAGCGGACGCCTTGTGCAATGTATGCCGTTTAAAGTAAATAAAAAAATAGAAACTGTTGGTGTACACAAAGGCACACAAAGCAATTCTTTCTCTGCATAAAATTACTGATAAACATTATTGTCACTGTTTGAAATAATTACAAGCATATGTTCATTAGCAGATACTGCGGGAGGTATGTCAGATCTCATTTGGAGCCGAACACACAGATGTCAACAGTGAGACCACAGCCACTATGCATCTTAATTGCTGTGAACATGGCCTCAGACGTGCTTTGTCACAGTGAGTTCTAGTTCTCCGGCCCGTACTGTTTCTCGTTGGTTCCCTGGAGAGTGGAAATGTCAGGGCAGCTTCACACTTTCCAATGGAACGCTGCGACACCTAAATGCCTCGCAGGTGGGAACACAAGCCTTCACAGATATCCTATAAGACAAGATATCCTTTCCCTTTTCCCTTTTGCCCCTGGACTATCAGCCGTCCAGCCCCCTCCGATGCACACCTGCACCTCCCGAATTAAAGGACTCAGGAAGGGCTTTTCTTTACTCACTACTTATTTTTTCAGTACTTCCGTTTAGCTTGGTGATATGACAAATTTAATTATTATGACATACAATATTTTTTATTCTAAGTTAATGACTAAATTGATTTGGTTTGTGCCCTCTTCGTTAACCAACAATTGTTTATCTAACAGTTTTTTTTTTTTTTTTTTTTACAAACAAAGGGAATGCTGCTGATTTAGTCATGCATTTTTATTTATTTTTTATTTTCTTCTCCATCATTAAAGGTCCTTTATTGTGCCCTTTTCCTGATTGTGCTAGGCTGACATTAGGTCTATTCATGAGTCTTCTTACAAAAGACTAATTGTTGAAGCTTTGGCATTAACAAATGGTTTTCTTTTTTTTTTTCGTTTTTCTTACCTGCAAAAAAGTTCTGAATAAACAAATGCCTAAACAGGGAACAGTACTTTTAACACATCCTTCAGTAAACATTCAGTAATCCTTTAGTTTGTGTTATATACAAATATACGCATTGACAAGTCATTTCTATATGCTTCCCAAAAAACGTCAGACTCTAAAAATCTTCGAAATCAACAGAAGCTGTTTTATCAGTAAGTACATTTTTGTGCAACCCTCCATAATACTTTTTTTCAACCATTGCGTTCATTGTAAATGCACAAAACAAATCGGCCTCAAGTCAGAGACAAGTCCATCTAGGTTTGAGTTTGATTTCAAGGAGAAGAGACAAATAGACCAATGAGAATTTAGGGGGCAGTACCATTATTCACATGGACCAGCGAGATTTATGAGTGAGCTGTGAGCTGCTGCTCGGCTTAACGGATATAAAAGGGTTACAACAGTGGGGCACACAAATTAAAGAGCTGATTCGCAACATCTCGGCCCGAACTGAGGACATCCAGAGAAGAGTGGATGACACCGAGAAACGGACGGGTGAGCTGTGTGGTGTTATGGGTCTGACTGTGAAACAGGAAACATCAAGGTTGCTCCACGACATGGACACAGAACCAGTTAGCAAAGATCAAAATATATACATTACAGATCTCCTCCTTTACCTTTGCCCAAGACCCTTCCCTTGATAAAAAGCCACTGAAAAATCCTGTCACGTGACACGTGTGCTGTTATCCTGCTGTTGTCTGATGTCTCTATGTTTATGTTGTTTATGTTGTAATGGCTACTGTAGTTATAACTGCTTCTTTGTTATGTCTGTAGATTGCAATACTCTATTTCATTTTCATGAAGATCTTTGCGCCTGAATGAAATAACTTGGTGAATGGTGTGGCTTTTAATCTTTGTGTGTCCATTTATGTTTACAAGTCTATGATCCACATCAAATTAATTTTCCCTTAGGGCTCAATAAAGTACTCCTAATCTAATCTTATCTAATCTAAACTAAACTCAGTAAAGTAAAGACAAAAATGGAAATGCATAACAGGAAACCATTAAAAAAGAAACATTAGCAGTATCACACATTGCTGCAAATTGTTTGATTAATTGCCTGACTTGTATTCTATTTTAAACTCCTATCACACTTCTGATAATCATACTTTTATATCCTGTAGGTGTCCTTACCCTTTTATTTTCTCTTGTGCATAAACCACAAAATGTTCAAATCAAAACAATTTACCCTGTAGCAATTACCACCAATTATGACAAAACATGGACTTTTAATAAAATAAATCTGACATATTTCTGTTGAAAACTTATTATTAAAACTAGAACTATTCTGTACAGTATATTGTACATGCTGTAGCGGTTGAAAGTAAATATATTATATGTACAGGTATATGGTGAAACTGAAAATAACTTCTTCTGACTTTTGACGTAAGGCCTTTCTCATAATATACTCATTAGAGGCCGGCGCTGTTTTCTGTCTGCACCTCAAAGCCCGCTGACCACTTCTAAAGGGGCCTTTCATTGGAGGAACTTGTCCAGAGCTGTCGCCCGGCTTTAATCCACCTCCCCTGACGGCTTCATGGGCTTTTAATTAGGCCACTAATTAGCGGGATACAAACATGATGTAATTAGTTTGCGCGCTGTCGGGACAGCTGGAAGTAACAGAGACATATGGCAGGCGCTCTCAGAGGGACCACGAGCCTCGTTCTCCACTCAGGGCTCCAATTATGGCGTTCTCCCTCGTTCCCTCCTTGCTGTCTGCGCTGTTGTGTGCAGCGCTGAGTCCTTCTATTTCTAAAGACCTTTGCTGTAGAAGTCAATACCTGAAACAAAGACCTGTAGGATTTTGCAGTTGGACAGTTAAGTAACTATTGTGCCTGGTTTTCACTGGGACGGTACCAAAGGGGGTCTGAAGTGTCCCAAAAAAGTACCCCTTACAACTTTGGGAACGTCTCAGCATGTTTTTGGCTTTTGTGGTATGCTTTGGAAAAGGTAGAGCTAATTTTATAATGCTTGTGTCAACATTTACATTGTTGATTAATGTACTCTAGTGTTCCTTTTCTATACAAAAAAATATTAAATACAAGCAGAACCTGTGCCACAAATAATAAGGCCCAAAATTATAGGAAATTGGTGGCGCTGAATTGAATGTTCAGAAATTAAATTTGGGCTCTTCCTTCAGCAGACACTTCTAAACTGGACCCAGCGGAGTGGAAACACATGACTCTTCAAGGATTACCTGTACCTGAACTGTCCCGTACTGACCCAACCCGTCCCGTACACACAGTGAAGACGAGGCTTTTGCTGCAAAATGATGAATGGACCCAAAGTTAAGTTGTTAAACAGAGGGATAGACTTAATTATTGTGTTTGAGTAAAGCAGTCTTTTGATTCTGTGCAAAATGCTGCTGATACTAGAAACTCCATCACATTCTCCTGTCCTGCAGTCTCTGCATTGGTTACCAGTACAGTTTAAACTTTTGTTGCCAGACCTTTATATTTATGTGAGATTTTAGGCGTCCATCAACCCAGAAGAACTCTGCAGGTCAACATCTGTTAAAGGTCACACAGTCAAACTTGGGTGAAAATAGTTGTTTTTACAGTAGCTGGTCCTAGACGCTGTTATAACCTTCCCAAAGTGTTACGTAACATGACTGAATCTTTTCAAAGCCAAGCTGAAGACTTAATTAGAATGACCTTTGACAATAAGTGGGATTGTGACACTTTCTCTTTTAAACAACTTTTGTTGTTCCTGTATTTTCTATAAAATAGGAATATTTTATAGGAATAAAAAGATTCATTGAGAAAAATGCATTGAACAGTAGTTTTTTTATATATTAAAACATAAAGCAAAGTTTGAAAAGTTGCAAAAGGAAAGATTAGACAGAATTTGAAATGTCGGGTGAGTATTGCTTTTTTCCCACTTCTCACAGATTAGTGAGAGGATTAACCTTGTCTTTAGAATAGGTATCTATAGAAAAATAACTACATTTAAAGAAGAAAAAAGGAAAACTCAAATATGATTCAGATTTTTATACAGAATAGTAATCAGTGCTGGTTTTACCAATCTGCCGACACAGAGCACGGCCCTCCTCAGACGCCTCTGAATGTTGTGCCCAGCGTTAAGTCATTCAAAGGGTCCGTGCCCCTACTTTTGTTATTGCAATAAAAACACTAACAATCTGAATAATCTCAAGTGTCAGCGCTCGACTGACCACAGGAGCATGGTTTGTTTGTCTCATGTATGTTTGACTAATACATCACACATGGTGTACTTCCTACATTGTACACACACACTGCTTGCAGTCATTATTTTGCTGTGTTTATGGGAAGTTTTCCATTCTCGTAACTAGCCACCTGTTTGTCTTAAGTGCTGCTCAGTGAATATCATTTTTATGCATAGCTTGGGTTTTTACTGAAGTACTAAAACACTAGAGGCAGTGTTCTTTGCTGTGCATTTATTTACGTATTTTAGTTCATCCATGTCTAGGAACGGCAAACTTACACTTTACTATTAAAAGAACCTACATTTGAAGGAGCTGGCTTTGGCCTGAAAAGATTTATGCACAAAAAGAAGCATGTGTGTGGGAAATGTGGATTTTATCATATTCACAGACCACATGAAAGGCATTTATTTCAAAAACACTGTTTAGCCAGAGAAATTTGGGCTTCTGTTAAAATTATAAAACTTTTCTTGTTTATGTTTATGTTATCTTAAGGATTTATAACATGATATTGAACAGAATATAGTTTTTTAAGGACAACAAATTAAGAGCTTTATCTGCATTATGAGGGTCAAAGGTAAAATTAAACCCAATGGTTTCATTAAATAAAAAATTGACTCTGAAGTACATGTTTAAATTATCACTAATGTACATTTAACACATTTGATGGGAGAGCATAAAATCTTTGTGTTTCAGTGTTACTTCAGAATCTGTGTTCTGCTTTTGTTTGGCAGCATAGTCTCGGGCCATGTTGGAAAAGTCCTGTTTTGTTTTAGTTTGGTTTTATAATGTTCTGGCCACTTACCCAATCTGTCTGTTGTAAATCATAAAAAAACTAAAAGGCTAAAGAAAAGTGAATAAACTGTACATTCTGTATGTTAAACATTCCTCCAGGGCTCAGACAACAAACTGTAAACTCACTCTCCACTGTTCTAAGTGATTCCAGAATCATTTTTGGTGGTTCATGGTGAGTTTCTCAGCTTTTGTTGCTGCTGTTGTTTTTGTAAATAGTGCGGTGGCGGTTAAAATGATTGAAGTGAATATAATGAGAGAATTCAAATCCACTCGTCTTTGAAACATCCCAATCTTGTTTATGCACAAACACAGCTGCTCAGATGTGCGCCTGGATCTGCATATGCCTTTTTTTTACATGTCCTTCATTTTGTCATTTACAGATCGTGACGGTAATTAAAACAGGCACAGACAGACAAGATCAGAACTGGACGGCTAAGCTTATTTCTGCTTAAAAAGAAGAAGAACCAGGCGAATGCTTCGCTGGCGTCTGTCTGTGCCGTTGATCGCAGCGACACCCATACTTCCTTTAAAGCCTTCTCCAAGTCATACGCCACTTTGGATTAATAGGAAATGAGGGGCCGTCTTTGTTGTTAAAACCTCCATCCATCCATCTTCTACCGCTTATCCCGGGGACGGGTCGCGGGGGCAGCAGTCTAAGCAGAGAAGCCCAGACTTCCCTCTCCCCAGACACTTCCTCCAGCTCTTCCGGGGGAATACCGAGGCTTTCCCAGGCCAGCCGAGAGACATAGTCCCTCCAGCGTGTCCTAGGTCTTCCCCGAGGTCTCCTCTAGGGAGGCGTCCAGAGGGCCACCTCAGCTGGCTCCTCTCGATGTGAAGGAGCAGCGGCTCTACTTTGAGCTCCTCACCCTATCTCTAAGGGAGCGCCCCGCCACTCTGCGGAGAAAGCTCATTTCGGCCGCTTGTATCCGGGATCTTGTTCTTTCGGTCATGACCAAAAGCTCATGACCATAGGTGA
This sequence comes from Neodontobutis hainanensis, assembly GCA_024349245.1. NCBI lineage: Eukaryota > Metazoa > Chordata > Actinopteri > Gobiiformes > Odontobutidae > Neodontobutis > Neodontobutis hainanensis. The sequence continues at coordinate 9,427,968 of JALDNG010000041.1, forward strand.
GAGTAGGAACGTAGATCGACTGGTAAATCGAGAGCTTTGCCTTAAAGCTCAGCTCCTTCTTCACCACGACAGACCGGTACATCAACCACATTACTGAAGCTGCACCGATCCGTCTGTCGATCTCACGCTCCTTCCTTCCCTTACTCATGAACAAGACCCCGAGATACTTAAACTCCTCCACTTGAGGCAGGAGCTCTACACCAACCTGGAGGGGGCAAGACACCCTTTTCACTGAGAACCATGGTCTCAGACTTGGAGGTGCTGATCCTCATCCCAGCCACTTCACACTCGGCTGCAAACCGTCCCAGTGAACATTGAAGGTCCTGGCTTGATGGAGCCAACAGGACAACATCATCTGCAAAAAGCAGAGATGAAATCCTGTGGTCCCCAAACCAGACTCCCTCCGGCTCCTGGCTGCACCTAGAAATCCTGTCCATAAAGATAATGAACAGGACTGGTGACAAAGGGCAGCCCTGCCGGAGTCCAACATTGACCTGTGAAGTGCAATAACTGGACCGTTTTTTGAGATGTCTTAGTAGCTTTGCAAAAAACGAATTGCAACCTAATCACAGTTAACAAGACGGTGCTGACAGGGTTGGAAATAAATAACACACTCTGCTAATGACCAGCTGCTTGGCGCTTCATTAAAGGTGAGGTGTTTACTGTTAACACTTGCTGCTGAAAAGGCTTATAATATAACGCTTTTGGAAATTAAATAATTGTGTAGCACTGTTTTTGTAGTTCAAGTTCACACCCACAGTATTTAAACATGTTTATCTTTTCAGATGTGTGTTCTTTGAAATAGAAGTAAGACGTCCCTAGACAGTGCCCAAAGCATGAACGGTCTCAAACACATCTGCATTTACACAGCAAAGATGGCCGCCTCAAGTGTTTTAGTGCTTCAGTAGAAATGCTAGGTTTGCACAAAAACGTTTTTTCACCAAGACAGCACTAGAGACAAAAACTGGCAGCTAGTGAAGAAGGTAGTCCTATAACTATTAAAGCTGAGCAACACGTAACATACACCAAAAAGAGACTCTATAAATGAGCAACATGGCCCCAAAAATGACAAAATTAAAGCAAAAGGTAAAGTGGAACGTTTGCAATTAATTGCAAATGCAAAAAAAATAAATACATATTTATTTTGCCTTATTTTTGTGCCTTTATTTTATAGAGACAGTGTAGATAGACAAGAAACAGGCTGAGAGACCTGAGAATAACCACCAATGTGTGTATGTGTATGTATGTGCAATTTAAAACATGGCAAACCACAAAAAAAAAAAAAAAAACGGAGGCCAAAGTGAATTAATATTGTCAAGCAGCTTCTTGGTGAGCTTTACGCACTCATACGATTCCAACAGGCCTGGGCCTAAAAAGAATATAACAGCATTAAAAATAGCAGGTTGCACTCTTTAATCACACTTTAATCATGAGAATAAACCCTGGGACCAGCCTCCAACAAACCTTCGATGTGAAGTCTGAAGGTTTACACACACTGAATCCAAACTGTTTTTAATCTGGCAAATCTTTAATTTTGGTCAGGACGCACAGGAAGGTGTGCCAGAAGCATGAATTAGTGCTTCAGTAAAAATGTACGCTTTGCACAAAAACCGTATTCACTGATTGTATTCACTGAGATAAACAGGTTGTTAATGAAGAGAATGACTAATTTAAATGAACGCAGCAATACAATACTGCAAAGAAGATTACATTAAAAACAAGATCTCGAAACGAGCCAGACAAAATTAAACATATTGTTGAAAGTCTATGTGGTAAAATACAGAAAGTACATTTAACATAATGCTATAACATAAAAATCTTCTTTTCTTTGAGGAAAACAGTTTAATTACCTAGTGGCATATTGTAATACGAATAAGAGTGTTCAGGTCGCACAGACAAGCTTAGTTTGGGTACGTTCTTGTCGGCTGATATACTTTGAAAGAAGGGACACTCCAGTTGGCGGTGGTTCTGCGACGGACAGACTAACTCTGTTAACCCATAATAAATGTGGATTTGCTTTGATCTAATGTCGTACTCAAGTTTAAAAAAAACGTATGAGCATGTTGTGTAATAAAAAAAATGAGGGGTTGATACAGACATCAGTGTGTTGCACGTGTTATATTACCTTGTACAGCTTTTTGGATGTTGAGTTGTAATATGAAATACTGCCATGATAAATAAAATGAAATCTAAACAGGCAAACTTTGAAAAAGAGATAAACACACCATAGTTTGAAATCTGTGAGCAGAGCATGGGCTGCCTTAGACTCTTTACGGGGGTGTTCAGAACTGTGTGTGCCGAAGCACCAGATCTGACCTTAGGTTGGCAGTATGTGTTCTGATATATCCACTATTTAAAAGCAGATTACCAGCTACAACTTTGTCAGACGCATGAAGACGTATAAAAAAAAATCCTCTGAAAGCCTTTACTGATATCAGCTCTTCAGCCTTAGCTACATGTCGCCTAGCAACACACGCAGCAGCTTTCTTCTGGCACTGGTTATTATTTCAACACAAATATATTTCTCAATAATGACATGGCAACTGGTGGAGGGAAGCTATAGTGGGATTAAACACAAAAAAATGCCCATTAATTTGGCCTGTGCCTTGTTCTATTATGATCCCAAACATGCCACGTTTTATTGGTTCGATGAGGCGTGCGTTGGAACAAGGGCGGTAATGGTTTTATTTATTTGCCGAAGCCTTTTTTTTTTTGGACATGTGAGTGCAAATTAATTGGACGTACAGGCCGTGATGAATTGATAGAGAGTTGAGAGAACAGAAGAGCTGCAGCTCCTAATGCGCTCGTCCATCACCGCCATAAATCCACTTCGTCGTAAATCAGCGCGCGAGGGATAAACGTGCGGATGTGCTCTAAGTGTACAGACACGCACACAGAATGCAAGGAGAGGTCTTCGAGATGGAGACTGTGGTATCACTGCATCACTGTTGTTTAGGACAAGGTTAAACAAAGCACCAGGTGGATTTATGTTCCCTGTGTCTTCTGATAACAGGCCAACACAACTGAAGGCAACCAGAGCTCAGGGCTGTCTTTCTTAAGATTTTGAACTTTGAACATTGTCCATTAATAATTTGATTGAAACCGCTTTAATAGACCAACTTTAAAAAAACAAGACAATTTATTTCTCACTGGAGTTGAAGCATCCACTTAAATAAATGAAGAATACTGAATGTGGTCCTCCCTTTATTGTTTCCGAGGATGCATGTGTAGCTTTCTGATAATAAAAGATCAGAAAAGAAGAACAACAACTAAACTTTACAACAGACTTAAGCAACCCTGGATTTTCTTTTTAAAACAAAAAATGGGAAATATATTAAAAAAAAAGGCACCTTTATTCACTGAGTCAAACCTAGTCGATTGCCAACATTCCTCTGCATGATTTCTATTCAGTGTAGCCCTTCCCCAGTTTGACTTTGACACCCGCTGAATTAGACTGTGCAGAATTATGTTGCATGAGGGAACGCCGGATATTAAGAGGATCACTGCAGCAGATATGGATCTCCTAACTGCCTCTAAACGCTGGACTTGTGCTTTAATCTGCGGCACATCCCCATCACAGTGTCGATTCCTCCTCTGAACTCCTGAACCCTGCGTGCCTCCATCCGCTCTGCTTAAGTCACCTACAGTACGTCTCAGCAGTTTCAGCCACACTAATGTTGTCCTTCCCATTAGTGCCCCTGTCCTTCACGTCTCACATTAAGTAAGCCAGACTTGGATTTTGTAAGAGGATACGTTACAGTTTACAGTGTGGGATAAGTTGAGCAGTGTATGACACGATCCCGGGACAGCATGGATTTGTCCAGAAGTGTTTAATATAAGACACTCTCAGTCATGTGGTTTAAGCTGTAGATTCAAACAATCCCCATCCTTCATCTTCTCCACTGCAGTCAGTGCCAAACTCTACCACATCCATGTATTTTTAGCACTGGCTCATTTAAACTGCGCCAAAGGGGATAAACCTTGGGGATAAACTTTGCCTTCATGTCCTAAGTGTGTGATACTAACAGCATTATATTCTAGGTCAGGTTCTGTTGACATTGTTTATCCAGGCCGCAGCAGTAGTTCTAGTCATCTTTGTGTTGTAAAATAATAATTACTCAAGCAACGTTTCATCAAGTTTAGCTGCTGCTGAAAGCCTCTGTCTTGGGTGTTTAGACAAAACATACGTTTCTTTTTGAATCCGTTGGACACTGTTTGTGAGATACCTACCTCACTGACCTACTCCGCCGTCATGCTCCTGCTGCTCCCTCGGATCGGCTAATGCCAACCTCCCTCACTGCCCCCACCCTCTGGAACTCCCTGCCCAAACACATCAGAGACTCCTCCACACGCACCTCCTTCAAAAAAGCCCTGAAAACCTACCTCTTCACAACCACCTTCAAAAACCTGTCTGTCTGTTTCTTCACCCATTGTAAAGTGTCTTAGAGTGTCTTGAAAAGCACTACATAAGTCTAATGTATTTTTATTATTATTATTATTATTATTATTATTATTATTATTATTATTATTAGTCCTTCATGACTGTCTTGTGACTTCTTGCTGTACGTTCACATGATAAGGCACAGTTCTGGGTATGATTTCCACGTTACAGTGAAGTTAATCGATTTACAAGTGATTTAAATAAAATACGAATACAGTACAAAGAATAAAGTAGACTTTATAAACTTTCACTCTTTGCTCTTGAAGTTTGTTTATTGCAGGCATGAGCGAGTGCGCTGCTTCGTGCGATATACTGGCAGTGATGCGTTCGGTTTGTAAAGCACACTTATGAAGAGCAGTCTTTCCAAAAATGGCTTTCTTGGTTTTAAATTCATGAAAGAAATGAAAGAGTTTGCTGCTCCCTGTTGACCTGATTCTATTTTTTCCTAATCCCAGAATGGGCTCTTAATTTTTCTTTAGCTGCAAAATGAGCCACTGTGGACTACTTTTTCACAGATTTAATTTAACAGAAGACAAGAACCCCAGCCTTGAACACTGCAGATGTCTTGTAAACCAAATCCTAAAATCATGTGGTTTATCTTCCTGAGAGAAGAAAAATAAATAAAAAGATTCTCTCTTCCTCTGTCCACTCCAGTCCCTGAGCGAGTGACACATGCAGGAATGTAATAGTGTTATCTTGATCAGTGTAGGGTCCAAATACATGTCCAAACCTGCCCTTTGCAAATGCTTTCTGTGAAGTTTCTGTGAAGTTTCTGTGTAACCGATCATCTAATGCACCTGAGATTTTACAGCTACCATTAAATGCATACCTGGCAAACAGTGTTGGTCATCTTACTTCAAAAAAGAAATTAGTTACAGTTACAAATTACTTCTCCCAAAAAGTAAAAGTAACTCAGTTACTCAGCAAAGTAACTGAAGTTATTTTTTATGTTCTATAAGGATATTACGTTCTATAACAGCTTAAATATCAAATATGTTTATATTAACTGACTGAAGAATAAAAAACACTATATATAGTATTTTAGAACATTTGGTATTTATTTGAACTCAGTAGATTGCACTCTGCTTATGATATACATAGAAATAAAAACATGGGTAAAAAGAAACAAAGGAAGATCTTGTCAATAAATGCAAATCTCTGTATCTGTAACACAATCCAACGCTCTGTAGATTAACATGTTCATTCCATTCTCAGTGAAAATTAACAATATATTAATCTATTCTAAAATACTCTATCTTCTAAAATACTAATCTAACAACTAAACCAGTGGGTGTAATGTACTCTAATTTCTCAAATGACGTTTTGAGCTCAATATTCATTTTTTTCAATTTCTCTGTCTATGAATTTAGCAAAAGTGTTTGGCATGGGGCAACCCCCCTTATTTCTCCTCGTGTTGGTGTTTTAGGAGCGTTGCTTGTTTTAACAGAGGCTCTGTCTCTGTGTAATTAATTAGATTACTCCATTACTGAAAAAGTAACGCCGTTATACTCTAACACCGTTACTTCCAACACTGCTGGCAAACAATTTATTCTTGTTTGTCTGGATGTTCTCAGACCAGTAAACTTAGATTTAATTCAAAACTATTTACTCTTCACTTCAAAAAGGCCTGCACACTAGTGGTTCCACAACATACCACTCGCCCTTCACACTAAATGCTTTCACATAGCTCTTAAAATGGTGGATTCCTAAATATAGTGGGTAGTACAAGGACGTGGCGAGCTGGACATATTCACATACCCTTCACTGACAGCGCCATCTAGCGTGTCTTTGGAGGAAAGCCTGGTCTATTGAGTCATTTGGGCCAGTGCTTAAAATGACCTTGAGCTGACCGTATATGTATTTTTCTGTTTTGGGCTAAACTACAAGCTTAAACACACCTTTAGTTTTAGGTAAAAAAAAACACTTACCAAAGCCTTAAAAATGTATATCTTCACACTGCATAATATGTTCCAAACCACTAAGAGAAGGTTTTGATGCTAAGACTATCAATAGTCAAACTACGAGGCTACTAAGGAATGCTATTAAGATGTCTTTGGAAGTGCTTTGGGTTTGCTTCCTCTTCTGATGAGAGTTAGTTTCTTACTTGGACAAACTAATGCCGATAAGCTCCACCTCTTACAAAGACAGACCTTGATAAGTCTATTTTAAGCCTCCGTCTCATAAGTGGGCTTCGTTGTTGTTTGGAGCGGTCATTTAAAGTACCATTCACTCAGTGAGAGATAGTTTCAGATGCAGGTAAAAACACAAGCACAAAGGGCCTTTTAAATAAATGCAGCAAACAGCAATAACCCTTTCCTCTGCCAAAGTCCCAGAGGCACAATCTGCGAGGCACATACAAATATGACACTCAGAGGATAAACAATGAAATATTTAACATTTCACTCCCTCAATTATTTTTCAAATGTATGCAAATCACTCGGCTTTGTTGTAGATAAACCGAGGTCAGACGCGTTGGCACTACTTTCCAGGAAAACACAAGCGGAATATGGTATTGTGTCATGATAACTTTTACCAGTACTTAAACAATTATTTTACAGAAAGTAAAATTGCACTCTTGAGTTCAAATGCTTAAAGGTTTATTGTTTACTTGACATGAGATTCTGATGGTAAATAGGACAGAGACAGAATACAGTCCCTTATGACGCTGTGAGCTTTAGTGTAACTGTCCGTGAGTTTTCCTAAAGTATGCTTCTCATTTAAAACATGAAGGACGCAATGAGCCCCTGTCAGATGGTTGCCAGACGGCTTACAATACAAAAATAAAAAGAACCACAGCACAACAGAAATGTATCCAGTTAAGTTGGACTGTCGGCTCGTGAGCTACTGTGATTGGTGCCACTGTGCAGATTCTGGAAGTTAAATAGCTACACATACTACTTTAAAAGCACACATTAAACAAAATCTGAAAACATCCGAGTGGCACAAACTACCGCAGCTTATGCAGCCACTGTGTCTGTTTGAATTTGTTGTTATGTGTGTCGTTTGCATGTCCTCCTCGGGTTACTGTTTGGCCCTTCCCTCCGTTCAAAGACACGCATGTGTTGGGTGAACCGGTGAAGTCTAAATTGCCCCTGGAGACTAAATGTGAGAGTAAATAGATTGTCCATCATTGTGTGTAAGAGCCATGTAACTGGGATAGGCTCCAGCCAACCGCGGACTCCTTACGGTAACTAGCATGAAAAAAAAACATCCTACCAGGCCGACAGACTGGACAGCAGCTGTGGCGTTAACTACGGCAAAGGTAACTTCTGCCAGGAGCTGTGTGACTCCTTCTTTTCAGACCCTTCAGCTTTACTGTGGCCAATGGGAATCTTAAATAAATAAACTCTTGACATGCCCTGAAGGCTTCTGCAGGCAGTACAGACTCTTGCCAATATATGCCCCAATATAAGCTTGCCCAGACATGAGGACCTACAAAATGCCCCTCTCATATTACTAAGCACTCACTACCTCCTCATGGGTAAAGGGTGAGTGCTAACTACTTTAGTTTTGGAAAACATGCATAGTCCTTTACTTATTTGACATTTTCAAAGCAGCTTTATTCTTTTGTGTAATGGCTTTCAATCCTTTTTAAACATTCAGCAGCAAGGCGAGCGGTTCACAGCTGCCCTGAATAACGTGGGCATGTCTCTCATGACAGAGGCAGAAATGGCTGAGCGTATATAATTTTAATATCACATATTTGAATATCATATAGTCCTCATGAATAGGTTTTGGTTGTGTGGGAAATCTGATTTAATGTATGTGATTGTTAAAATATTAACTTCCTTCATTGATTTTCAAGCATTAAAAATCAATCTTTTAATTAACAATGTGAGAATGATGATATTTAGAAAGCTCTCCAACAACTGTCAACATTTCTGCAAACTGAGGTTTTCTGAAAAGAGCCATGATTTAGGCTCTTTATAAAAACCTCGGATGGGGTCACATTATAAAGCTACACTTAGCTTGTCCCACTTTGTGGACTGCATGACATTAAAGTGAAAATATGTTCACTCTGTTTACTCACATGCCACAGAAAGGAGCACCAAATTAAAGTCCATTTTCTCATTATCTGACATTGACTTTGTAAATGGGTAATTAGGCTGATAAGTGTTCGACAGGCGGCTGGGACTCGCTGTATGAAATCACCCAATAATTATTAATGAGGGGAAGGAAAAAGTCACCCCAAATTAGACTCCACTGCGCCCACGGTCCGTTCAATTAATCAACATTTTATTAGCATGACCAGCTCGCTCTCAAGCCTCAGAAGGAACTCTCTCGTCTCATTTTGTGGCTCTGTATTACGCTAAATACACTGCCTCAAAGCATATAGGCTTCTCACACAAATGCCTTGTCACATATTATTTATTAGAACTAGTTTGTTTCTTTTTACCGCAGAGATTCTTGTTAATGAACTTAATGCAACTTCATGAAATTTAATTCTGGCTTGTTATGATGCAATATTATGATTTACTTATGTTTATGGTTTAGGTTTATTTGGGCCAGACAGTATTTTGGCCACAGATTGGGCTTGCGGTTTGCTGGCATCAGTCACAAAGACAAAATAATGGAGATTAAAATGGCCTCTTTGACAATGTAACGCTCATTAGGAAAACCTCTTTAGAAAATGGATTTGGGCTCCTGTGACAGTCTTGATTGAGTGGCATAATCAGATTTTATTGGTGGTAAAGCAGGAATCGGTCGAGTTAAAAGGAGCCGAGAAGGCCATTGTTTATCGATGGAGACGCTGTGCGAGGCAGTGTCTTCTGTAATGGCTTTTGACCAGTTGCTCTGTGGAACGTGATGAATGTATTGATGGACTTTTGATGCCAGTGTTACAGCTAAATGGGAAAAAAGAAAGTGTGATAGATTTGAACCATCTTCAAGGTAGAAGGCACATGGTTAAGTTGTCCAACCTTGAGATGTAAGCATATAAGAGTAATATGGAAGAACTGTTCACAGCCTTCTGCCTGAGGGGAAGGGTGTGAACAGTTGGTTTGCTGGGTAGAATGGATCCTTCATGATAAAGGTGGCTCTGGTCTTGCACTGCTTTTTTTATTTCCTAACAGTGGAAAATTGTAGAAGTTGCATTCTTATGTCTCACATGAAAGCACTGTATTTCTATTTATTAATGACAATACATAATAATGGACATTTACATGTAAGAATGAGAGCCTATATGGATCATTTCCATCTCCAGTCCCGGGGCAGACCAAATTAGCACAGAAACACAAACAATGTAAAATACTGTTTATCGTGGAACCAAACTTAGACCAACAACTTCATGAGACACTAGACTCATTTGATAAATTAAGGTTCCAGGGTCAGGGTCATTTGGGTCGTTTCTGTTGTCAGACACAATTTTTTTTCAATTTATGGCTTTACACAACCACTAACTATGAGTGAATACATTTGTTTGTGTTTTTTATTCATATTCTCTAAAGAATGGCCCAAAAAAAAATAATTAATAAAAAAATCCCAAATTCTGCCAGGGTAACTTATGAGAAAACTTCAGGGCCCTGTACATACAAAAAAGAAAAACATATAAAATAAACCATAGAAACGTAAAGGTAGAACATTAACCTTGAAGAATCAGACTTAGTCACATCACTGATGATTTATTGCTTAGTTGGTGCTTTGCTGCTGCTTCTTTTTATATTTGATATTCCTAATGCCATTCATATAATCACCATCCTTTAAAACGCTGTGACCTCTTTCAGTTTGTATACAGTTATTACAGTATTTGGATTTTATTTGGTTTATTGTAGAAAAGCAGTTCCAAAGCAAATAAATACATTTTTTTAAATATACTGTAAATTCTTTTACAAACCAATGCATTTGCTTTTAGATTACACTCTTTAAACTCATTTTTAAAAAGCATTCATTTAACTTGAGCAATTTAACTCCAATTTGACCACCATATTAACTAACCTTAATTCTCCGATGTCCGTAATTTCACTGATACATCTTGTAATTTCCTAAGCTGTTCTGTTCTGAGGTAGATGACCAGGCTTTCCCATTTCCACTGCACACGTAAGCGCAGCGCCCTCGCCCACTGGATGTGTTTCAGATACAATGCAGAGCGGAGCTGCTGGAATAGAGCATGTACAGGAATTACAAGATGACGCGATAAAAGCCAGTTATAAAGACCTGTAACTGTGTATTTAGAAGAAGAAGGACCAGAAAACAAGTTAAGTTTGAGATTAGTTTGTGGTTCAAATAAACATCCCTTTATGGCTTTTCCCTCATTACATTGGGTTGATTTGTATTTGAACATCTTATTAAATTTAATCAGTGCTTAATTTGTAAAGCTGGAGGTGGAGAAACACAGAGAGAATATCTAGAGAAAGGAAAAGGAACACACAATTTGTTGTTCTGATGACTGCATTATACAAACCCAATTCCAAAAAAGGTTGGGACACTGTACAAATTGTAAATAAAAAACAGAATGCACTGATGTGGAAGTTTCAAATTTCAATATTTTCTTCAGAATACAACATACATAACATATCAAATGTTTAAAATGAGAAAATGTATCATTTTAAGGGAAAAATAAGTTGATTTTCAATTTCATGGCATCAACACATCTCAAAAAGTTGTGACAAGGCCATGTTTATCTCTGTGTGGCCCCTCTTCTTTTTATAACAGTCTGCAAACGTCTGGGACTGAGGAGGTGCTCACGTTTAGGAATGTTGTCCCATTCTTGTCTGATACAGGCTTCTGGTTGCTCAACTGTCTTAGGTCTTCTTTGTTGCATCTTCCAAGACGTCGTCCCTGAAAGAGACGCCGTCTTGATGGGACCATATGTTGTTCTAGAACTTGGATATACTTTTCAGCTTTGATGGTGTCTTTCCAGATGTGTAAGCTGCCCCTGCCACACGCACTCATGCCCCCGACCCATCAGAGATGCTTCTGAACTGAGCGCTGATAAAAACTTGGGTTGTCCTTGTCCCAGTTTTTTAATTGTCTGACACAGAACAGTTCCATTTTGCCACAGTCCATTTTAAATGAACCTTGGCTCCATAGAAAACGCTATGGACATGATATGGAATATGGCTTTTGTTTTGACCTGTAGAGTTTTAGGCAACAGTGAATGTCCTGGTGGATTGTGTTCACTGACAATGTTTTCTGAAAGTATTCCTGAGCCCATGTTGTGATTTCCATTACAGTAACATTCCTGTTTGTGATGCAGTGCCGTCTAAGGGCCCGAAGATCATCCAGTTTGATTTTCAGGCCGTGACACTTACGCACAGAGATTGTTCCAGATTCTTTGAATCTTTGAATGATATTATTATTTTTCTCGGAGAAACTCTTTTCTGATAATGCTTCACTGTTTTTCAGCGCAGCATTGGGGGAATGTTCATCTTGACTTCTGAGAGACACTGCCAATCTCAGAGGCTCTTTTTATACCAAGCATGTTGCCAATTGACCTAATAAGTTCCTCCAGCTGTTCCTTATATGTATATTTAACTTTACCAGTCTCTTATTGCTTTTTGTGTCTATATGAGGCCATGTTAACAAACTAATGGGCAACAAGCTAAGTTACAAATTAGAATTAAAAATGTTTAAAAACAGGCCACATTAACTTTTACTTTAAGAAACCTCTGAGAAAAAAAAAGAAGTGGCCGAATTTAGCCAAATAAGTCCCAGTCCCAATTTCGTAACAAGGGAGATTATATTCCCCTTTGTTACCCACAAGTAAAGCACTGAATTTAATGCTTGATCATATAAATATGAAACTAAAATAAAATGGTATATTTTTGTCGGATATTGTATTTACTGTCGGGTCGCAGCTGTAACGCAGAACAAGTCTCTGACTAGAATGGAAGTGCAGCAGAGAGCGTGGCTCTGCGCAGAAGCGTGCAGTGGAAATTGGGGGTTAGAGTTTTTTAGTCAAACTAGGCTTTTAAATCTCACTCTTTCTCAAATCCTTTCAGGGTTTAAGTTGTGAATAGTTTTCTCTCTCCTCTGTGTTAATGCTCTGTTCGACAGGGCTCCTCACAACACTAGCATCCACCATGTTGGCTGAGCGCAAAGCATGATGGTCTATGCAGTTTTCTACTACATTTCTTTCGTTCGATACCGTCACAAGACCACAACAATATCGAGACACTTTAACTCTCGCAATATTGTAAGTACCGTTCCATCCTTACTGTACATTCATGTTTCAGTCAGTTGCTGCTTGTCCTCCTTTTTTCACTCTCCATGCAGCGTCTTTCCCCACTTAGTCCACACGGGCAGCTCGTTTCTCGTTCCTGAGTGGTCAGTGCGTCATGTGTCTTTTTTCGGCCTAAAACTTTCAGCGTAAGTTTTACACTTTATGGTTTAGGGAGGCTCAGTAGCATATGTAGTGAGCGGAACAGATTTTATTGTTATATGTAATCAACCCTATCATTTAGACTCACTTTATTGAAGAGTTCTACAAAAGTTCAGGGCACACTGGGATTATATCATTTGCATCGCCCGGTCTGGTGTAAATGCCACATGATGCGTGCTACTTCACCAGAGTGGAGCGTCACACTGTCACTACTAGTTGCAGTGAGAGTGCTAATTGCACTATTGCCCCCTCTGGCAAGTGTCACCAGCCTCTCCACTGGGACGGGCTGGCCAAATAAAATCCACGTCTCCCAGAGCCATTTGGCACGTTTTCAAGATGGTGTCGTACTTAATCAGAAAGCGGATGCTGACAGAACATGAGAGCGGAATCAGCTCGGAAACCTTTAAACAAATGGGAGAAAACTATGAAAGGCCACTCAGCATCAGCAAACAGACTTTCATAAAACATGCTTGTCATTTTGTTATGAAAACTTTGAAGCCCTGTGGCCACAAGAAAGTCGAGAATACACTGACAGTTTTATTCGGCTGCACTCAAATTTCCTTAGAGAAATCTTGATTTGTGTAATGCGACTTTCATAAAGTTGTCTTTTCACCGAAGCCAGAAACCAATGAGGCGTTATAAATATTTTGCCCTCACAGTGACACATCTACTTCTGCAACAATGAGATCCACACATAATCGAGAAAATAACACACAAAACAATAACATTCACATTAAAGTTCACTGAAGTTAAGCGCCGTGCAGAAGCAGATGCAAAGGTCAAATGTGTTAGAGCCGATGGAGGAGGAGGGCTGTCACCTTCAAATGAAAATGTCTCCCATACATTGTCAACAAATGTGAAAGATCAGAGAATAATGAATAACACCAGCAAGAATGTGTTGCACTCGAGCATCGAACAAGGCTAACAGTGCTGCAGTAACCCCAGATGAACCGCGGACTATGATGAGAGAAAAAGCAACCTTCTCCTCAAACGTTCTATTAACAGTTTTTTTCCTGGCTTTAAAGGAGTTTAAGTTTTATGATTTAACGAACACTGCTGCATGCTGATGTTTTGGACCATAGAGAGTCTTAACTCTGACAAAAATAAGAATAGTTCTCAAACAGAGCAAGAGTCTCTATCAACAGCTCTTTACATTTTTGTTTTCTGGCCAGAGATACTGTATATTGGGTTTTAACATAGTTGTTCAGCCTTGGTCATGGACAACAACCACAATGTCTGTTCCTCATCTCCTCCTAAAGAGGGCACAGTTCAGAGTTCAAACCATGTACAACATCATAGAACTGCTTTCGGTTTGATGCAGTCCCTCATCAACAACATCTACAATAAACACTACAGATATTATGAACCTTGTTTGAAACATTCTCTTATAACTCTTGTTGTCACGTTTGATCACGTGACCCCTAAAGCACAACTGCAACGCGTTCATTTTTGTTGTTCCCACAAACCTAGCTCCCTATAAACTACCCTAACATGTTCAAGCCAGGCATACGAGCCAGGGTCTTATGGCTCTCACTGTTGCTGTGTATTTTATATCAAACAGGAGAAAAACGTGGGGTTTGTCCAAAAGGGGGAAAACAAGAGCTGCTGTCTAGACTTGTCAGTTTAGTTAGAAAGTAGTCTACATGATTGTTCCTCCAGCCTCTCGTATCATCACATCACTCATTTACACACTTTTTAATGACCAAGCATTTTTAAACTTGACTTAAATCAGTCAATGAAGTTATAAAAAACCTCATTAAACAATAACACATAGTGCAAGAAAGTCACACACCATTTGGCAGAAAAGAAGGTGAAGTCAGAGCAACGCTAAGCTTATTTAAACCCAGTCAAATCAGACAACTGACATATTTTTTCTGACGTTTTAAGTACAGCAAGTTTCTTAAGCTTGAATTCCACTGTATTTGCTACTTTACAGAAAGCCGGCAACTTGGAAATCTTTCTTGGGACTTTCAGAAGAGCATTAAACTTTTTTTCCCCTCTGTTCTGAAATAAGCCGTAAACTTTAAAAACTGAGCGGGGTCAAGTATTGAAGCACTTCTGCAGTTCTATAGAACTACAGTTGCCTCTGTGGGCGACTGTAGTTGCCTCTGCTTCTGCTGTAGCGTAATGTGCTTTATGCCTATAGGGCACCATTAAAAATATGTGATCTCCACAAATGTCTCTGCTCCCCTCTGAAAACCACACTTTAATAATTCAAACATTTGCAGAGAAAGAGCCAGCGCCTTGTAAAATTTAAATTAATGTGATAAGAAGAGGGGAAAGAAATACATAGTGCATAGTGATTTTTTAAGAATAAGCTACTTATTAGTAAAATGACCAAGGACAAAAAACAATGTGAAAAACATGGAATAATGGAAAACAGTTCAGTTTTGTCATTTATAAATAAGATATTTTAAAAAACATCAAACAAAAAAAACAACTAGAAAGCTCAAAAGAGGTACACAAATTCAAATGGTCCTGGTCAAATGGAATAATTTATGCAGAAAAACAATGGATCTGTGAAGCATAAACAAGACTGTTTTTCATCTTGAACAAATGTAAAATGTATGAGGAAAATAGTTCATAAAGTAAGCAGTCACAGTGACTGGAAATAAGAGAGGACAAAGTTAGTCTGATGCAGAAGTGGAGTTGGATCCACTGACATTGACATATTTTAAAAACAAAAACAAAAGTCGGCTTATTTAAATCACTGGACAACCATGAATAGCTGAGATAAACCAGGTTCTTCCTCTTTTTTTTTGGCAGCCAAACAAAAATTGGCACACTGGTCTGGACCATGGTTTACTGTGAGCTCCAGATATCAACAGTTATCCTGCAGCAACACGAATGATGTTTCCACAAAAGAATGCAACAAAACGTGAAATCTCTCTCCTCAATGGGATCCACTTCAAACCAGTGTTAACAACACTGCAACTCTTTTTCAAAAAAGCAACTACTGGCATATCTTGTAAATAGTACCCTTCTCAACTTCTGTGACTGTTCCTGGTGTTATTAGAGACTTGTTTTGACTTTTCTCAAAAGCAGGCTCAAACAAGCTGTCATGTATGGTTCAATTAAAAAATATATATATTTATTGTTTTTTTCTCTCTCCTACAGCATCCATTACGATTACATGCTTATGACAAATAAGGAGGAGTTGGCAACACTACGCCAAACAACCAATGCAGTTATTATGACTAATCCATGTATATTTCGTTCAATTGATTTTCAATTAACAATTATAAAACAAAAAATGGAAAAACTGGAATAACGGTCAGATTTTACTAATCAAAGCACTCTTATAAGATTCATGAAAAAAAATTGCCTCAGGTTTAACGCTAGCGTCTTTCTTCTTTGTGCGTCTCAAAGGTTTTGTTTTTTTTACGTTACAAACTTCTCGATCTTTACGCTCACATGTTAAGTGTGGCAGTGAATCAGTGGTAGAAGGGTTGTCCTATAACCTGAAGGGTGGCGGTTCGATTCCCAATCTCTCCCCACACTTTTATACTGTTGTTGTGTCCTTGGGCAAGACACTCAACTCTTCTTGGTTCGTGTCTGTGGCTCTGGTGTTAAGTGTGAGAATGTTTGGTGATGGTCGGGCAGGGCAGCTGTGGTTACAAATGTAGCTTACCACCTCCAGTGTGAGACTGTGGAGTGACTGAATAATGGACTATGTAAAGCATCTTTGGGTATCTTGAAAAGCACTGTAAGTAGTGTGCATTATTTTTAAAGTGCAGTGAAAGATGACTCCTTTCTCTGTAGTTTCTGCTGCTGGCAGCGCCAGGAGATAAACACGCTGAAGAGTGGCTATGTGACAGCGGCAGGTAGAGGAAAAGGTGTTTTTATCAACTAAATGATTGTGGTGACAGCAGAATAGATCTCATCAACTACATCCAGCCTTTATTCTAAATTATGCCAGTAGAATATGGATTTTTAAAAAGAAGGACTGATTCAAGACTAGGGATCCAAAGTAGCGTTTTCTAAAGCCATGTTTCCAATGAATTGTACATGTTTGGGTAATCCCAGAAGAAGCTTATCTACCAGGCTGTGAGCAGGAGTGCAGCAGCTGCAATGCCTGGGTTGCCCATTAGTTTTCCCCAAGGGTCGAAAAATGACAAGCATGCAACACCCGGGGTCAAAAAGATCATATGATTTTTTTTTTGAGTACGATATGTATTATTTGCTCTTGCTTCTTGTTTACATTGCACTAAACACCAGCAGAAACAGCCATAAACTGGAAACAGTCTGTTTACTGCAGCAGCTGTACCTCCAGACCTCCAGTCCTTTTTTAAATGAATTATTAACAATGCACCAAAGTTTCTATTTCATGTCTACTTCAATTCGGATTTATAACATTTTTGGCAGTTCTGTGACATCCTTGTTTTTATGCAGCAGACAAAGACTCTTCAGGGTTGACCAAACTGTCCTTTACAGTACCACCAGTGGAAACAAGACTGAGGCCCAGCTACTCCAAGCACAAACTACCGTTACCGTTAGCACGTGCATTTTATACCTTGTTCTATGGTTGGGTTTGCATTGTCATTTTAAATATTAGTGTAATAAGTTTATTTACCAGCCTTAAGACTTTGTTATTAAAAGAAAAAAACTAAGTGTTAAATGCTAATATACCCGACTAGTTTACTCAGTAATCTTTGAGTTATTAATAAACATAAACCCACTGAGTTAAAAACACATGAACACAAGTGCGTTTTTATAACACATTTGTGGTATAAACAAAAGGTCTATAAAATATGAACTGCATTAATAAAGCTCCATGTATAAAGATCAACAGGTAAAAGTTGGTCTGGTGTTGAGTAGGATAGAACCATGTACTGAATCATTTAAGTACTATATGTGTACAGATACTAATTAATAAATCAAAACAGCTGTTTAAAGTGGCACACATCTTAACAAAGCACAAAATGCTGATATTCTGATTCTGATAACATGCACATAAAATGTAAAAACAGGTTTGAATGGCGACTAAAGGTAACCATTCTCACCTGTGATCTGTGCTTGTAATCAGTGAGTGTGGATAAAAGGTCAGTGAGTTTCTGGGCTCCTGACAGAGCCTTGCATCTTTCATCTAGGGATGCACTGACGTCTCTGTCTGAGTCATGGGAAAAGCAAAAGAATAATCAAAATATCTTTACACTTTATATTATAACTTCCAGCAACAGACAGTTTTTAGGTCTGGCCTGGACTGTAGCTGTAGCTCTGACAGACTACATCATGCAGTAAGTGTTTCACAAGGCCTTAGAACGTAGGGGAGAGGTCTATAGCCCATTCACTGCTGAGGGGAGCTATCTACCAAACTCAATATAAACACACCTTTAGAAAAGTTTTAAACGTGCCTCATCATCATCAGATTTTATTCTACAGTACTGCTTCAGGCTTTCTTTCTCTTTTCTACACAGCGTTGAACGTCTCCCAGTGGGAAGTGAACTTGCACACGAGGGAGCTGAGGTGCTACAAGGAAGCTTTAATTAGACAAATAAATGTGTGGTGAGAGCAGCAGGGTTTCTGTTCCCGGTGGCAATAAAACGCTGCACCGGGGATCAAGGTGATGTCATTATTTAGGGGAACACTGATGACGTTACGTCTAATCATATTAACAAGGCTTCATTCATTTTGGGATGAATGAAATTTTACAGATTTAGCCTTGATCATTAAAAGATGTCTCAATGTGTTTGTGGTTATGGACATGAAAAAACACAGTTCATCAAAATCTCGAGATTCTCCAGTTTCTCACTAAAGTCTTTTAGAACTTTCTATAGATCTTATATTTAACATATACTGTTCAAAAAAACCTTGGCAGCTAAAAATCCAGAATCAGTCAGTGATTTACACCACATCATAAAATCAGCTATTCTAGAAAGGCACCGAACTAGTTTTGGCAGTACACCAAGAGCTCCTGCAATGACCTATTGCAGATTGGAAATAATGACAAGATATGTTTGTAAAATAAAAGTCATTACATACAGAAAGCCAGAATTTTTATTTAGCGCAGTTACATGGTACGAGACAAAACTGATTTGTTTTCTATAATTGAAGTTTCTCAGTCATCCAGGTTGTCTTGGAAAAAAGGTTATAGTAAAAACATCTGGAACTCCAGATGCTTTTACTATAACCTTTTTATCTAGCAGGCCAACAATAATACAATGCAAAACCAGATTATTGCTGCATTAGCCCAGGCTAAAGTCGGACTAAGGGCTTTGTGCCACAGAGAACTCTACATATAACTCAAGTGAACAAAAGCCCAGAGCTTTAGTGATCAAAAGTAAAGTCACAGTACTAACACTGTGATTGAAAGGCAGAAGTCCAGTTTAATTATCTAATTGTCCAAAGAATGTAGCTTGACTACGCTGTGAACCTAAAGATAGTGTTTCATAAAACTTGGGCAAAGTGCTTACCTAATTAATTGATACAAAAATACACCATCATAGTCACTTAGATGAGTTAAACAAATCAATCCAAACCATTGTAAACCTATTAACATCCTCACTTTTCCTGTTTCCGGGCTATATTTTGCGCCGCTAAGTATAACTTCCTGAAATGAGCAAGTGTCTGCGTGTGGGTTGCTTTTGATTGTCACACTAATTGTAGTCAAATGGTGCGGCGGGGTGACGGCTTCATATGAGTTTCATTGAGGGGAGGCAGGTTCGGAGCACTTTGGAGAGAGACTAAGATGTCTGCGTCAGAACAAGTGAAGGTGGGTGGGTTGATGTTACTGTTATCCCAGGATGAAGTATACAGCGTCTGCCAACAGCCTGCGGCGAGAGGAGGAGAAGGGGGTGGCAGGTTTCAGATGATAGAATTCAATTTAGGGCAATAGAGGGGGTGGATCTTTTATATAAGGTGCCACAACGCTGTTTTTACCATTTTAGCTTTAGGTTTAGGTTTAGACTCAGCTTTTAAATCGCTTCAGTAAAATCGAAAATCCCTATTTGTGATCGCTTCAGGGCAAAAGCTAGCTCCAGATGCTTCTTAGAGTAACAGTTTACCGCTTCATTGCTTTGCTTAAACCATGGAGAGTAGAAGAATAGTGGACTAAGCAACCAGTCGCTTAAAAATCTATCTCGTAGAGGAAAACAAGTGCCATGTCTGCTATTTAGAAATGTCATTAAATTAACATTTAATAAAATCTGAAAATATTGGAGAACGGTCTAAATTTATGGAAGAAACCAAAACTAAGATTTTGAAGTGAAGCATTGAAAGCAAAAAGACACATTTAGGGAGATTCTCATTCAGGATTATTATTTAAAGGTTAAGAGGATGAATCTTGAAGGCAGACGACAAATGATTAAAATACAAATGATACAAATGATTGAAATGATTAAGTACAGGTACATGCTTCTCTGGTTTGACCCTCGCGCCCTGCAGTAAACCAGTGCATTTTGTGATTTCAAAAAACAACCCAAACTCCTGAAAAGCTTCATGACTTTTTTGATGAGGCTTCTACAAAATACTTTTACTGAAGTGCCTTTTTCATTTTGCAACAACTGAAAATTGCACTCCTCATATTTTTTTATCGAAAGGAAGCATGACTTGTGTGACTTTTTCTGACACACATTCTTTTCTTCAGTGGAAATGCTGTTTTATTCTCATAAATGAATGGCGGTGCTTGCTTCTGTTTATCCCTCGTGAAGCTGACTCAGCCCATTAACACACATTTGCTCTGCATTAAACTATGGCACTGTGGTTGTAAATCTTTTTGCACTTGGTATAAGTATAAAGATAATGAGACCAATTGCTAAATTGTCTGTACCTTTTTTTTGTACTAAATGGGGGATGTCCCAACACAACCTTTTGCTGTAGGTGTAAGTATTAGTTGATACCAAGTACTGATATTACATTTACATTTACATTTATTCATTTGGCAGACGCTTTTATCCAAAGCGACTTACATTGTTCTACAGTAATTACCAGTGTTACAGCCACTGGAGGCAAGTTGGGTCAAGTGTCTTGCCCAAGGACACAACGACAGTATGAACTGTGGGGAGAGTGGGAATCGAACCAACTACCTTCGGGTTGAAAGACGACTTCTGAGCTACTGCCTCCCTGCCTAAAATGACAGTGTAAATAGTTGTGGCAAAATTGTAAAAATACACTTTGACATAGCACCGTTTATTCATTTTATCACTTCTGTTGTTCAATTATTTAATGTAAATGAAAAAATATCATGCCTTATTATACCATTTACCTCAAAAGTTATGTTTACATAAATAGATATAATCTGCATTTCAAAATATTACATTAGAATTAATTTCTGGCAACAGTTAAATTTACAAAAAGTGTTTTTCTTACTTTTTTTTGCTTGGGGTATTTTTGTCTTTTGAAAAAGTTCATTTGTATCCCAAATTCCCTGACTCGTCGCAGTGTTGGGGGTAACGGGGGTAACAGGTTACCGAACGCATTAGTTTTGTGAAGAATCCATTGTCTCGTTACTTTTTCAAATGAATAACCCATTTGTGAGTTCCCTAGTTTAACCCAAACATTTCTAAATTTCAATAAAAAAGATACTGCCGGGGATAATATTCTGCCACTTCAATGCGCCTTGTGCAGCTGTACTTGTTTGTACGACAGCAGAGAAGCACCAGGGGTACAATACAAGGAGCCACAGCATTTCAGCACCATGCATCATCATCAAGCAAGGTCTCTGCGGGTAGGAGCTCTTTTGAGGATGACCCAGCCATCGCCAGAAGAGGCCATGAAATTGCCCCTCTGAGATAGTTAAGAGCTTGTTGCACTGAATAAGTGGAAATGCTCTTCGCTGCCAGGGTTATCCCAGCAGCTCGTCTCGCCGTCTGCTCTCTCAAACGATGATGAAGATGCTTTTCTTTCTGTTTTGTGAACCAGAAAAAGGCTTTGGCCAAGTGAAGAAGGCATATATTCTGCCTTATTAGCCTCTGTTTTGTGGCTAATGGTGGGTTTATTGAGTATGGGAGCAGTTAGATCTCACTACAACTTGACTATGTCACATTGGGAGTACTCATTGAAATGAAAGATTACGATTAACCATAAAACATTTTAATAATCTAATCTTTTTAACTCGTCTTGCCTTATCTCAGAGATGATGAGTTTAATAATTTAAGGCCAAAGAGGATTCAGTCAAGGCGTCTGCCCTTTTAGCCGCTAAGATGAAAATTTAAGGGGAAGAAAGGGCAAATTACTTAAATCCTCAATAGAGACATATACAGTATATTCATGGAGTGGTGTGCAATTATTAAATTGTGTAAAGAAAAAAATATATATATAAATAAAAAAATACGTTGAGGTAAAGGGTGGAAGGAGCAGAAAATGAAAGTGTTCTCGTAAATGGTTTTTGGAGGAACGGCTGTCAAGTGGAACGAGACTGCAGGGAGGGGGAAATTAGCCAGGGGACATGCAAAGTGAGCGTTGTGACTGGCTGTGTGACAACCTTCCCTCTCTTCAAAGGATCCGGTGCAGGGGAGGGGGACGCAGGGGCTCGGTGCAGTATCTTTCCGAAGCAGGGAGCGCTTTAAGGAAAAGACCACAGATGAATTCAGCTCACACAAACCTCCTTCTGATCTCTGGCAGGAGACAATCCAAGTGTTACCTTGCATCTTGACAAGCACAATCTTTAGGTTGAATCAAAGTCAGGAGCAGATGCCTAAAATCATCACGTGAACATTTCCTGCAGTCAATTTGTGACCAAGAGTTAATTGTTTTGGCCAATGCATCCCTGACTACTCTCAGACCTCACAATAGTCAAATTCCTACTTTGAAAACTGCAATAAGTCTTCATTCCCAGGACAGGAAGGTTACATTGGAGGTTTGTGACCAGTTGAAGGTGCTGTGTCAGTGTCATGGACATAATTCTACCATCTAACGACCATCCAAATGAGTTTGAGAATATATGTTTTGGGGAGAAAAGTTACACGGTTTCTCTTTAAGGGAAACATGGCTTTGCGGCTCTAGTGAAAGTTGCATTAGCCTTATCTTAAAGCTCCCTATTTCCATGAATGCAACACAAAATCAGATTCAGTGTCATCACAACTTTATTATGGCACATTTCCAAGCCCTGTATTTATTACCCAGAAATAAATGTATGCTCATTTGTGTTGGAATATTATAAACTGTATAGCTGTTTGGTACACAACCTTTTTTAGGGTCTTTTGTGTTTAAAAAATTCTAACTTAACTCCCTTATTTGTTTTCAAAAACCCTGGTAGAATGGTCTTCAACATAGTCACTTTGATGAGTCAAACAAATCAATCCAAACCATTGTAACACTATTAACATCCTCACTTTTCCAGTTTCCGTTCTATATTTGGCACCACTAAGTATAACATTCTAAAACAGTCTCGTTCCCAAAAAGTCTCGTACTGTGGTTAAGACTTAGGTTTGTATTTATATGTCCAATCTAGGAGAAAAAGATGCTTTTTTTTTTTTTTACTTGGCATTTGACAATAAAGGTGTTTTGGAACTAAATGCTACATTGCGTTTGTGTGAGCTCTTATACGCTTATATAAGTGCAAACATGTGGTAAAATCAGGACTCTTTAGTTCCTCAATTGAGCTGTCTTCATTGTTTTCCAGTCAGAGATGAATCATAACTTCAGACTTGAGTAGCATTGGGAAGTATGAGGCATTAAAGACTTTATAAGTGGAGCCCGTACTTCAGTAGAATTCAAATTAGCTTGATGTAACTTCGGTTTTACCACTGACTTGGAACAGGCCCACAAGAGCTGCACTAGATGCTCTGACATATTCATCAAGCCATAAGAATATGGTCACTGTCACCTCAATCACACTGTTTTCCTGTTGTATGCAACACGGACATACCCTCTTTAATAACCCTGCAAATCCATCTCGTAAGCCAAATCCTGTTGGGGTTGTGTCAGGTTCTTCTCCGTAAGTAACTCCAGGAGACGTCGATGCGAACACCCACGGTTTGGACATTCAGAGCCGAGACAGATGCTTAATGCATTTTGGACACACATAAATTGATGCTGGTCTAGATTTATGCTTTATTTTCACAGCTGTTTCTCCTGGGCAAACCCTCAGGGAGCATTTCCCTCAAGCTCTCTTCAAAGGTGCCAGACTATATTGACAGACATGTCAATTTTACCTCTGGAGCACATTTCTGCAGTGGTATTTTTGGTATTTTTGGCATCATGTCAATTTAAAATAAGAAATGATTCAGTTTAGTTCAGTTTTATATGCCATAGCTTTATGTAAAAAGCCATTCATTAAAAGCATACACTGTCTACAATAATAATCACACATAAAGCACATAAACATGTTAAGGTGTTGATATTTAAATTCTTTACTGATTATAATAAATATTGATTGACAAAACCTGGCACAGGTGACACAATCAGGCAGTTGTTGAAATTAGATTTTTTTCTATACATTTTGGGCCCAATACTAAACCCAATATATATTTACATTTATTCATTTAGCTGACGCTTTTATCCAAAGCGACTTACATTGTTCTACAGTAATTACCAGTGTTACAGCCACTGGAGGCAAGGTGGGTTAAGTGTCACGCCCAAGGACACAACGGCAGTATGAACTGTGGGGAGAGTGGGAATCAAACCACCTACCTTCGGGTTGAAGGACGACCGCTCTACCCACTGAGCTACTGCCGCCCAATATAAAATGTTACAAGACAAGAAACCAAAACGGTGTTCCTCTGCCTAAAGACCTGCCACAAATAAAACCCCATCAGCCAAAACCTGGCTTATTTCACCCATTCATTCATTCATTCTTTCTTTCAGAGCAGTGTGTGGATTGTGACAGTCTCTTTAAACTCATCCCTAGACCTGAACCTGAGCAGAAGGCTAATCAACCAGAATAAATGATCCTAGGGTTTGGCAGCGCTTTCAACTTTACTGCCCCCTGAAAGCATTAGTGGCAGAGACAGCTGACTGCTCGCCCTGCATCTCTAGCAGCGTTCAGGACTGCAAACACTTGTCAATACCTTGCTGAACCCCGGCCACAGTGGGATATGTGTTTGGTTTCCTTTTGTTCGTCCATGTTGCCATCCGCGGGGACTGCTGGCTCTGCACACAGCCGTTACGACAGGCATTGCCAGCTGCAGTGACCAGCGAGATGGCACTTTAATCAAACTAAACTGGGCTGACGCCAGCTCCTCAATTATTAAATGGCTGAAAAAAGGAACAGTGCAGACCCCCAGCTCCTGTCAGACTGACAGAGACGCCCCATTTAGTTACCGTGAAAGGGGTATTGTTTTGAAGATGATTTGGATTACAGTTATGGAGGGAGGAACAGCACACAGCACTGACTCTGACAGAAATATTTGCAATGTTTGAGGAGACAGAATCAGAACGGCGCTCTTGCTATTGTTGCGAGTCACACTGAAGGTTTGCTGCCAGAAACGTGACTAACAGAACAGGTCTGGATAAGCTTGGATACAATAACCTCTTCTGCGCCCAAAATAAACTGCCATATCAACACAACGTTTCTTCAAATAAGCATGGGAGAGGATTCAGTTTATCTTTAAAGAAGCAGCTGACTACGATTCAATAAAGCAGGAGCTGGACTCAAGTGGAGTGAGTAATGACTGGCCTTTTTGAGTCCAATCACTCACAATCAGTCCAAACTTCATTACTATTCCTCCGGTCTTGATCTGTGCCCAGTCCACAGTTCCATCCACTGACTTCATTAAACAAGTTTGCTTTGTTCACATTGTAGTCAGTCCAATCTCCGCCTCAGCTCAGGCCACTGTGCTCTTGTCATAATTAGACACATTGTTCCTGCGACTATCTCCAGAACAAAAATCAGACATGGCCTTCAAACAGCTCGACACTTCTCACACCATAACATATGAAAGTTGAATAAGTTGTCAGAGATGAACAATAGTGAGCCACACATTATTTTACAGAAAAGCAGTTCATCACAGTTAACCAGTTCAAGAATTGAAGGATTTATATGGATGTGGGATATAACTGTAACGTTTGCCTTACAGTAACATAAAACATATTTTGAACCCAAAATAAGCTACTACAGTTCATTTTACTCAACTGTAGAGACTTACTGTTCATCTGCTGCTGCTACTCGAAACAAAAAGGACCAATCACAACCACTGATCTAAAATGTTTCTCTGATTGGTTGCATGTTTCAATGAGAATCTAGTTCTGTTCTGGCAGTTTATTTTGCATATGTAAATACAATACCCTATTTTTCAACTGTTTGTATGTTTAGCCAATTGCATTTAGAGTCCATCTGTTTCTCCTGGAAATCTAACTCAAATCAGCTGGGACCAGACTCATTTTTAAGTTATGACCACGCAGTCTAACTGCCATTCTAGTGAAGTTTTTGAGAGCCTCATATAGTTTTATACTTGGGGTAAAATCAGGCCATCTTTCAGTTGTTAAATTGAGCCGTCCCCAATGTTTTCAATTTAGACATAAAAAGAGCAGCTGCAGTGGGAACTATGACACATTAAAGACTTTCTGAGTGGCGCTAAAACTTGGTATTTCAATAGTTTTCTAATTGGCTCGAGGTAACACGGGCTTCACCGCCCTGTCACTACCGGACTGCGACATTGAAGTGCTCCTTCACTTGTAAATGGAGCACTTGGCGAGAAGACTGATTGCTTGATAAGCTGCCACCAGATGTAATCACATGCACTAAGAGAAATTTTAAGCATAGATTGCACACATGGAAATAAAAAGCTATTTTCTTAAGCGTCTGCCTAGTCATTACTTAACTGTTCTCTCTAAAATGGTTCATAACCACAGTCCTCCACGGTCACATTTGAAATGTGAGGCCATTTCAGAATGCTGGCAAAAGTGCAAAAATATAAAAAGGTATAAGCTAGAACTGCTTGATCATGAACAGTTTTAGATTTATGACTAGCGGCAATGGCATGACTTTGTTAAATTGCTGAATATTTATTTGACTTGCAGCACTGTCAGCGCCAACCTGGTATTTAATCAAATATCACATTTGAATTTGTTTGCATTTTCCATATAAATAAAATATATAAATAAAAGATACATAAAAATAAAGCTTATTATTATTATTATTATTATTATTATTATTACAGATTTCTTTCCATATGGTACTTGTATATAGAGCCATGTATCAAAGCTTTCCAAAAACCAAAGAGTATTGAAGATTTAAAAAATTATCTTTTTTTTAACTTTGATCTTTGGGAGTTATCTGCATCACATGAATAATATATCACAAATATATCTATGTCTATTATTTTATTTTAGTATTTCCCTGTTATAAATAGATGGGCCTTTGAAAATCAATGTCTGTGAATTCCTTTCCGTCTAATTTCAAAAGTGACTTTAGTTTTATACATCTCATTTAGATAATTTTACACAAATTGATAATGATGTCTATGACAACAAATGTTTGCATTTCCAGTGGCATAGGCAGGTTGGCAATAATGTGATAATAGAAGATAACTATCCCCAGAGGGTAGACAGTCCTGTTTCTACACTGCTCATTATCTACATTATATTTGTGTAGCCTGGCACCATACACACCTATTTATAACTTGTGTGAGTCATGCCATGCAGACGTTAGTGTCAGGAAAAAGGCATAGTTCCAATTATTCATGGTCCATTAAATCAACACTGAAAGAAGATGAGGTGATTTGAATAGAGAATTTAGAAGTGGATAAGATAATGAGGCTAAATCATTATTTTATGTAAATAAAGCCCCAGTCACTTAACCTTGCCAACACAAAATTTGGCACTTTGATGTTGGGTTAAAAGCTAATGACCTGATATTCTACACAATGTAATCTAATATTTTTTTAACTGTGAAAGCCTTTAAAGCCATTTTTCCGCTGGCCAAAAAACTCCTTAAAACTGCAAAAATTCCACCATCTACAGCTATAGGAATGTGAATGCTACATATTTTTACCTGAGTCAATGACATTGCAACTGACATGGCTGGTTTATCGAAAAGACTCTGAACAGTGGCAACAGCAATATATCACACATTTGGAAAAAAAACTAAACAACTGGACAGATTACATATTTGGAAATTAAGCCTGTTCTAAAGCAAAAGTGCTCTTAAATGTAATTCAAAAGTGTGTAGTTCAAAAACAAGCCATATTTTTACAAATGATTTACCTCTCTGTTGAGTCTTTCTTTTGTGATTTTTTTTTTTGTTTTATTTCTGATGCGACGGGTCATACCTCACACTCCCGGGAGCTAGACAGTGTGCAAGTGCAGGAGCCGGTGCCATTTCCGAGCACTTCCAAAGCCTCGGGTGTGGCCGCAGGGTTGTAGCTCATGTAATACTCTTGCAACTGGGAGCTCAGATTCTGCTCTGGCTCGGGACTCTTTTTGCGACGCTTCCGTCCCACCATAGACCTTTGCTGGAGCAACCTGGGCGCCCCTGGGTAGCGCCGCCATAAGACATAGATAATTGTCAAAATGAGCGACATGGAAAAGAACAGTGCCACGCTTCCTACGACCACCTTGTGCAGAGTCATGTGCTCTATTTCTGGAGGTGGTGGGAAGGTAGGTTTAGGCTGGGACATGGAGTCTCTTGGGTCCTTGCTCATGTGTCCTGGAAAAGTTGGATTAGGAATGGGTCGTGGTCTGAATGGGGGAAGAAGGCTAAAAGTATTGGTGGGTGGCATGGGAGGGGAACCACTCGTAGGAGCAAATGTTGGTTCGGCGGTTGCTTCTGAAATGAGTTCTGACATTGGTGATGGAGTTTCCGTCAAAACATAGTCAGTTTCTTCGCAAATCTCATGGTTCCTTGTAGCTTCCATAATCTTTTCCCCCTGCAGGTACTTAGGACTGCTGCAAATCATTGTGGTGTCTTTACTTCCACGGAAATTTCTCAACCAAGCCACAAGCGGGCATATTCCAGGTCCACAGTCCCAAATGTTACCTGCAAGACTTATAGAAGTCAGGGATATCCAAGCTGAAACCGCCTCCTGGGACACATTAGACAGTTTGTTGGACTCCAAATTGAGGACTTGAAGGTTGGGCAAGCAGTGGAAAACAGCTGGATCTAAAGTTTGGATTTCATTGCCAGAAAGATCCAATTTTTGAAGCGTATACCACGTCCACGGCAGGCCTTGGTTGACCACTCTTATCCGGTTCCATTGCAGATAGAGGGATCTCAGGTTGGCTAGTCGTGGAAACAGAAAAAAGTTGATTCGTGAGAACTGGTTGTGCTCCAAGTGCAATTCCATAAGCTTTTGAAGCCCTAAAAAGGTGGTTCTGGTGAGAGCCTTAATTCGATTGTAGCCTAAATCCAGAAATTCCAAACTTCTACATTCCAAAAACGCACGGATGGGAATGTTTGAGAGACCATTGGAGCGTAGGTGAAGGTTTTGCAACTTTCTTAGTCCATGAAATTGACCAGGCTGAAGGATTTCCAATTTGTTGTATGACAAGTCAAGACTGCGCAGATTAGGAATTCCATGGAAAGTTGAATTGTGTAGGGATGTGATTCTATTCGAACTAAGAATAAGCTCTTTAAGTCGGCGAACTCCTTGGAATGCTCTACTGTCCACTGCAGAGATCTGATTGTGGTCTAGGTATATCCAAAGAAGCTGGCTAAGATGAGCGAACTGATACGGGAGCAAAGTATGCAGATCGTTGTAGCGTAACGAAAGGCCTTGACATCCCA
Organism: Neodontobutis hainanensis; assembly: GCA_024349245.1. NCBI lineage: Eukaryota > Metazoa > Chordata > Actinopteri > Gobiiformes > Odontobutidae > Neodontobutis > Neodontobutis hainanensis. The sequence continues at coordinate 9,457,332 of JALDNG010000041.1, forward strand.
CCGTGATGTTTTCCGGGACATCCAACAAACCAGACGAATCACAATGGATGGTTTTACCCTCGCATCTGCAGTTATTGGGGCAGGTGCGCTCTCCGAAGCTGTACAAAAGTGGGGCCCGAAGGAGAAGCAGGAGAGGGAAGAGCAAGTGTGCCAGCCGCCCATCACACATCAGCGGACCTACGGGAGGAAGAAATACAGTTTGTTACTGTGGGTTGTAATTCAATAGCACTTCCTAAGCATAAGGCGCTCACAGATGCTCCCCCAAGAAGTGGCGTGTAAAATATAGATAGTAGTGTTGAATTATGAATTAGACAGACATCTGGAGGAGCATTCTACACAATTGTTAAATATGTGTTTTCACTCACAACTCAAGTCAAATCAAGAATGGAAATGAAGTTACTGTAAATGTAAATGTATTTGGTCATTTTGGGGCGCAGCTCATAGCCAGCTCCCAGAAGACATGAAAATAACAGTCCAGAATGTCACTTAAACTGATTTTGTTTTTGTCCCCATTTTTCCTGAGCTAAACTCAAAGATCTTTTTTCTATGAACACAAAAGGCCTATTTCTCTCAAATATTGTTCACATAGCTGTCCAAATCTGTTAATAAGCACTTCTCCTTTGTCGAGATAATCCACCTCACAGGTATGGCACATGATTATTGCACAGGTGTGCCTAAAGCCGGGTCAACACTGTACGATTTCAGCTGCCTCAGACAAAAGACTCGTATGTCTTACAGTGAGGCAGGGACAATGATGAAACAAATCTTATGACCATAGATGAGCTGCGACAGATACCAAGCAGTGTCAGAAATTTAGAGCTAATGTCACATAGTCTGTCTGACTCGCGCCGCCCCTACGATCTTTGTCACTAACCAATAGGAATGTGCCGGTAAATGACGTACTCATAAAGCTTCCGCATAGGGACAACAGCGCCAAAAACCATAACAAAGATGGAGGAGAAACAACGTATAACTTATAGCCTTATAGCCTAACTTATAGCCGCTATGTCAGACTGTCTGCTGACTTCAGTTGTGGCCATGACTCAGTGTTTATTCCATTGCTCAGTGTGAAACCAGTCAGTATCTGGTGTGACCACCATTTGCCTTACGCAGTGCAACACTTCACTTTCACATCAGGTTGATCAGGTTGTTGATTGTGGCCGGGACCCTGATGAAGACGATGAGCACAGATGAGCGTCCCTGAGATGGTTTCTAACAGGTTGTGCAGAAAGTCTTTGGTTATGCAAACCAATTGTTGCAGCAACTGTCCGGGCAGCAGGTCTCAGAGAATCTCGGAGGTAAAGATGCTGGATGTGGAGGTCCTGGGATGGTGCGGTTACACGTAGTCTGTGGTTGTGAGGCCGGTTGGATGTACTGCTAATTCTCTGAAACGCCTTTGGAAACGGCTTATGGTAGAAAATAAACATTCAATACACCACAACAGCTCTGGTGGACATTCCTGCAGTCAGCAAGCCTATTGCACGCTCCCTCAAAACTTGCAACATCTGTGGCATTGTGCTTTGTGATAAAACTGCACATTTTAAAGTTGCCTTTTATTGTGGAATAATCCTGCTTTCTCACTAAAAACATGTACAATAGTCCACTACACACACATGGGGCCAGGACTCCCAAAAAAGAGAGTTCTCATCTCAGTGAGACTTTCCTGGATAAATAAAGGTTAAATAAAAATGTAAAAATCAGCATCTTGATACGCCACACCAGTGAGGTGGAGAAGTGGTCACTAACACAGGGTTAAACAGAACAGTTTGTGAACAATATTTAAGAGAAATAGGCCTCATGTTCAGCTCATAAAAAATGGGTTAAGTATTTGTTAAGTATGCAGTATATGGGCTACACATGGGTAGTCTTGGTACTGGAGTAGGACAAAGTTCAAAGGTCTTTGTTGGATCTCCTAATTTTTACTCTATCTTGGCTTGTTCTTGTAGATACAGTATAAAGCAGAATTCAATCAAGAAGAGAGTCCTCGGCTCATTTCCTGTGTTTATCTGTATTCATCCTCATTCATACAAACATTCATTCTCTGCCAAATATAATCTCACACTTCTTCTCTGAACCATAGTTTAAATCCGGTTCTCACTCTATTGTCATCCAGCTGCCACTTGAAACCTTAAATGCTGCAACAAGAGGTAGTAACGGAAGACAGTGTTATGGTGTTAAAAGGGGTAAACAATAAATAAAGTGTGATTGTGACAACAACAACGCCCAAAGTTCTAAGCTGTTGAGGAATTCCATTATTAAAAATGTCTCCAATGTCCATGATTGACAGACGCCAACCTAGAAACTGCAGAGTCGTGACAGACAACCAGAACAGACTAGGAATGTCTTGATCCCAGAATACACAAAAAGTCAACATCAAAGGTCAAACAGCTGATGTACAACAGATTAGAATTTGTAATAGGATAATGTTTAGAATTGAAGAGTTACCACCAATCTATGGATTTCTTCATTGATTAGTGCAAGTGTAAATAGCTTTCCACAATGTATTAGAGGAAAGCTGCTGTGCTTAATGATCCCTTTTGGCTCTGGTTATTTTGGATTGGCAGGTGAGAAGCTGAGAAAATATTGATACTGTTCCTGTTCTTGTGGCTTTATCTACCACACTTCATCCTGGCTACACCTGAGGCAGACATACATTTACTCCTTTTGACTGCTTATCTTTTTCCAGGTATTCCTGGTGGCTTTGGTGTCAAGGCTGAGTTCCTCGAGGACAACTGTTCACAGTCGCATTCATTCCTTATAGGACATTCAAAGTCAGAAATTCTTTTGATGATGGGAGGAAGCTACTGCCAACATAAATTATCTCTAAACTTAGAATAAAATAATTTTTAGAGTTACTGTTACTATATATTATTGCAAACAAAACACAATTTGACCAGCAAATCATATTACTGTCAGATTTGCAGAACATAGTCACATATAAGCTGGCATCAAGCATAACGAAAGGCTCTCCTACACAAAATACCACACATAATGTTAGGGAAAGATGTTTAAAAGGAAGTTTAAAAGTAATACAACAATTCAAGGGCACATCTTCTGGCAATTCATTTACAGGGACAACAAAAGAAAAATAATATTGTTACTGTCCTGTTTTGAGCATAGTTATTGTAAGAAAAAAACAGCAATAGGCATGAGGTTTGAAGATTGCAATCTGCCTGCAATGGTGGTGATATGTTTGTGGTTTATGCATTTATTCTGTAGCACTCATCTTTATGCATGATGCTTGACCCAGCTGACCTTGGATGAATGATAGGGTTACACTATTGGCAATCACCATTTAATCAAGGGACTGACATAGACCGATGATCCTTAGGCCATGTTCAGGAGCAGGTTTAACAAATCCCCAGTAAGTCATGTCTCTGGACTGTTGGGGGAAGTGGGAAACTAGGACTGTTTACCATCTATCCACTGTGCCACTATGCTGCCCAACAATGTCATATTCATTAGTACATTCAGGATACTTGTGGTGTTTCAATTTTCAACCTAAACATCGATGACCATAGACCGAGATAGACTGAGGAGCCAGAGGATACAACTGTCAGTGTGTCTCATTTTCAGCAGAGGAAAAGTCTTGTCTTCTTATCATAAGTATTTACCTGGCATTTTATAAACAATAACTCAATTAAAAATATGCAAATAACGTCACTTTACAATAGTCCAGCCTTTATAATAGGCTCTCCTCTCTGGTTTTCCTACATATACAGTCCACCAGCTACAACTTGTCCAAAATGCTGACTAAGACCAGGAGAAGAGGACACAATACTCTCATTTTAAAAGTCTCTACACTGCTGCCTGTTGGTTAAAGGGTGGATTTTATGAACCATCCTTTGATGGCCTGAACCTGTGGCACCTCACTGCTGATGTTCCACAATCTAGAACAGCTTCCAGAGGATCTAAAGAGAACATTTTTAAATGTGAACTCAATACTTATTCATCTAGTCTGGCTTTTAGTATTGTAGTGTTGTATAAATGGTTTTTATTAATTCACTGATTTTTATTTATTTTATGTTAACTTAATAACTTTATTTTGAAATGCAGTAAATCAAAGCCACTTATTAAATTGATTTTGTATTGTGAATGTTATGTTTAATAATTTTATGTGAAAAATCTTGAGATTCTTTGAGTTGTTTGAAAGTGCTGTGTAAATAAAGTCGGATTGAATGATTGACTGTGACAACCCCTGAAGGGAGCAGCTAAAAAACAACATTAAAAATAAACTATTACAGTTATGCCAGGACCTTGCAACATATACATAAAAATGTAACTGTGTTTACAAATGAGTTATCATATTATATTCCAAAATGCGACTTAACTCTGTTTATGGAAATCTAACTAATGCTTTTCACTGTGGCTTTTTAAATTGCGTTATAAAAGTGATTAGTATGGTTGTTTATTAGTCAAGTTTTTTATTCGCCAATAGACCATCCTCCAGCATCTCTTCTTAAAGTTTAAAACTGGACCACCACAGTTCAAATCCTCGTGAGGATCTCAGACAGAAGGCAAACAAGGCCGAACAAACACAGAGATGACTGCAGTGGTCTGGGTTGAGATACTGACTGTCCCGCTTCGCCCGTGTCTCAGACCTTTGAGAGTCTGTCATGTTTACCCACTGAATAGACTTCTGTCCTTTTGATTTAAAGAAAGAAGTCTGCTGTGTTTAAGTTCAAATTCAAAGTCAAGTAAAAGTTTTCTGCAGAGCTTCAGTTCTAAACTTGGAAATATGAAATGGAGCTGCCTCAAGGTTGATTTCAGATTTACATCATTTGGCTAAAACAGTTTTTCCATAAAGGCTGGTTGAATACCTGAATCTGTCTTAAAGAGTTAGAAGCACTATGTGCGTGCACAAACAAGTCCCGGACATTCCTGATGCTCCGTGAATTTGTCCACATCCTCCAGGGTTCCACTTCAGGACATCACGCTTCATCTGGAAGAGTTTTACGTTTAAATACCGTACATATAAAGTTGGTTGGGATGTGCGTTTCTGAAATCAATAACTTTCTAAAAATAACTCTTTTGTCATCCCTTCAGCTGCAGATTAAGCTGTTTTTTCTATCTATCTCTATTTAAAAAATTATTATATGTTTTGTTTTATTTCGGGGACATTTAGAGAGTCTATTTGACAGACAACTCTATTGACTTTTACAAAAATTGGCCTGCAGCCAGTCAAAGGCTTTATTATCGAGGATTTTAAGATGGGCACTTTCAGTCCTGAACGAAAACTTTGGCCAATCACATGCTTGCTTGTTGTTAGGTGTTGAGTTGGAGGTGCTCCCATTGGTCTACACAGCTTATCAAAAGGAAAGTAATGCATTCAGATTAAACAGAGAAAGGGAGACAAAATTGCATGTGCATGTTCAACAACATTACAAAAATACATTATATAGTTTTCAAACTCATTTGTTCAGAACATGTTTAATAAATGCACTGGAACTGGAAAATAAAACAAATGAGTTCCATGTATGTACATCTGGCAGAATACCACCATCTTAATCCTGCATTTTAACCTTCACTGCCATGTTTCCTCTCAAAGCCAATGTGCTGTAGCAGGACAGATGTGGCACACGTCTAATCCATCCTGACTGTGCTATATGTCAGAGGACACATCCTTGACCCGGGGCTTTCTTCTGCTTTGGATCTGACTAATGTTCATACTAAGGATATTCATATCTTCTCTAAAAAATGTGCCTTTACCGCTCCTCGGGCACCTGTCTTGTGTTTTAAGTTTAGTGGCAGTTACTTTGGTGTGGGATTTGACAAATGACAGGCGCTGCAGCTGCAGTCTGCTGGAGTTTCAAAGCAAGAGGAGTTTTAATTGTGTTTTGACAGGCTCAGTGTTGTGAAAAATGTAGAAAATGTTGGTCAAAACAAGGATTGTTAAAATTATTATAATACAGAAGACATGTTCTAGTGCCTTTTAATAATTTGTGCTGCTGTAGTAATGAAACTAGATTGTACAGCTTCAATTGTGTTCATATACAGTACATCAGAGGAAAAAACTACAGTCTATTTAAAATGCTGTTAAACAAAAGCAAATTACATTCAATTTCCCAAAACAAATGCATTTAGAAGCCAGTTAAGTTAGTATCACTCAGCTTTTGAATTGTGAAAGTTTTTTGTGTCGGCAAGCAATACTTTATTCAGTGTTTTCATAAAAAAAAAAAAAAAAAAAAAAAAAAAAAAAAACATTTTTATGAAAGTTATTGTTAGAAAGAAATACACAGTTACTATCATTCAACATTTTATAAAAAAATTTTAATAAAACAATTGAACACAACCACAACAAAATCTGCCTCAAACTTTGTGTTTGTCACCAATATTATTGAAATGAGGCCAGATGCTGCTTCTTTGTCATTTATTACAAATTTCTTAACTTTAAATGTGCCTCTCTCTGTTGCTCTGTGTACCTAAACTGATTCACGATATCTAAGAAGAGTGTGTTGTGCACACATTTCTGCCTCAGGTGGGATTTATAAAGCATAAATTGCTGCAGGGGTGCGTGTATGCACTGATTTAGTAGAGATTATTTTATTATTTTTACAGATGAAGCCCCAAATCTTGAGCCAGTGGTCATAGTACTGACTGGAGCATAGGATAGCATTAGCATGATTAAAGAAAACCCGCCTCGGAACAGGAAAAAGATGGAACTCAACAAAATTGGGCCTTGGACAGACTGGGAATCAAACACAGGACGTTCAAGCTGTGAAGCAACAGTGCTAACCACAATTTCTTTAGCTTTTAATTATTGCTTTATTAAGAGCCATTTGGAAACTCTTTTAAGGGAGCTGAGCCAAACGAGTTAATTATGCTTATTGATTAATGATGACAATGAAAATGAAAAAAAATAATAATAATAATTTATGTTATTTGAGAAAAAAAAAATATTTAAATAAAACTATATCAAACACATATCAAACAGTCATTTTCTAAACCTGCTTCAGTTCATCACCTCATCGAGTGCGTCGCCTTTGTACTAAATGTGTGTACAGCAGGGTCAGAGCTGGAGCAGGGAGATTCTGAGTGTGTGCAAACTTTATAAACGAGGCCCCTGGAGAGGGTCCCCGAGCGATGCTCAGCGGCTGACCACTGCTCCTTTTTTCACAGTTTGCTGCAGTGACACTGGAATGAATGGGTTAAATGCAGAGAACAAAATTTCTAAAGGGAATAAATAAAGTTTGACTTAATTAAAGTCGGATTTCTGTAACTATTGTCTTGTAAACTGAAATGCAATGCTCTGTGATGGCTGCATACATCAGCCTTGTTGGTAACATGGCAGGATGAATGGAGTTTGTTGTATTTGGTGTTGTTGCAAGGTGTTGACCAATGGTTATGTAGCTGCATCAAGGTCGACCCAAGCCACCACCAACTGAGATGGTAAATGATCATTATCATTTGTCTAAACTGTTTGCCCGGCTGAGAAAAAAATTCCGGGCTGATGTTGACACTGCACTTTTTAGGATGAGTCAAGGTGTAAAAAAGGCTGGAATATTCCATGACAATACAAAATTGGCTAATACAACGTGCAGGTAAAGTGGTCTCGTGCAAATTTATAGTTTTCAAAACCCATTTTCCTGTAACTCCTGCAGCTGCCTCTGATTTTCTCCCAATCTCAACCTGTCACATTCACTCTCAAACACACAACTTGGGCTCTAGTTAGCTGTAGAGTGGAGACTCAGACTGGAGTTGTTCAAAAAGAAGTGAACACAAACTACGTTTACCAGGTGTTTGCCAGTATAAAGTTAGAACTAGAACGTTGTCAAGGTTCAGGAGGCTCACACAGGTGGAAGCGCAGGCGTATAAGAGCTGAGATATATTGGAGTACTGCAGAGAATAGGTCATACATATGGTTTCTGAATCCACGAAAGTGTCCAAGATGAACTACAATGACACAACAATATCCATAGAACAGACGGGTAATGTCATTTCTAAAAACCCCAATGTAACAACGGCTAGCTCTATGAGGCAAGAAACCTGAAATTCTCAAAGCTCTGAGGAGGTGTAAGAGAGGCTTCCAGAGCAGGACGGAGCTGTCAAACAACACAGAAGCAAAGATGCAACAGGCCGTTCTTCTTCAGGAGGCTTTGAAACCTTCATATGTGCCACAACAACAAGCTGATCCGGAAGGCTAGTCTGGTGTATTGTGGACAAATCACTGCTAGCCTTGACAAATACCATGATGTGATGATGTATATAATGAACTCTGGCAAATATTCAACCAAGTTAAAAAAAATTAAATGAGCACTTGATGAAGTTTGTGCCTTTTGTCTTTTGTTAATCACTAATTCCTACACCATTTGTGTCGAATAGACTTGCGTACAAAACCTTGTGTCGAGTGTAGGAAGTCTTTTGAACGCGTACACAAACACATTCTAAAGCTCAAAGAGTAAAAAATACACAGAAACCCACAATGCTTTTTGTGGGTGGACAGAATAGCAGCATTAAAGATAAAGGCTGGTATTTTCTTTCTAATCTAGAGCGTACCTTGTGTAGATGCTGTGGTGTAATATTTCTATGTGATGGGTTTGTTTTTGTGTGCCTAGGTTATTATTCACTTTTAAGGGGTTTATGTTACTTATCTTAGGATTTATACTTAAGCATGGATGAGAATATGTTATGATAATACAGCTAGGATCATGGGAAGGTAAAAGAGAAAACATGATGTAAAAATGTATGGTTTAAATCATGATAAGGTGGTTGTTCAAAAACACACACAGGACAGGACAGAGAGTCTTTGTCTGGAGAAACCAGGTTTCAAAGGAAGAAGATAACGATGAGGAGGGGTCCTCAAAGCCCTAATGAAATAGACATAAATAAACTGTCATGTGAAAACTGTATAAAAGCTTGGGTCTACTGTACAATAGTTTGTAGAGTTGGTGTGTCTACTCGGGTCGTTATTGTGTTGGTTGTGAACAATAAAGACTCTATGGCATTGAAATTGTGGTGCGTTCATGACTTATTCCATCTGATTGTGCCAAAGACTGAGAGGCCAGTTTTGGACACTACATTTTTGGCAGAGCCACAGCCAGGAGGAAACTGAAAAAGAGTGGTTCTTTTTCTGTTTGAACACCCAGAGGAAGCATCCCAGGCGCAGAGACCAGAGAGGGTGAGCAGACCTTTTATTATTTGGTATAGTCAGATGTCGGGGTGCAGCTTAGAGGGGTAAGAAATAGGAAAAGACTGCTTAAAAAACTCGCCTCAAAAGAACCTAGAGCAGTTAGATTAAGAAGTAAAAGGCTTAAAGAGCCATAGAAGTGGGGCGGCAGTAGCTCAGTGGGTAGAGCAGTCGTCCTTCAACCTGAAGGTGAAGCAGGAGAAGCAACTTAGCAGCAGAAGCCTTCAGAACTGTGTAAGTGTATTTGATTCTTGTCATTTTTGAGCTTAGTTCCGTGTTATTGCTGAGAAAACCGCTCTGTGCATTACTACGACTTTGTCACGTGGTGCACCGACGTTCACTCTCACCTGCTCGCCGCCTGGTTTCGTTTGAGTTGTTTACGGCCTTTTGGAGGCGTGACCAAACGCCAGCACCGCTCTGCTATTTAATCCGTGGTTTAGTCGAAGTCAGTAGGAGAAGCAACTTAGCAGCAGAAGCCTACAGAACTGTGTAAGTGTATTTGATTCTTGTCATTTTTGAGCTTAGTTCCGTGTTATTGCTGAGAAAACCGCTCTGTGCATTACTACGACTCTGTCACGTGGTGCACCGGCGTTCACTCTCACCTGCTCGCCGCCTGGTTTCGTTTGAGTTGTTTACGGCCTTTTGGAGGCGTGACCAAACGCCAGCACCGCTCTGCTATTTAATCCGTGGTTTAGTCGAAGTCAGTAGGAGAAGCAACTTAGCAGCAGAAGCCTACAGAACTGTGTAAGTGTATTTGATTCTTGTCATTTTTGAGCTTAGTTCCGTGTTATTGCTGAGAAAACCGCTCTGTGCATTACTACGACTCTGTCACGTGGTGCACCGGCGTTCACTCTCACCTGCTCGCCGCCTGGTTTCGTTTGAGTTGTTTACGGCCTTTTGGAGGCGTGACCTGCTGAATTCAATTCAATTCTTGAATCAGACGGGTATTTAAGTGTGAACCACCGCGGCAGCGGTCGCGGCAGCCCTAATCGCGTTAAGACCTAAGAGAGTAAAGACCATCGACTCTACCTGCACTCGACTCCACCGAGCAGGGCACTTGAGTATTGCACTTTTTGTACCAATTGTTTGCACTTACTATTTATACTTTACTCTCTACTTGTCTACTGTCTTTTCTGCTCCTCTTCAATGTGTTTTCAAATTCCCACTGTCATTTCTCCACGGACATTTTCATCTGTTTTACGCAAAAGGAGATGCAACCATAACAATCTGCATGTTATATCACCATCCATAACTGCCTCTTCTACTTTCTCAATAGGCTTGTGGAACTGCCAGTCTGCTGTTAACAAAGCTGATTTCATTACAGCTTTTGTTCAACATTCTGGTCTTTCAGTCGTAGCACTTACAGAAACATGGATCAAACCAGAGGACTCTGCCACTCTCGCTGCCCTCTCCCATAATCACACTTTCTCCCACAGTCCTCGCCTCACAGGAAGGGGTGGAGGGACAGGACTACTTATACCTACTGACTGGAAGTTCAAACAGCTAGCATCCTTGTGTGACAACAGCTCCTTCGAGTTCCATGCTGTTACCATCACCCACCCTGTTAAAAGTCATTTTGTAGTTATCTATCGACCCCCAGGTCAGCTTGGTCATTTCTTGGAGGAGTTGGATGTGCTTCTCTCATCCTTCCCTGAGGATGGTACTCCTCTGGTGGTATTAGGAGACTTCAACATCCACCTTGGAAAGCCACAGGCTGCTAACTTCAATAACCTGACTGCATCATTTGACCTCAAGCAGGTCTCCACATCAGCAACTCACAAGTCTGGTAACCAACTAGATCTCATCTACATAAGGTACTGCTCCGCTCGGCATACTCAGGTCACGCCTCTGCACACTTCGGATCATTTCTTCGTAACTCTTGACCTCGATCTAACTTCTCCAGACACTGCAACAGTTTTACCGCTGGTCACTTTCCGACGTAACCTGCGTTCACTCAGTCCCTCCCGCTTTTCCTCTGCCGTCTCTTCTGCGCTTCCCCCTCTTGAGGAGCTCTCTCTTTTAAACACCAACACTGCCACTGACACTCTGTGCTCCACTCTTACATCCTGCTTGGACAACCTATGCCCTCTTATATCCAGACCACCTCGTACATCCTCGTCTGCCCCCTGGTTATCCGATGTTCTACGCGAGCATCGCACCTGCCTCCGGTCAGCTGAGAGAAAATGGCGCAAGTCAAAAGATCTCACTGACCTCTCTATCTACCAGTCTCTCCTCTCTAATTTCTCTGCTGATGTCAGTTCTGCAAAAACTGACTACTACCATTCTAAGTTAATCAACTCACCTGACTCACGCACTCTCTTTAAAACCTTCTCTGCCCTCCTTTGTCCGCCTGCTCCCCCTCCTTCATCAGAGTTAACAGCTGATGATTTTGCGTCTTTCTTTGTAAAGAAAACAACTGCCATCAGCAGTCAGTTTTCTGCGCCAGCACCTGTTGAACTCTTTCACATCCCTGATACGTGTTTGCTCCCCTCTTTTTCTCCTCTAACTGAAGCGGACGTTTCCAAGGTCATTAGTTCTAACCACCCTACCACCTGCCCTCTGGATCCCATCCCCACACATCTCCTTCAGGCCATCTCTCCATCTGTCGTGCCTGCTCTCACCCACATCATCAACTCATCTCTCTCCACTGGATCATTCCCCACAGCTTTTAAAGAGGCCCGCATCACACCACTACTTAAAAAACCCACTCTCAACCCTTCACTGTTAGAAAACTACAGACCGGTTTCCCTCCTTCACTTTACTGCCAAAGCTCTGGAGCGAGTTGTGTTTAACCAGCTCTCCTCCTTTCTCACACGGAACAACCTCCTGGACCAGAACCAGTCTGGGTTCAAGAGAGGACATTCCACGAAACTGCACTGCTCTCAGTCATCGAAGCCCTGAGACTGGCAAAGGCAACATCCAAGTCATCTGTCCTCATCTTACTGGATCTGTCTGCTGCCTTTGACACCGTTAATCATCACATCCTCTTGTCTTCTCTCAGTACGATGGGTGTCTCTGGAATGGCGTTACAATGGTTCAAGTCTTACCTCTCGGGTAGGTCATTCAGAGTATCCTGGAGAGATGAGGTCTCTGAGCCCCAACATCTTAATACAGGTGTGCCTCAGGGCTCAGTGCTTGGACCGCTACTCTTTTCCATATACATGACATCTCTTGGCTCTGTCATTCAGAAGCATGGCTTTTCCTATCACTGCTGCAGATGACACTCAACTCCACTTGTCATTTCAACCTGATGATCCGACGGTCTCTGCTCGTGTCTCGGCGTGCCTGAGTGACATCTCACTTTGGATGCAGGACCATCACCTGCAGCTGAACCTTGGAAAAACAGAACTGCTAGTGATTCCTGCCAACCCAAAGACCCGCCACAACCTCTCCATTCAACTAGGCTCATCAACCATTACACCGTCCAGCACTGCCAGAAATCTGGGAGTGGTAATTGATGATCAACTAAACTTCACAAGTCATGTTGCCAGCACCACCAGGTCCTGTAGATTCATCCTCTACAACATTAGGAAAATTAGACCTTTCCTATCGGAGCACTCTACGCAAATCCTAGTTCAGGCTCTTGTTTTGTCCAAACTGGATTATTGCAATGCTCTTCTGGCTGGACTCCCTGCCTGCACAACCAAACCTCTGCAGCTCATCCAGAATGCAGCAGCAAGAGTGGTCTTTAAAGAACCGAAGAGAGCGCACGTAACTCCTCTCCTCATTAGGTTACATTGGCTCCCGGTTGAGGCACGCATTAAGTTCAAAGCTATGCTCTTGGCCTACAAGACCACCACTGGCTCCGCCCCCTCATATCTTCACTCACTAACACAGACCTATGTTCCTACCAGATCCCTGCGATCTGCTAATGAACAACGTCTGGTTGCACCATCCCAAAAAGGAAAAAATCACTCGCGTACTTTCTCTGGATGTGTTCCACATTGGTGGAATGATCTACCTGCTGCTACAAGATCAGCAGATTCTGTAGACGTCTTTAAAAAACGCTTGAAAACATATCTCTTTTGTCAACACCTGACTGACAAACACTGAATTCTTAACTTCCTTTCTATCAATTCCTTCTTAAAAAAAAAAAAAAAAAAAAAAAATCTTTCCTATCTTAACTGACTAGTTTTTGGTGCACTTATGCTTTTTGTTACCTTGTGTTGTTGAAATTGCTTCCATTGTTTTCCTCACTTGTAAGTCGCTTTGGATAAAAGCGTCTGCTAAATGACTAAATGTAAATGTAAATGTAAATGTAAATGTAAGGTAGGTGGTTTGATTCCCTCATATAAATCAACTAATCAAAATTCAGCATTGCCATAAAATCTTTATAATTATGGGGACACATTATAAATACCCCTTTTTAAAATCTGTGGGCTCACATGACACCACTTCAAGTGTTTTTTTTGGCTTCATTAAGAGTGTGAAATAAAAATGTATAGAATATTACTTTGCACAGATACAATGGTAGAGTAAAGTTTCTAATGACTAGAACTGGATTTTATGATGAATGGGGGCTGATAGATGTAAGATAAAGGCTTTGAAATAGTGACGATCTGAGCATGAATAATAATACTTGAAAAGTAAACGTACACTAACAGGATCCAAAGGGTGATCATTGGAGGGCCACAAACCTATTACATAATATGGGTCCTCAACCAAGCCTGGAAGCAAGAAGTGCACTTGATCAAGAGTGAGCCTCTGTTGAATGTACCGAGAAACATCTGAACAACCAGGGTGAGGCGGGGAAAACATGGCTGTAGAATAATCAAGCAGGTATTTTATATGTTGTTCTTCTATTCTTTGGCCAGTGTGGCATTAACTGAATATTTTACGAGGTTTACAGATTTTGATTTCAAAAGTCAGGCAGATGTTGGTGACACTGATAGAAGTGAGTAAAAGCCATTGTTCTGTCCGTCTGCGGGATTTTAGGAACACTGAGATCCCAAAAAAATAGCATTGTTACAAGACTACACAGTGCAGTGTTCTGCGTGATTACATGAGATGATGCCAAAAAAACAACTAAAGCAAAGAAGAACAGGCCTAGCTCACAGTTACCAGACTATATTCTGTGTAAATGTCAGAAATGTCTGGTTCCCTACTTCAGACCTCGTCTCAGACTGTTGCCAAACCAAGCCTGGACCAGCCCAACCTCTGCCCGTCCCTCAGGATTATAAAGCCTGTCTGCATGACCTTGAAGTCAATTGATTTTTTTGGGTGGAAATTGAATTGGACTTCTTTCTCTTTGACCCAAGAACTTTAGCCTTATTAACAAATGTTTTTGTATAGAACGTTCTAAAATTTCCTCCCAAGAGGATCTACATGGGATTTGAGTTCTTGAACAGTGCAACTCTCTCAACTGTGAGCTCCGTTAAATTGGATTTAACAAAAGGAATGTCCTGCCGAGGCTCATACATGCACAGTATAAAAACTCATTTATTCCATTAGTCCAACTCATTAATAAAGAAAATGGGGGACAAACGGAAACACAGATGACTGTTGACTCATTCTGATGCTGCAGTTTTTGCCCTTGTTAAGTCGATTTGGAGTGTGTAATTTTATTGTTAATTGGATGTTTTTTTTCTTATCTGTTGTGATTTTAAGCAGTCTCTAGGCTTAAATACAAATTTCTCCCAAAGGAGACAAATAAAGTGTTAGAGGGGGTGCAGTCAAAAACGACTCCCTGCCCACTTCAATCTTCACGCATTCACAGCTCAGTAGAGTTCCCGATATCACAATAAAAACTCCTTTGCCATTCTGGAAAAACTGAAAGCCTTTGTGGTTGAGTACCAAGCTTTTGTCATTATCTTAAGCCAAGAGAAGAACTGCTGGAAAGGTCACTTTCTGCACATGGTTTCAGGTTTAGTTGACATTTAGGTCTTAAATACAACTTGGATCACCCTGATGAAAGACAGAAGACACACTGAGACATTTGGAAACTCTTTCTGGCCAGCAGGGCAACATGTCCAAGCCCAAGTCAACAGATCTGTGAAGGGTAACGCCCAGCTGAGGTATAAACTCATGCAGAGTATGTTCTACCTGCTGCAGGGAAATTGGGCCAAAGTTTGGTAGAGTGGCTTTCTAACGCCTCGTCAGGTAAACACCTTTAACAAGTCCAAGCCGGTTTCATATGAATTTTAGTAAGTCAATGCAGGAGGCATAAAAACCCATTGGAGTTGTTGTGTTGTGTACATGGGGCCCTCAGGGGAAGCTTTACCACTCGCAGAGGACACATTCACTTTAGCTCAGGCTCATTATCTCGTCTTTGGCTGCAGTGTTTCTCTCAGACTCTCCTTGTTTTGCCCATCAGAGTCTGCCAGACCCCCACCTCTTTAGGTGAAGCCATGTTTCTCTGTAGTTACACAGAAACACTTCAAAGACAAAGCTAGTTCAACATAGAGCTGCAGAAAGACGGCGAGACTGTCCGGATGCTATAATGAAGACAGCAGTCGACAAAACTCAAAGAACACAAAGAGCTGTCATATTGAATCATTAAATTAATGAGAAACTCAGCGTCAAGTCTTAACCAGAGTGAAGCGGAAAGTGTTTTCGAAATCCACATTTATAAAGTTTGCAAATATAAGAATAATAATAATGTTCTTGGACAAAAAATATCAAGAGTGCTTGACGGGATCGGAGAGGTGTGTAATGTTCACCAAAGTGTTAACCCTAACCCCAAAGTTATCAAACTGGGTGCTGCAATAGTAATACAGTACACTTTACATCGTGAGCACCCAAGCTATAAAAAAGTTATAAAATATACTGCCCACGGTTCTGCAGAGGGCTTGTCTATTTATCTTTCACTCTGGAGTTGTGTTTGTTTGTTTGTGTAAGTAAATTTTATTTTATTCAAAACTTATTCAACTGCTCTGTTTTTTTTTTCACTGAACTGCAGCTGCTGTGTTCACAGATGTCTTTTTTCATGAAGCTTTCTTTTTGCCACAACCATTACATATTTAAAGACAATTAGTGTTCCAGGTTAATGAAGTTAGTCAACAATTTTACCGTCTTGATATTTTGAAAATGTCTGCCAATTATCTTCAAGAAAGATAAGTTATGACATAGCAACAGTTTTATTCAGTCAAATTGAGCAGAATCGGAACAGGAAAGAAAGAGAAAAACCTTGAAGATTATTAAGTAAATTCTTGAGGGGGCTGCGAGGGGCTGGAGGTATAGCTGCCAGAAAAAGCAGCAGAAAAGCTTTCTCAATATTTAATTTAGAGAGCTACATTATACTCAACCATTTCTCAATATCTGCGAACCTTTAATGCAATCTTGACAGCAAATTCAATAGGTTTTGCAATAAATCCAACCATGAAATTGTAAAAAAAGTAACTCTGGTTCTATCTTCCACAAACAGAAAAAAACAAAAGCTTGTGATTAAAATATCTGACTCCCTCTGTTAACGGCGTACACTGGCCATTCACCAGGTGCCGTTAGAGTCACACATCTTTAGACGGTGGCATTAAGCCAGTGTACCTGTAGAGCACCCGTGATAGAACAGCGAGGACATAAAAACTCCACAGAAAGGCTGGCACCATGCCCTTATTGCTGTGAGGCAGGAGTCCTAACTGTGCAATCAAAGTCTATATAATAATGTCACATACTATAAGCCATTAAAAATGTGAATATAATTTATTTAATTTAAGGGGTTTCATTTAAATGCTCTGACTTAATCCTAGTTAGAATTCATAACTATATACTGTATACTCTATGAAAAGTGTCTGTCACAGACGGACGGACTAAAACAAATGAGCAAAGCAAGACATTTTCCTGTAATTATTTTGGAAAGATTTCTTCAATGCTGTTTATGTGACAAAAAAGAAGCAACTGAAGCCAATAAATACCAATTAACGAACAGAGAGACGGCAGCAAGTCCCAAATGGTTCATCAGCTCACAGCCTGGGAGCAGTGTGCTGGAGTTTCAACGACAGACGCGTCAATCACTTTTACATAAGCACAAAATGTTGTATTAAAGCCACAGTAGGCAATTTTTGGACATCTCAAACAACTTCAGAAAAGATTAGAAGATTACAGCATATACTGTGCAAAAAATATATATATCAGGGCTGCACGATATATCGAAAAAATATTGCCATCGCAATAATAGTATATGCGATATCTGTATCGCGGAGAGGTGTGATAAATAAATAAAAATGTGCCAAGCATTTGTGCTTGACAGTTAAATGAAAAGGAAAAAAAAGCCTTTGTTCACAGTGCATTTAATTAGATCAGAAGATTATCTATTACCTGTTTATTTTAGTATGATCGTTACATAAAATTTTTTTAAAAAGCTAATAAATCTAGCATTTCTCAAGGGAAATGTGATATCGCAAGAAATATCGTTATTGCAATATTCAACAATGATATTGCATATTTTCCCAATATTGTGCAGCCTTAATATATATATATATATATATATATATATATATATATATATATATATATATATTACTGGTCTTTTAGGTTTTTCCTGGAAATGCTGGATAAATACATATATTTTGGAAGAAAGTGAATGGTGTATACACATTTTTTGGTGGAAAATGACCATACTAGAATTACATAAATCACACATCCCAAAAATCTGGAGTCTGTGTCCTGTATTTTGAGAAATGATTTGAGAAAGATCCAGCTTTATCTTGTTGTCCAGAAGTAACAGAGTCAAAAAGGCCGTCAGTGCAGAGCTGCCAATCAATCAGAGTACATCAGAGTAATCAGAGTACAGAGTATGATTGACAGCTTCAGGTCGGAGCAGGTCGACCTGACAACAGCTCCGCCCGAGATTTTTTTTTTTCCCTTTATTATTCCTTTGTGTAAATTCCTAGCCACACCAATGGGCACCTAGCATGTTTTGATAAATTTGTCTTATTTTGAACAAAACTTAAAAACATGAAAACTTGACTTTTCCTTTTTGTTTTTTGAGCTGTGTCAGAGGGTAGTTTTTTCCCACAGTCTGTGGGAGATTTGTTTGTTTTTTCCAGTTTCATCCCTTAAAGTTCAAAAACATATGCTTTTAGTTATTTAATTATTCTTATACAAAAGATCGATAGACTCAAGTCTTTTTCACTGACACAGTACCCCCAGCTGGAAACAAACCTACAGTATAAATTATATATAGTTCTGTCAACAATCAAACACAGTGAGCCGGACTGGGCCAATACACAGGACCCAGAGTTTTATCTGGACAAAATGCACTAAAGTTACCCTACCAATTCAGAGCACAAGATTCTTTCCTCCAAACCTGTTGGGTTAGTTTGGATAGTTTCTTCTCAAAAACAAATTACATCGATCTGCGCCCAGTGCAAAAAGTTGCACAGTGCCGCTTTTTTTCATTTGGTCAATTGGTTTGTTATGATCTGGTCACCCAACTCCAACTCATTTTTACAGGATCTGAGAAGCTATGGCAGCCCAGAAGGAACATGTTTCTATCTTTTGACAAACTTATTTTGTCCTCTCTGGGGAGCTGTAGAAACCAGAAGAAATTATAATAATGGCTTCTTTGTTGACTCTTTGTTTGACAAATGCAATCATTTTGTGATAATTGACAATTGAAATGAAAGTTTGGATTGACATTTTATGAAATGCACCCTTCAATAAAGCTCATTTCCTTTAATTTTTCATCCTCCATAGAAAAAAATGTACTGACTGACCAATAATCTCAAAAAGGTTCAGCTTCTGATGACCACCTCTGTAAAAATCTCATAAAGGTTTGAGTGCTCTCCCTTTAGAACCGTGTGGACCCTGGCAAGGCCAGCGGTCAGCTGTCATACTGGCTGGCCCCGCGACAACTTGATATTTCATTTGAATGCACTGATGCAGAGGCTATTACCCAGAGTGCCCGAGTGGGCCGGCCTTCAGAGCCAAGGCTGTGTCGCCAGGTACTTCAAAGAAATGAAAAGTGTGCACAAACAAAGTGTACAGTATCTACTATTTCTTATAAAATGTCTGCTTTAGACACATTTAGAAAAATAGATGGGTTTCTTTGTGATTTTCTCAAGGAACTTGGGCCAAATAGAAAAAAGAAAATACAAGAGCATGTCTTGAGCAGGACAGTTTGATCATGTTGTATAACTATCGCTGGACAACACATTGCAAATGCTACTGATGTAGAAACAATTCACATTTTGTAAGAGCTTGTCTTGGTCTAAAACATAAAGGTGGTTCATTTATCCATGTTTTTACAAAAAATTTGACCCAAGATTTTTCAGACTTGTTCTTAAACCTGGAATGTTTGGGTTTAAAAAAAAATTCAAATTGAATACTTCATACGCTGGTCTTGAGTCTCGGTTCCTAAAAGTCTCTGATGTGGCTCATTCAATGTGGTAAATGCATCACTTCACAATATTGATTTAAGAGTTTACCTTAAATTAGACACGTAGCATCATAACGTGATCAGTTAACGTTAGTCTTGTATTTCCACTGTATTTTTAAATATTGCTATATAAAAATATATATATATCAAAAACCTTCATTAAACTGCATAACCTTCAGCTTTAAGAGGTGCAGATCCCGTCTGCAGACTCTTTGTGTTGTTACGACAGCAGCGCCTCTTTACAGACGTTGTTTATGAGAGCAGCCTATTCAGGCGGAAAGTTTGGAAGAAAAAAAACATCTGAAACAATCATTTTAGTGCATTTTGTACAAATATGACTCTGCTAGGGTCCAGTTTATTGGCCCATTTTCTGCTCCCTCGGTTTGTAATATCTTGCAATGAATCCTTGTCTCAACAAAAAAAAAAATCTTTATAATTATGTATCCTATATATATGTAATAATAATCATAATTATCATATATATATATATATATATATATATATATATATATATATATATATATATTTACATATTTCAAGACTTATTGTAAACAGGCACCTTTTCTTGATGTTGTGCAGCCCTCGTGAGATTTGAGGGTTCACAGACTCATGTAAATCCATCTTGTACTGCTCCAGGCATATCTACTCACAAACCACTGCTGGTTCAAACCAAAGGCAGGGTAGCACTGATGGTTACAGCGGCCATTTTACCTTTATTAATTAAACAACCTGCCGTTGCTGAATTATTTAAAACTGTAGTTCTGGTTTGATCTAAAACACCTGCCCTTTGCCAGTGCTTTCTGTGGAAGCCCTTCCAGCTTTAAACCGGAAAAAATCTAATCAAGCCAGAAAAACACATTTTTGATGGATGCAATTGCTGTATTACTTTTACAAAAACTATTTTCATTCAATGATATGCACAGCCGGTTGTTTATGCTTTTGTGCATTTTAAAACTCATAAGTTTATATTATTGGCCAGAGGGAAGTGCAGTCTGTCTAATGATACAAACCTGGTGCAATAAATACTTAATAATAAGAGGGAGAAGATAAGACACTTTATTTATTGCACTGCAGGAGATTATGATGGTGCTAAGTGATAAGCTACACAGGAACAAAATAAAAGCACAACCAGTGATAAAGGCAACCGCTTTCTCTCGATGTTGTGTGTGAGAATGTGTAGCTGCTCATTGGTATCATAATATCTGAACATTAATAATAAAAAAAGCCAAGAGGCAGGATTGTGGAGCGAGAAACAGTTTCTGGTCTCTACAGTGCCAGTGTGTAGGAAAACATGTGTCTCAAAAAGCAGAGAACAAAAGAAAGGTGGGTTTTGTGGTTAAAGGAAGGAAAAGGTGAGCAGTGGCTAGTTATATTTACCTCAGTAATGTTTTTTTCATGAAACATTAGTTTTGAGAAGATATTTAAAGAAAAACTTTTTAATTACACCTATTGTTTTAATTAATACCTATTATATTATTTATGATGCTACATCTGATTAGACTGAAAGTAAACAGAAGCCAGACTTGGCTCTAAATCCCTGCAGCTCGACTTTAACAGACCAATGCAATTAAGCCTTTTATATTAGATTTTTTTCACATGATGGCTCTGCTTTTTTAGCTCTTGCATCAAAAGCAACCCTGTACTGAACAAGCTTTTCAGTACATACTTTTTTGCTATGTTCATTCATTTCACTTTTCAGAGTGGTTAGCCCTCCTGAATGAATGTCTGCGTCAATTTTCTTTTAACAAATTGGAGACTGTACTTGGTCTTGTGGTTGAACCTGAGCTCTGAGCACTTCCTGTAAAACACACAGTCAGTGCTAAACCAATCACAAACAGCATCATAAACTGAATGAACACAGGCTGTGTGTAAAAACTAATAACCAGACAAAGTGTGAAGTTTACTGTTAAAATTTTGCATAAAAAAAATCATCAAAGCGTCTAGTAAAGTGGCTCTCAATTTATTGTAGACACTAAAATGTTGTATAATTTGCATATGATGTCACTTTTCAGTGTCTCTAGTCAACTGTGAGTTATTGCTCCTGTCAGCTTCCGCTTGTGCAGACTCAGTTTTGTTCTGTTTTTCCCTCTTTGTGCTGTGTCTTTCCTCTCCTCCTCAACAACAGCACGTTTCTCGATGCTATATGGTCACGGGGCTAAGTTTCTATCCTCTACGTGGATCTTAACCTCTTTCAGAGCAGGTTAGTCGTTTACGCGAACCTGCAATGTGATATCGAAAGGTATGAATGAAACCTTTATTGCCCCAAAGGGAATTAGTGCTGCATAGAAGGCTTAAAAACAGAGATACATTTAACACTGAACATTATATAAAAGCACAACAAAACAAGAAATACAAGAATAAAAGACTACAAAAGACAACCATCGGCATCACAGGAATAAGTTCAGAACGTCAGGAAGTCCAGTACAATGATAAGTGCCAGAAAAAATTAAAACATTATCTGAGTCAATGTGGGCCATGCATTTCTCACCTAGTCCTTCAGTCTTGTTCACCTGCATTAAACCATTTCCTAATATTGTCATTATAGTGCCAGCCCTTTAGAAAACCCTGTACAATACAGAAACGTGGTTTAACAGAGCATTGCCTCACGGTCAGGCATCGGGACTTCAGAAGTCCTGAGGCCTCCCACAGACCATTAATGAAGCAGGAGCATCAATATTGAGCCAATAAAATGACAAAATAGAAAAGAAATTAAATAAAATTCATTGACTCAACACAAAGTCCATCCTCCTTTCTTTCCCCAAGAAGAGTTCGATTACTGTTGCACAGTTCGTCTAAAGTTACAACAATAAATCCTTTTTCTGTCTAACGCTGAAAGTCCAGTCTGTCTCCTTGTATTTTTGGCATAAGATGTCATTCGCTTTATGGCCGAGAATATCTGCTCTGTAAAATAATTTTAGCTTGTGTATGTTGCAAGTGCTGTCTAATAGGCTACGATCGACCATCCAATCAAAAAAACGTTAAAAGGCTGAGGTTATTGTACGTCTGCTGGCCCTGGGCACTTGGTGGCCTACCCAACTCTAAATCTGATTGGTTAAAGCACTGTTTCATTAACATTTGTTTTAAGCTTCAGGTGTCTGCACTGTCAAGGCAGATTTCATTCACCCTGGCACCACATGACTGAAATCTGATTGGATAAAAACTCCAGCTTAAACATAAACAGAATGTATTACAGGGCCTTGGGTAAAGCTGCTTGATTAAGGCCAAAATAATAATTACAGTTATTTTAGTTCATATTTTAAATTACAATCATATTTTTATATTATGCTTTGTCTTTAAATTAATTGGAATTGAGCAAACATCTTTTTAATTCATACCCCAAAAGTAACTTATGGCTTTTCCATCCAAAGGGTACTTTCAAAACCAATCAACAGAAAGATTTAGAGACATTTCTTTGTTCGCTGTGGTCCTTTAAAATCAGCAGATAACGGTGACAGAACAATCCCAGAATAGTCTTTTGGGTAAAACAGTGTCAAACAAATGGATGTTTTCCTGGTTAGTTTTTGAGCGGACGTTTTACTTTATTGTGGACATGGTTTTTAATCCAAAGTTATCTTGAGAGACAGGAGGAGACGGGCTGATTCTGCAGTTAAACGCACCGAGACCAGTGAGCGCTCACTGTCTATATATCTGTACCTAAATCTCCTACCACTATATCCTGGTGCAAATTAGATGTAGATAAAACAAGGTGCTTATTCAGTCGGTTAACTTTATATGTGGACTCCTTCTTCGCTTTCGCAGCTCCGCTCTGCTGACGGCCGTGCCTCTGACACCGAAGCAAGGGGCGTTTAAACCGCGTGATGTGTGATCAAGCTTAGGCAAGCAAAACCCGGGCGGCTCTGTGCCACATGATATATTACAATATCGAGTGTGTGCGCAGATTTAAGGCGCATAAAATTAAAAATACTTCCTCAGAGTTGCGAGACGTATTACCAGTCAGGGGGGCTATCATACTCGTGTGATTAATAGCTCTCTGTGGCATTATGGTATTAAAATGAAGTAGCTTTTACATGCTTAAACCCCATTATTTTACAACCATTCATTTGAAAATTGGAGGCAGTTGTAATTTTGAATCATGGCCAGAGCAAGACACGGTAAAAAAAAATTGATGATAACAGGTTAATTTAGAGGGACTGTATGTGGAAATAAGAGGAGAGGCCATACTCACTACACCACTGTACAACTAGATTGAGATAGATTGAAATGCAACCGTCTAATATCCCTCAGTAATGACAGAATATGGCACAAATGGGGCAGCCTTCATTTAAAAATTGGATTGAAATGAGGAGTCAATTTCACCAGCCTCCGTTATCCTGACGCAAACGCTGAAGGATGCTGTAACCGAGTCCCTGACCTACTGAAGCGTGGCAATGGAATAAAGCGAGCTCTAGCTTTGTCAGCCAACCCTGAGGAAAGAAAAAAAACCTAAATGATTCGCTCTTAAACACCCAATGCCGTGATTAGCTGTATTGACGTGCTAAATCTAGGCTTTAGAATGGCAGATCAATGGGATTAGCAACATGCAGTGTAAAGTATTGGTATTTATCCACAAGAGAAACGGTCTGTAACATGCATCACAGCAGTTACATGTAAACTAAGTGAGCTGGTCGGGTTGAGTTGTCAAGTGGGTGCTAAGTTATGGAAGCAAAGCCGTGCTTAACAGCAGGCTGGATCTTTTAAAGACTGTGGGTACTTAAAGCTGAGCGTCTAGAGGTTTTAGGTCTGACAGTCGGAGGAGAGCAAACTGAAAACGGCTGGTCAGTAATCAGCGGAGATTAGCCGATGACAGGCTGTCGGCAGAGGTTTCTTTGCATTCACAAATAAGGGCGACTTCTAAGGAAACCCGCCTCAAAGTTTTTCAAATGAGCAGAGACTGGGGCTTCCATTCAAGAAAGCATTCTAGAGTGAAAATTACTTTAGAGAACACAACATGAAAGTATGGAACAGTATTTTACACTAAAACATTTCTCAGACCTCAGGAACTTTCTCAGGAGCAACCAAAAGTATCATACAGTTGTCATCATAGATATGAAAATGTACCTTACATTTTGACCGACCCAAGTATAAGTGTTGAAGATTGCGATACACAGCAGCAGAAAGAGCTGGTATCAAACAAACAAATAAAAAAGATGAAAAAAAAACGGGAATGTGTACAGGAGGCACACCTGTCGATATCATTGTGACAAAAACAAATGGCAAGGAAAGTACTTTGGTGCGTCTTTAAAAAGCATAGAAACCAAAAGTTTTAAACCATACTAACGTGACAATTTATTATTTATTGTAGCAGACCTTGGTGTTTGCTTTTAGGAGAGAAAATAACAAAATTCTTATATCCAGACTGTGTTTTATTAGCATGAGCCATTGTAGAACACATAAATATTAGGACATACTGCATTCCGCCCACCTTACTCAGCACATTCTGTTAAGGCTAAATGCAGGATCATTTGGGATTTACTGTTAGTGAAGGTTGCTGTATTGTTTTTCTAGGGCAACTAGGAAAGACAAGCTGGTAGTGAAGCAAAGGTCTATGATGTTGTCGGCCATCTTCAAATGTTTTTGTTTTTATGATCCTTAAAAGTCTTCTGCACAGTCTGGTGTAGTGAGCATCTTGTGAGTCAGTGTGTATTAGTTTGTTTGTGCATGTGCGTGTGTGAGTGTGAGTGTGCATGGGTGGGTGGTATTAGTCTTTTCATCTGGTGCTTGAAGAGTAAACACAAAAACTTCTGCCTAATGGGTCAAAATGATCTTTACTTCATGTGTGTAACATACAGTTGTGCTCATTTGTTTACATACCCCGGCAGAATTTGTGAATTTTTTTGGAAGGTTTTAGACTATGAATGATAAAACAAAAACCTTTTTTTCACTCATAGTTATTGCTTGGGTGAAGCCATTTATTGTCAAACAATTGTGTTTACTCTTTTTAAATTATAATGACAACAAAAACTACCCGAATGACCCTGATTAAAAGTTGATTTTGTTGAGTTTGGCCTGATAGCATGTTCACAAGTGACACAAACAGGTTTGAATGGACACGAAAGGTAACCATCCTCACCTGTGTTCTGTTTGCTTGTACTCAGTGTGTGTGCCTCACATGGGAAAAGCAAAAGAATTGTCAAAAGATCTGTGATAAAAAGAACTGTAATATCTGTGATAAGTGAACTGTATAAAACCGGAAAAGGATATAAAAAGATATCCAAGGAATTGAAAATGACAATCAGCAGAGTTCAATAAAAAAGTGGAACATGAGGGATTCTGTTGAAACCAAATCAAGGTCAGGTCACCAAACCAACAAGACACAACTGCCAGGAAAATTGTTTGGGATGCAAAGAAAAGCCCACAAATAACTTCCACTGAAATAGAGAACGCTCTAAAAAAGTGTTGTGGCTGTTTCAAGATGCACAATAAGGAGGCACTTGAAAAAAATGGGCTGCATGGTCGAATCGCCAGATGAAAGCCATTACAACGCAAATGCCACAACATAAATACATGTTAGATTTGGAGAGGAGTCAACGAGGCCTATTATGAGAAGTACACCATTTCTACTGTGAAACATGGAGGTGGCTCAATGATGTTTTTGGAATGTGTGAGATGCAAAGGCACAGGAAACTGTTATCAGAAAATACTTTAAGAAAATTTGCACTCATACGGCCAGAAGTTGCACATACTTGGACGTACTTGGACGTTTCATTGGCTACAGCAGAATAAAGTGAAGGTTCTGGACACCCAAAATAATTATTTTTAAATACAGTTCTATTTTTTTTATTATCAGGTTGCTCAGTGTTTTAAAGGGTAAATTTGGCTTGGTCTGCAGCCTATAGGACACACTCAGGTTTGCAGTTTCACCAGTGGGTGCTTATTTGCCCTCCATCTACTCAGTTTCCATTCTT
The DNA here is from genome assembly GCA_024349245.1 of Neodontobutis hainanensis. Lineage (NCBI taxonomy): Eukaryota > Metazoa > Chordata > Actinopteri > Gobiiformes > Odontobutidae > Neodontobutis > Neodontobutis hainanensis. The sequence goes on from JALDNG010000041.1 coordinate 9,483,679, forward strand.
TTGCTCTCTGTGTGCCTGTAGAGCACAACTTAAACCCTGTTAGTGAAGGTTCTCAGTCATGCTCAACTAAGTAGGCAAGTGGGCCTCTGGACAGTTTTCAGCTTTAAGATATTTTAAGTCTTATCCAAGGAGCTTTCGCAAGAGGTCGAGGAAGTTCCCTAGACAGATATCCCACACTTACAAGTCTGTCTTAAAAATTGCATCGTATTTTCTTTATTTCCCTCTGACAAGCTGTAGACTGTCAAATGACTTGTATATTTTGCCCCTTATGGATATCTTTACTGATGAACAATTGACGGTTGCATTGACCAATCATGAAATGCATGAAGCATCAAAAAACAGAGATTTCACTATTACATCATAATTGCCCTAATCCACTATCTGTTATGGGGAAATGTCTATCAAAATGATCAATGGGAATTCAATTTAGAAGCAGCCCCACGGTGAAACATACTACATGATGCTAATGTGTAATCAGCGATAAACATCTTTTTCATCTGGGTTATAAAAACACTGGAAATCCATAGCGTACTTCTCTTTAAACATTTTGTGACCTTCAAATTTGGTTTTCCAGCAACAGACTCTCCACTCCTTTTTAATGTCATGTGTTTTAATCTTTCCAGTTAATTCCTACTTATTTTTTTTCCAGTTAATTCCTACTTATTTTTTTTCCACTAGAGAGTAGCAATTGCCATCCCAGAGCTTTGTAAGTATGAATTGCAGTGATAATTAACTTTGAAAACATACTATTGTCTCATGACCTTCAACCGCCTGATGCTCGATGTGGATGTCAAGGGGTGCAAACACATAATTTACAAGCAAGGGGACCTCTGTAAAGGCTAATTGGTTATTTTGAATGTCAGCCATTTTACAACAGTGGGTTTGGAATCGGTTGCTCTGGATGAGGCTGCTGCTTTATGAGTCATGTCGGATAAACATGTTTGAAAAAGTTGTATTTTAGACACAAAATGCATCTTTAGAGAGTATCGTCAGGGTGTATATTTTACATTTGCATACAACATTTTGTTTTATAAATCATTGTTTAGGCCCTCCATTAAAAAAATACATACTGTAAACCTTAAAGCCCATAAGTGCTCAAGCCAAAAATGTCCGAATTTATACAACCATGCATATGCACACAAACTTTCCTTTATAAATGGAAATGAAAAAACACTGAATGTAGACTATTTTAGGAAAGGTTAATGTGTGGACATTGCCTGCTTAATCCACCCCGATGCACTGTGCTGCATGTCCTGTAAATACTATTTTTGGTCTGTGTGGCACAGGTAAAAGAGATGGGAAATGGACTGTGGGGTTTGTGACCAGGAAAAACTCAGTGTAAACTTTTGTGTAATACCAAAACAATCAGATGCAATTTGATACAATAATTCAACAAATAAGCCATGGATGGCCTAAAAACCAGACAGACATAAAAGGTTTCAGTGATTATGCACTGTTTCCTAATTATTGAGCAAAATAAAATATAGCTCTATAGTCCTTCCTCCAGGAATACTGCAGATTCTCCTCAGGACTTTATCTTGACCTCTAGGTTCAAACCTTTGGGTTAATGGATGTCAGGAGATAGTCCGGCTGGTTTTACTGCCATTAGCAAAGTGTTAGCCGTGAAGTATGATGTGTAACTTCTGTTCTGCCAACACAAAGTTGACAACAGTGATGACAGTTAATATTATGTGTATCCAAACCCATGCACCTCCTCTCTTTGCAGAGAGAACAAGTATGCTGTAAAGTTCAGCACCAGTCACACAATATAAAAGTCACCAGCAAGAGCTTGGTGCTTTTCTGGGAAATCTCAAGAAATAATTCATAAATGACACCCACCCAGAGGGAACACTAGGCCCAGGGGTTAATTTTCTTAAATCTTATTATTACATGGTGTGTTTCCAGCAACTATTTGCCTGGATCTGAGAACATTGTGGTTTCTTTGACTGCGATTTAATCCTGAGGCTCATGCTTCCTAGCTGCATGTCCTACTGAGTGAGTTAAACCACTGTTGACACTGCAGACTCTGACTGATTCTCTTCAGGTAAAGGCCATGGGAAATTGTAGTTCTGAAAAAAATCAAACCAGCCTTTTTTTCCATATTTCCACTATTTGCCTTAAATTCACCTCTGGATGTATGAGTTTGTTTACTGGAGTGGGCTGTAATTCTGACTGACAGGAGCGTCTTGTGTGGAATGATGAACAATCTTGACAGCATTAAGTTTAAGTTTAACAAAGAACTTACAAGAACAGTTGTTATCTTAATGTGGGCAATTACCGACAAAAGTGTCTGACTGGTTTAGGGAGAAGTTAAGTGCTGTATACACTTTATTTGCCTGAGGATGAGGAGCAATGTATGGAGAGACTTGGCAGTGTGGGATATATTAAACTAGAAAAGGTAAGTGATTATCTGGCCAATAATAATAATAATAATAATAATAATAATAATAATAATAATAATAATAATAATAATAATAAGGTGGGCTATAAATTAATATTATATTAGGTATTTACAATGAGGTGTAGATAAAAAAATAGTATGGTTTTAGAGCATTTGTGTGTGTGTAAAACTTGTGTTGTGTGTGTGTTCCTTTAACTGTTTTGACCTTGGAGACTCTGGTTTCAAACTGCATTTTTTTGTTACAGCAACTGTTGCTTTAGAAATTAAACACTGACTAAGCCCCAGGCAGGATCGGAAAAAAGATTGAGAACAATATGGGCTGTATCTTCCCGATAAAAACGAAAGTATCAGACAGAGACAGAAGCTCATTGAAGAGCATGTTCAAATGAAATTTTTCAAAGACGGTTGTATAAAGAGGCAGGACTTGAGCCGGAGCAGGTGTAAAGAGGCAGGACTTGAGCCGGAGCAGGTAAAAAGAGGCAGGACTTGAGCCGGAGCAGGTAAAAAGAGCCAGGACTTGAGCCGGAGCAGGTATAAAGAGGCAGGACTTTAGCTGGAACCGGTATAAAGAGGCAGGAATTGAGCCGGAGCAGGTATGAAGAGGCAGGACTTGAGCCGGAGTAGGTATAAGGAGGCAGGACTTGAGCCGGAGCAGGTATAAAGAGGCAGGACTTGAGCTGGAACCGGTATAAAGAGGCAGGACTTGAGCCGGAGCAGGTATAAAGAGGCAGGACTTGAGCCGGAGCAGGTATAAAGAGGCAGGACTTGAGCCGGAGCAGGTATAAAGAGGCAGGACTTGAGCCGGAGCAGGTAAAAAGAGGCAGGACTTGAGCCGGAGCAGGTATAAAGAGGCAGAACTTGAGCCGGAGCAGGTATAAAAAGGCAGAACTTGAGCCGGAGCAGGTATAAAGAGGCAGGACTTTAGCTGGAGCAGGTATAAAGAGGCAGGACTTGAGCCGGAGCAGGTATAAAGAGGTAGGACTTGAGCCGGAGCAGGTAAAAAGAGGCAGGACTTGAGCCGGAGCAGGTATAAAGAGGCAGGACTTGAGCCGGAGCAGGTATAAAGGCAGGTATAAAGAGGTAGGACTTGAGCCGGAGCAGGTATAAAGAGGTAGGACTTGAGCCGGAGCAGGTGTAAAGAGGCAGGACTTGAGCCGGAGCAGGTATAAAGAGGCAGGACTTGAGCCGGAGCAGGTATAAAGAGGTAGGACTTGAGCCGGAGCAGGTATAAAGAGGCAGGACTTGAGCCGGAGCAGGTAAAAAGAGGCAGGACTTGAGCCGGAGCAGGTATAAAGAGGTAGGACTTGAGCCGGAGCAGGTATAAAGAGGTAGGACTTGAGCCGGAGCAGGTATAAAGGCAGGTATAAAGAGGTAGGACTTGAGCTGGAGCAGGTATAAAGAGGTAGGACTTGAGCCGGAGCAGGTGTAAAGAGGCAGGACTTGAGCCGGAGCAGGTATAAAGGCAGGTATAAAGAGGTAGGACTTGAGCCGGAGCAGGTGTAAAGAGGCAGGACTTGAGCCGGAGCAGGTGTAAAGAGGCAGGACTTGAGCCGGAGCAGGTGTAAAGACAGGTATAAAGAGGTAGGACTTGAGCCGGAGCAGGTGTAAAGAGGCAGGACTTGAGCCGGAGCAGGTGTAAAGAGGCAGGACTTGAGCCGGAGCAGGTATAAAGACAGGTATAAAGAGGCAGGACTTGAGCCGGAGCAGGTATAAAGAGGCAGGACTTGAGCCGGAGCAGGTATAAAGAGGTAGGACTTGAGCCGGAGCAGGTGTAAAGAGGCAGGACTTGAGCCGGAGCAGGTGTAAAGAGGCAGGACTTGAGCCGGAGCAGGTATAAAGAGGCAGGACTTGAGCCGGAGCAGGTATAAAGGCAGGTATAAAGAGGTAGGACTTGAGCCGGAGCAGGTATAAAGAGGTAGGACTTGAGCCGGAGCAGGTGTAAAGAGGCAGGACTTGAGCCGGAGCAGGTATAAAGGCAGGTATAAAGAGGTAGGACTTGAGCCGGAGCAGGTGTAAAGAGGCAGGACTTGAGCCGGAGCAGGTGTAAAGAGGCAGGACTTGAGCCGGAGCAGGTGTAAAGACAGGTATAAAGAGGTAGGACTTGAGCCGGAGCAGGTGTAAAGAGGCAGGACTTGAGCCGGAGCAGGTGTAAAGAGGCAGGACTTGAGCCGGAGCAGGTATAAAGACAGGTATAAAGAGGCAGGACTTGAGCCGGAGCAGGTATAAAGAGGCAGGACTTGAGCCGGAGCAGGTATAAAGAGGTAGGACTTGAGCCGGAGCAGGTGTAAAGAGGCAGGACTTGAGCCGGAGCAGGTATAAAGAGGCAGGACTTGAGCCGGAGCAGGTATAAAGAGGTAGGACTTGAGCCGGAGCAGGTGTAAAGAGGCAGGACTTGAGCCGGAGCAGGTATAAAGACAGGTATAAAGAGGCAGGACTTGAGCTGGAGCAGGTATAAAGGCAGGTATAAAGAGGCAGGACTTGAGCCAGAGCAGGTATAAAGGCAGGTATAAAGAGGCAGGACTTGAGCTGGAGCAGGTATAAAGAGGCAGGACTCGAACAAAGTTATATGGAGCAGTACATCAGCCCTTTTGGTGCCAGGGTCTGTAGAGTGTAAGTCCAATATGCTTTGTCTTTTTAAAACACAGCCATGGTCAGGTATCACATCTTCAAACCACAGATCCAAGCTCCTGATCAGGCTGCGCCCCACTGAGTTTCCTGTGTTCTGCTTCTAAGGCCCCTCATTCCCCTTTTGTTATGCAAAATTTTTAGTCTTTTTCCGCCTCGTGTATACGTGTAGATTTTTATTTAGCCATGCAATGTCTTGGCTGTACCGTAATGATTTCTTTTTAATGCAAACTAGAGCTTTTGTGCTTCCATAAAGCGGTGGTTGTAAAAAAATTATAAATAAGTCAGTAGATTAGTCATTTGTTAGTAATGTTTCACAATATAAACACATTTGGAGAATATTTTAAATGATTTATTTATATATATATATTTTTAAATAAATAAAATAATAATATTTTGTTTATTCTTTAAAGCAATTAAAATATATATTTATTTTTATACCAGAAAGTGCACAATAATAATAAAAATGTGCATGGCAATAACTTGATTTAATTGAATTTAATAATGTCTGCATCAGTCCATGGTCCTGCACCTGCAATGAGCTTTGAAGAACAAACACACTTTGACTTGTGCTTTGACTAAGTTCAGCTGTAGTAGCTGTCTGCGTCATGCCATGCCTCACTTTTTACACCACCACCCCTCGCTGCACTGGCAGAGCCGCAGAATGGCAGGAGGTAGCTGCGTTGTGCACAAGATAGAAAATATACCACCGTCTTTATCACTGCAGGCCTGCGCTGCTGCAAGATATGGCCCAAAGTCTTAATGTTAATATCAAACACAAAACAAAAGAGTAACATGTCAAGTTTGGCGTTTAAAGACTTGGCGGTGAAGGGGCCAAAAGCCCAGGACATAGAAGGTGTGTGTCCTTTGACAGAGTCTCAATACTCAAATTGTGATCTATACTGTTTTTAATTAGGGTAAGAATAAAGTAGTTGTGCCTGTTAATGATAATTGTATTATTAGACAGAATACCACACATACCTGGAGATCGCATTAACCATGCAGAGCTGCAAAGAAAATATAGCGCTTTTTTTGGGAGTCTTCTCTGTACTCAGTGTGGGCTTCAAATTGAGCTTAAGTAATCTCATTTATACTGAACAGGACATATGTTCGTTTAAGATAAGACTGTGTAGCGTTCCTGTGTTTGTCAGTAGAGATGTCACTTTTTTAACAGAGCAGTTAATTAGCCGCTAATGACTGGATCCGTATTGTACCTCTGCAGACTTTCTAGGTCAAAGACAAAACCGCTCGCACTTTTATGTCCTCATTAAAACTTTAATTATGTATTGCTTCAATGTTTTCATCTGACAAGGTGCCTTCGTCTGATGAAGATCCATTAAAGATCGAAAGACTACCGCAATAGATAATTAATGTTAACCGCATATCCTTGTCTTAATATCTACTGTTTCATTCTGCCCCTGTACGTCTTATCTCTTATCTCCCAGACATACTGCCAGCAAATTCATTTATTGCTTCTGAAAGTGATACATTTTTCATGAATGAGTAATAAGCACTTCGGAAGGTACTCCGTTGGCATTTAGTGGAGTTTTTGCAGGGCTGTCATATTCAGGTAAGAGCTTCAGGTAATCATATTCATTCAATAAACACAGTATTTTAAATATTCAAGATATCAACTTTAAAGATAAATGTAATTGATGACAGAGAAACAATTTAAGATAACTTTACCTAAAAGTTGACTTTGACTGCATAGTTAAAATATCATGAGAAATAACACAAGAAACAAGGCAAAAAACATAACTGTGTATTTTTGCTGTGTCTAGAAACGTGTAATATCACTTTGCACCACTAGAAGGAGTGGTGAGCTACTGCAGTGCTCAAGTATAAAACCCTTGTCAAAAGACCTATTAGAATCTTGTTCTGATGGTGTGAAAAATTATATATTTTTAATTAGTGGTCGTCCTTCAACCGGAAGGTAGGCGGTTTGATTCTCACTTTCCCCACAGTTCATACTGTTGTTGTGTCCTTGGGCAAGACAAGCACACAAGGATTTACATTTTTTCATTTAGCTAACACTTTTATCCAAAGCGACTTACATTGTTCTACAGTAATTGCAAGGTGGGTTAAGTGTCTTGCCCAAGGACACAACAACAGTATGAACTGTGGGGAGAGTGAGAATCGAACAGCCAACCTTCCGGTGGAAGGACGACTGCTCTACCCACTGAGCTACTGCCGCAACACACATCTCACAGAAAATAACAATATTTCAAATATATAAATATAGAAATATGCAAGCATAAAATCTCAATGAAAACAATTCATCCAATCAATAACCAACTCATAAGCAGTGTTTACTATCTGGGCTTCTTTCATGGGAACTTTTCACTTTCCTACCAAGTCTCACAAATCAAACCAATGTATTTACCTCCCTGCCGTACAGAACAGCCCATACACACGGGAAGAGAAGTTATTAGCTCCAACCTCCCTGCAAAGCAGCTCACAGCTGCAATGATCGATACGAGATCTTATGTCAAAAGATCAGCAAGCTGCAAGATGTTTTCAGCGGTCACTGTGGGGCCAGCCTGTCACAGCTGCTGAGAGGATGACGGCTGCTCGGTGTGTCGTAAGCTGGTCATCAGAATAGGCCGGCAGTGTCATAAAGGCTGACCACCCGTTCTGGAGAGCAAGAGGCAATTTGTATTTAACTGGAAGAGTGATTAATCCATAATGTGAAAGAGGTTAGGCCGGCTGTGGCAATGAGCCGTTCTGAAAAACAACTCAACAGATGTTAAAAGGAGTGGGTTTACTCGGCTGGATCATTGACGACTTGGTATTCGGTTAACTTCCTAATTCTTTAAAGCTTTAGGAAGCTATCTACTTAGGTGTTGCACCACAGGAAACCCTGTTGGTTTGGAGCAATAAATGTGCTGCTAAGATTGACTTCCACACAGGTAAGTGCACCGGACACATATACAACACTGTCTCCTTGTTATAAGCAGGAAAACTCATCTATAACAACCCAAATAGTCCAATAAAGGGCCTCAGACTTGTTTTTTATTTTACAATTATCAAAAGGCGTCTCCAGATGAATGCCTCACAACAGTTCACACAGACAGCTATTAAAAGATAGTAATGATGTTTTCAAAAGATAAATGGTGTGCATTTATAGAGCGCTTTTTTGTTCCCTTCTCAGGTATTCAGACACCAGAGCTGTGGCACTGGAGGCAAGGTGGGTTAAGTGTCTTAAACTGCCAACCTCCCTGTTATAAGACGACTGCTCTACCACCTTAGCCCTGCGACCCTAAAAAGTATTTTTAATATTACAGAAGAAGGTGTCAAGAGCTTTGTGAGCATCCAAAAATGTTGCTAAATTTACTAACTTTTTTTAAATCAGGTTTGAAACAGCAGTGAGACCGCACAAGCAATTTCACTGTGAGACTGCCACAGAACTGCACGTATACTGCATTAACGCTCAAATTCCACACAAAATGAAAAGTTACATCCCTAATTATCCATCATCCACAATAACCTCCTGTAGTCTGTAGAGTTGTTAGACAATGTAGGCTAAAAAGCATTCATCATCGTGAAGGGATTTTAACTTTGACAAGTGTGAATGGTAAAACTTTTTTTTAGTAAATAATACATTTTTTTTCCCATGCCACCACATGAATCAGGCTGGAACCTCTGGTTACTCAGGTGCCTTTTAGGCCTGTTGCTAAACACAAATATGAATATATAATATATAAATAGTCCTTGTCCACCCAGGACTGTTTAGGAAAATACGTCAAAATACCCAAAACAGTTAATGGTAACAGGTAATGCCTATCGTCACGTTTGGGTGAGAAGTTGGACTACTGGACTTCTGGCTTTATAAACTCAGACTAGAACTTTTGGTGTATGAGAACGTTTCTGATTACGTTTCTAATATAGCTCCTGTCTATGCTTCGGTCTAATGACTGTTAGTTTATTGATATGAAAGTTATGGAAAACAGGATCTATAGTTGGACTCTAAAGTGAAATGAGAAAGTGCCACCTATTAATCTTTGCCATCGAGAGCACGGTTTTGGAAAACTCACGTTCTTGGATACATTGATCATGTTTCCTTTAATGAACATTTTGGAGCTTTTTGGCCGGCTCTCTCTGGTGAACTTTCCTACTGCTGTCACACTCTGATAGCCTCACTAAAATAATGGCACAACTTATTGTCTGAGATGATTCATTCTGTTTGACTTTTTTGGCTGCTCAGCCCTCTATGTTTCACTGGAACACACTTTTCAGCACAGCTTCTTGTGATGGGATCTCACTAAACTGTTGCTATGGCAGAAGAGTAAAAGAAAATAGCAGATAAAGCACTGGGAGGCATGAGTTGCATCAAGACTCTAATAAAAAGGCAATTAACCTGTTTACCCAGCACCAAAGAGATATCTGCAGCAGGCAATACTCCAATATCAACCTCCGAAAGAGGTATCAAAACCAATCAAATATGTACCATCAATCTCCTGATTTGAGGACGGTCACTTCCAACTTTGGGTCAGTATTTAGTATTTATTTAGCTTATATAGTCTTCAACATCTTTACATAGCTTGTTTTAAAGATAAACCTAGCTGCTAGTACCAACTACATAGAGAGAATATCTGTCTTCTTCTGCTTATGCTGCAGGGACAGCGGTCTAGGCAGAAATACCCAGGCTTTCCAAAGGTGTTTCTTATCCAACCGAGAGACATTGTCCCACAAGCATGTCTAGGTTGGCCCTGCTTCCAGTGGGACATACTTCAAATGCTTCCACTTGACCCTGTCTCTAACAGCGCCTTGCCGCTGGGAAAAAGCTAATTTTGGACCCAAAAGTTTATGGTATAGTGATTGTAATATAGTCGGAACAGAGATTTACCAGTAAATGGTAATGTCTTAGCTCCTTCTTTACCACAAAATTGACCGTATTACTAGAGAGAACAAGTTAAACTATTTCAAGCAATTAAAACAATGTCAATTTTGTGAGGCTCACAGACAGAAAACTGTTTACTGGCCAAAATCAGTGAGCGACAAAACACTTTTAGCCCAATTAATGCATTAATTATTCCCATTCTTGAATGTTTCACAGTTTCACATAGCAACAAATTCAATATCAAAGTGGCAATAATAATGCTAACCTAATAACAGATGTATCTGAGACGTAGTTTTGAAGTAAAGTGTAGTCAACTCAGCCTGATCTTAAGTAAATATTAAACTGGTCTGAGGCAAAAACCTGCTCTTTTTGTTCCCATCTGAGGGTACCAGTCGTAGCAGATCAATTTCACGCTGCTCCAAGAGACTTGAATAAATAAGACCTGAACACAAGGCCTGGTTCGAGTGATGTGGAAAGAAGCTCTGTCATGTTTTACTCCCAGTTGGACTTGAGGGGGTTTTCAGTGGAGTTTCATCACTATTGTTTTGGATAGATCTTGTCCAGAATAAAAACCTGACGTGCACATACACTAATCTCACGCTTAAAAATGTGTCGGGGATGAAGTTTAATTGAGGACATGTAACTACATTAGTGCTTGTTTTCAGGTTTCTAAAGACACACTGGGGGTGAGTGCTCACAAACCACCACAATATTTGTTTTATGACTCTGACAGATCCTATTATGGGTGAAGTAGTAAATAAAGGGATTGTCCAAGTGAACAAAGGGGCTTAGTCATAGGTCAAACAAGGTCATATTCAGAGTAGTTTTCTAGTTTTAGCCTGTTGTGTGATTAAAGCAGCATACAAACAACTTAATCAACCAATACACTTTTTAACCACATTTACAGAAAAGTGCTAATGCTAAATTTGGGGTCAAAAAGTCCAAAAGGCTGCTGCCAAAATAGTAGTCTTTTAGGGCCTAATCTCTAATGATGGGTGCTAAATTATGCATGTAGTTTTAAAACTATAATTTTAAAAATATAATAATAGCGGGTGCAAATATGGGACAGGCAGATGTAAATACAGAGAACACATGCAAACCCTCGACTCAGTGGATGGATAGATGGATTGAAATACTTTTTTTATAAAACTGGACAGTGACAAAAGTGAGGAATAGCATTTGTCAGAGCACATAGCTTTTTTACACATACTCCGCACTTTGTGTATGTTTTAGTGAATTTTAGTTCTTTAGTAAATCAGGACTATGGAGTCAAGAAGAAACTGTTATGTTAGGAAATGTTGGGTAAATTTTCAAGTTGCATGAAAAAAAATCTAAAAGATTGTGTGACTTTAGGAGCTGCAGTGTGTTGACAAGACAAATTAAGCATGCAATGTGTTGTACCATGTGTTGACACACCAAATCTTTTCACTTGTTGCATATGAAACTACATTCATCTTAAATTTTTAATGATGCTCACTACAGACCCTCTGCGAGTAATGATCTCTACTGCAATCATTTTTAAGACCTGTTTATAGTGGCACTGAAAGGAGAGATAGAATTCTCACTTGGCTTCAGCCAGCAGCAATAATAAACTTTCTGACTAACAAACTTCCGAATCTTATGCCTCTATAAATATTGTAAACATATTTATATTTTGTGACTCAGTTTTGCTGCAGAGAAAATAGAAATACTTCTGACCTCCCCTGCACCTTCATATTGAGGCCTTGAGCTAATTTCTCAAAACTAATATCTGGTTGTATTCTTAAACAGAGCCTGCAAAGATAGACTAGATAACATACGATCAACTCTTCCTATACAGCCGCCGAAACACGTACCAGCTTTTCCTATGTTGAGCCCATTAACACGGATTTTGTGCCATTTTCATTTTGACAAGCAGTGTAGACTCTCTTTGAATGAGAGTAACCTTTTATGACAGAACAATCTCATCTATTGAAAGTTGTACACTTGCCTTTTCAAATGAGCTTTCTTTAAAAAAGTGAAAACGTGATTTTCAAACAGTCGTGTGAAAGCACTGTTGTGACAGACTTCATACGCTGGGACAATGTTTGTGGTGCATTTAAGGACACAGCCTTTATCTATGTTTTAAGCAAAGTCAATTGTTTTCGCTTGTTGTCATTAAGGATTAAAGCACAATCCCTTAAGTGTCTTGAGTAAGGTCATCTGTTCTTGTTTATTTTAAGTAGCTTAGGACAAACCAAAATGGACACTGCTGCGTTTTCTCATTGTTGCTGGTTCAGGCCAGTCGTATAATAAGGCTGTTTTTTTTTTCTTGCAGTTTCAAAGCAAATGTAAAACCTGTAAAACAAACAAGCGGCACATGTGCAGGCTTTAGTGACAGGAAAAATGCACAATGGTTTATCATACGGCACGCCGCTGCCGAGTCAGCTCCCAATGCTCACATCCAGACTGTTCTCCGTTTTGGTGTCCATATTTCACAGCACAAGTTCACAGCACATTGTTTGGGAAAGTCTTTCCACAGTCATTTTCAAATTTCACGGTAAACAGAAATTGGCAAAGTAAATGCAGGGAAAAAGAATTGCCACTAAAGAAGTGAAGAACAAAAAGCTCAATGAATAACCTCAGGGTAAAATGAATGGCGTTAGAGCAGATATGTTGTGTTGTGACAGGTTGATTGCATGTGTGGGAAGTGGATATTACTAAACTGCCGCAGAAAATGCTTGATGGGGTTGTTCAGTCAGGCTTTGAATGAGGAAACATGCCTCAAAGTGACAGTGTAATCCGTATTGATGCTTTTAAAAGTCGGCATGCGGCTTTTAAAACTGTTCAAGGTTACTTACTTTTTCCCTGCCCCATATTCAATGTTAGCTTTAGCACAGTTAGCACGGTGATTATCAGTTAAGCCTTATGTTAACAATAACATAGAGAGGCCTTTTCATGCTTCCTCTGAGAGAGACCGCATGATTCCTCAAGTTTTGAAGTCAATAACTGTGTTTGATGACTTTAACTTTGACTTTAACACATGAAGTCAAATTAAAAGATGAGGCCAAAAGAGCTCAGTCAGTTGAAGATACATGAAGGTAGAGATCTCAAGTGTAATGTATAATGACATTATGTTCAGCAACACACTTTTATAATTGATAAAAACAATTTGTGTAATATTAAACTAAAAAACAGCTGAAACTCAGAATTGCCAGAATTGTCTCTTGGATTTAGAGACGAAACATCTTCACTTTGAGTCCAGATTCTTTTTCTCAAGATGACCTGGGTGAATGAGAACCTTCACTGACAACTGCTGAAACCTGGCCTTTCTGTGAAGAGTCTGCATGCCCTCTTCATTTGACCTTAGGTTATCTCCGGGTACTCTGGCTTCCTCCCACCGCCCAAACACATGCTCCAGTTACCCATGAGCCCTAAAACGACTGAGCAGAGGAAGATGAATGAATGAATGAGAAGGCATATTTTAAACCTGTACTTTAACCAGTAACGCAAAGTCCTATTGATATTATAAATCTCTTTTTTATTAGTCCTGACCTATTTTTTTGTTGCAAAAACACTGACTATAATTGTTTAACATTAACAGGTCTATAGTTGGAAGACTGTGAATGAATGAACAAATGAATATATAAATAAAGAAATAAAGGTTTCTAGTGCAGTGTGTTTTTGTAGCACTAAAACCTTTCTACAGCTAACAAAGGTTTTAGGACCAACAAAAGAAAGGTTTTGGTCTGAGCCAAACTTCAACATAAAGAAATAATATATATATATAACATTAACAGATGCTCTGTAATACAGTTACTGACATCAATACCTAGGGATGTATTTTCTTTTATTTTATCATAACAATGCAAGATTTTAAGGTCAGATGCTGGAAGTTTTTAAGTTATTTTGAACATGACTCCTGCATTTGTTCGTGATTGTTATTATTAAAAGTAATTTAAAGCTTTTACATCTGTGTGACACAAAACATTTTATTACGTTTATTAATTTGTGTGATTAAAAATAGTGTGAGTGTTTGGAGATGCGTGACAAATAAACACATCTGTATTGTTCAGACATTGAGCGCAAAGACACCAGTCAGTTTAGTGCCAGTTTCTGATGGAATGCCATTACACAACGAATCAAATCTATTTGAATTAAAATCTTAAATCTAAAATAGCACCGGCGCCTCTGAGCAAAAAGGACCAGGGTTTGACTCCCTGATGGGACCTTTCTGTGTCGAGTTTACATGTTCTCCCTGGGCTTGGGTGGGTTTCCTCCAGTTACTCCGATTTCCCCCACAACATTAAAAGTATGCTGGGTGCCCCCTGGTGGTGACTGCTGACAAGGAATTTACCCACAAGGATAATAATAAATAATTTGAAAAAGTTTTTTTCATCAAGCCAGTTGTCCTCAGAGTAATAACAATAAAGAGATGAATAATGATGGCACCTTTACAAATGAATATGTTTTGGCTTGAACTGATGGCTTTGTGTTTAAATTGTTCCCACACATTTATGATTTTAGGCAAATGTTAATAAACAAACCAGATCCAAAGCTTTCTCAAATCCAGGTTTACTTTTGCTTTGAATGAACTGTAGCTTCTTTTCATATGTTTGTATTTTACTTTCTTCTGTGAGCTGTGTTGGCGAAAGTTACAAAATCAGAATATAAACAAAGAAAAAATATAGAGTACACTACACTCATCTCCACATTGTTCAAAAGGCAGCAGGGGTAGAAAAGGGGACTTTTCTTGTAGGACAACTGTATTTATTTTTTATAAAATGTAAAAAAATAAAAATAAAAACACATTCTTTTATTTCTTTTTTCTGGAACCCTCTCCATGAGGACAGTTAACAAATGTTGCCAACTTCGTCACTATATTGAGTCTATAGTCCGCCCTCTAGCGACTAGTGTCTCGTTTTTACTCTTTTCGACGACTAACGGGTGCTGCAGTGGGCCCATCCCAAAGCACTCACAGACGAGACCTCCCAGCGGCAGTCAGAGCCAGAGATGGTCACCCCTCCGCATGGATGAACAATTACGGCGGACTGACATAAGCTAAACATCATCATGTCTCAGTCTAAACTGTACACTCAACAATACAGAAAGGAATCTAACCCTGAAAAGGTGATACATAGACAGACTGCCAAACTTAGTGATGTAAAAAAATGTAAAAAAAATAAATAAATAACACATTCAAAAGCCAAAAACTGTTCCACCCAAAACAAGCTTCCATTATGGTTTATTTATGTCTCCTACAGCGTCCATTACAAATACACGAACATGACAACATATGCAAATTAGGCAATGATGTCATTTAGCTACTTTAGCAACTTTTAGGGCAGTCAATAGCCACTTTCCTTACTGAGGAACACTGAAGTTAACTAAGCAGACCTAAAGCTCAAGGTCTAGACCAGCTCTAGTCCAACTAAGCCATTTACTGCACATGCAGCAATGGCTTAACTACCAACTGCAATATTAGTGTTACCTGAAAATCTAAATACTACAAGTTCCAAAAGGTCTACGATATTTACCTGCATTTCAGAAGATGATAGCACATGCCAAATACACAGGAGACCCAGGTTCAAATCTCGCTCGGGTTATTTTCCTCTCTCTTTTTCTCACCCTGTTTCCTGTCGACCTCTCATCTAGACACAACAACCTTTTTCAGTCATATTCCACTCTGCGCTGCGCTTTTTCCCCACTGTCCAAAAAAGCACGTGTAAATCCTGGTCTTCATGTAATGAAAGTGAAATGTGGTCTAGGGTAATAGGGTTTACAGCTCCCCTAATGGCCTGGCATACATACAGCATTTTCAGGACGAGTCTTTTAAAATGTTAGGCCTAGCAATTAACTCACAGTTGACGTTGGAACAAGTTTGAACCACCCTCAACACATTAACAATGATCAGTAGAAGATGAGAATTAATAAATGAATCCCAACTAATTACCACATGGCTTTTGAAATAATACATTCAGACAGCCAAGAACCAAGGATGCACTGTGTCCTTGACGCGGTGCATTGCTTTTGTGCCAAAGCCAATCAACGGAATAACAACACTTTTGTCTAATTACCTGCAGTGTTATAGACTCATGGAAAAAAAGAAATAAAAAAAACCTATCCATACTTTTCTTCACAGAAAGGTTTTCCAAAATGTACTCTGCTGACCAATTACTGTCTGTGTCTGCCCGGGGAAACTGATGGATTATTGAATAAATTGAAGCTTATTTGAGCGTAATTGCCCCGTTGCTCTTGCCTAAGAAGCTCTAACACAGGAGATAAGTGTGTTCAGCCAGACAGCAGACCACGCCGCCTCCCTCTGTGTGGTTCATTACGACTCCGGCCCTGACTTTTCCTTTCCTTTCTTCGGGGCTGATTATGCTGCTTCATGGTGGGTGATTTGTAACTTGTTGTTGTTTGAGGCCACTAGAATAAATGGAAATTGTGAAGCCTTTATGAATGAGCAGCAGGCTTAAGTTATTTGGTTTGTGAATCAAAATGTCTGGACAACTTTTTACTTTAAACACCAGTGTTTGCACACCACTCAAGTCCCTTTTCAAGGAAACATTAAAACCCTTAGACAGGAAACTAGTACATTATTATTATTGTTACATCTTTAGAAAGTACAACAGCTTAGATTTGAACAATTATCCGACATCTTTGGCTCTGTGCCACATTTATAAGGTCTTAAACGGGCTTTCCTGTGTGAGTTCTTTTAATTCACAAAGCAATGTCTATAGGATGCCAGATTTTGACTAAATCAGTAGACTCCTAAGCTGACTTGCCTCGTTTGTTATACCAGTGACTCTAACGAGGCGTGTGTATAGTCTTGCTATGTTTGGTCCGGTTAAAATGAACTCTGGTCCGATTTACTCAAGTGTGAAAATTGCCATACTATCCTCAGCACGTACCTTTAAACTCGGTTGCTTTTTACTGAACTCTGGTACAATTCAGTTAAAATGTGAATCCCAAGCAGACTTCTAAACTAGCCTTTGTGTCAAAGATGAGCAACAAAAATGTCACGTGAATCTTAGCTTATCTGAGAGTGGACAAATGATCCAGAAAAATATTGTCCATCAACAAAACCAGCGGAGGGCGAACATGGAACACAGAGGCGATAAAATGCCTTATTAGCATTTAGGATGATAGCACCATCAAGGTCAGTGGTTCTCAACTGGTCTGGCTTCGGGTCCCACCATCGCACCTTAATGACGAGCCGCGAAGTTTTCAACCGAGATAATACAGAATATCACAGTATGCCAACTCAAAAAACATGTTTAGGGATAATATTATTGTAACTGTAGCTGTAATAACCCTGTGTTAGTGTAAAAACTGAACAGCCCTGTATTAATAATATTCATCCAGAAGCGCTTAATAAGCCATTGACCATAAGGCTTTACAACAAACATAACGCTTTAGTAACTTCATCCTTTGTAACAGACCCAACAAGGCTTTCATTCACAAACATGAAATAAAAAATCCAACTGAAGAGTTTTACCCACTCACTTTACTTAACAAACACTATTAAAACTATTCAGTCAGTTATTTAAGCAGTGATTATAAAGCTGACAGAACAATCAGAACATTTCAGTAACAGACAACTTCCGCAGACCCAGTTAGGGTTTTCCTGCAACTAACTCCCTGAATCCATTACAAACGAACAAAAACGATTTAATCAGTAGCAGTTTTTATCCATAAACTCCACAAACCTCGCTCAAAGTAAGAAAATCCATATTTCATGTCGTCTCACATTTGTGTTGCTCTTTTAGCATTTGAAAATAAACTTTGTGGCTCTTCTTTTTGGCAGCTGTCATTTAGCATTACAGCACAAAATCACCACCTACTGTCGAGGAGTGTGAACTTTCAAAATAAAAGCACGGGATTTTTTTTTTTTTTTTTGCCCAACTCCACCAGTTCAGAACTACTGCTCTAGGGTGTTTTTTGAAGAAAGGCCTTTGTTCTGCTGTTGTTTGGTTCTCACTTTAAAATGCCAGTAGTGAACGCAGGGTGGACTATCTGCAGCAAAACTAAATGGATTGTTTTCTGTTTCAGTGCAAACTAAATGAAGCAGACTACTTTTGTGAAAACACCCTAAATACTTTTTACCTTTAAACAAATGACTAAAGAATTTATCTTCAGTCATTTGCTAGCTTGATATTCTGTGCAAGAACTGAAGATATATGCCACCTGTAATTACACAGAGTTTGATTTTCGGATGGTAAACATTACTTCCCCAGGTGTTTGTAATGAACTTGTCAAAATGAATAGCAGTGAACAGGTTATTATTCAGGTACCGCAGAGCTAGAAATGTTGGTCCTGCATCAAACACAATGATAGTTACTTTAGTTTGGCAATCTTATCCATCCATTTATCCTATTATATCGTTACAGCTGTATTTATCTTTAACTGTATTAAGTCTGTTATATTCTGTTTGCACGATCAAAATCCCACCAATATCTACCTTCACCACCGATCAAAAAAAAATCATCTACTCCTTCAACTAAAACATGAACGATTCATCTTTGAAGCAGAATATTGCACATAAGTGTCCGCATTGTTCTTCATACATCGAGCGTTGATTACAAACTATGTCCCTGAAACATGCTCTAAAATGATAGTATGCTTTTCTACTTTTCAATCCAATGAGTTGCACGATGCACATTATTTTCAACATAATACATATTTAGTTTAGTCTACATTTAGCGGCGGGAACTCAAATAGACCTTGTGAACAGATGTGTGGGCAGCGTATCCCTCCGAAGTGTGCTTTCTTTACAGTTAAATTGGGAAAAGGAAAGGAAATATTGAATTAAAAAAGGCGGGAGAAAGCCAAAAGAGTGTGGAGCCAAGACGAGGAAATGAATCACAGGGGAGTTCGAAGTGCTCTCCTTGGCGTGCTCCTCACCTGCTGTCAAAAGAGTGCCTGCAGCTTGAGTTTACACCGATGCATTAGTGTAGTCCTCCCGTGCTATCAGAGATCAGTTAAGAAGAATTAGACTTGGATTAAAATAACCACTTTCTATTTAAAAGCCTTGTAAATCTCGTAGAAGGCAGAGCATTTGAACCACTCAAGTCAAGTGTTGGTTTGTAATGGTTTGAAGGCGTTTAGCTTTTGGAAATAAAACGGAGGAGGTAATGGGCAGTGTGGGATGTGACTGGACATGCCTGGAGAGTTAAAAGCAGAGCATGAACAGGGCCGCTGCAATGGGGTAGGCATACAGGGCAATTGTCTAAGGCCCCAAGCTGGAAAGGGGGGACTATATGTATATTTGGAATTGTTATAAAAACTGGGACACTTTTACATAAGGTCAGGGATTCATTTGTGCTGGATCCTGCCAGAACAGCATCGGGGAACTCTCTTGATCTGATATTGAAGCAGTGACTCAGGTGATCATTGTTTGCGGTTCAAGTCCGACTCTCAGTTCATACTGGCGTCCCTGGGCACCTTCACCCACCTTGCCTCCAGTGCCACAGCTCTGGTGTATGAATGTGTGTAATGTCTGCCCCGGGTGTGAATGGAAATGGGGTGAATGGGAAAATCATGTAAAGCGCTTTGGATGCCTGAAAAGGGTACAAATAAAGCACCAAATACTGTATTTACTGTACTATAAATGCAAGCCATTTACCATATATTATGTTTGGGTAATCAGATGGAAAAATCTGAGATCAAAACATGTTTCCTGCCAAGCCTTTTAACTGTCAGCAATAGCCTCACGCTTAAACGCCATAAAACGAGACAATAGGTGCTAAGTTATAGTCTATTCTACAGCAGTGGTTCCAAAACACTGGTTCGGGACTCAAAAGTGGGTCGCCTATAATTTTGTTCAAAAAAACATAGAAACATTTGTGGAAAATGAAAATACAAGAACACTATTTTGAATCAATTTTCAAAAGAATTATGAAAAGGGATCAAAGCTGTACTGCAAATAATTAAAATACCATAAAATGGTAATAAAAAGAAAGTTAGGATAAATGAATAAAACATTAAAAGTGATGCAGATAACCTCCAAATTAAGATAATACAGACCAGAAGGTTGGGTCACAACAACTTTTATGGTCTTTTGAATAATTTGGGCCCCATGAAAAAAGAAGTTTGTCAAAGACTGGTCTACAGTACAGTCTACAGACAAGCTGCAACCACACTATGTTCTAAGGTTGAAAATAAAACACTGGTTTATTTAAAGCAAAGTAACTTTTATCAAAAAATAAGCCTTTATAGTGTGTTTTAACTTCATTATCAGTTCAATCATTGAGACACAGCTCGAAGTCCCTTTAGTGTCTCCCCGACATAAAACAGCGAGAGGAATGTCTTTTACATAAAATGTGCTCAAGAAATGCTCGCCTGTGGAACACTGAGATGCCTGGGACATTACCATCTTGTATATCCAACAAGAACCTGTCACATCTTACAGACATAACAGACATATCACGTGTGTTTGCAGCAGTTTATTTGCATTTACATTCGAGGCTCTTTATACAGGAGACATCTTCAAAGTTCTATAGTGTTGCATTAATCATTTGTTTGCTTAGGATTTTGATTTTCTGTGCACAAAGGCACTTGGAGACTCTAGACAGGGCTCTGCATACAAGTCAAAATATGTCCGCGATTTGGAAGCAGGACAAAGCCGATGCTGTGATGGGCGATGGGGGGGGGCGACAGATTCTACCAGGATTTCGGCCATTTGAGGTCAGCCGCCAGGGAATAAACTTGTCACTGCAGCATATGGTCAACCCGTTACAAAACCTTGTTCTTTGATTGCGCTTTTACGCACTATTTCAGCCTAATAAACTGTTCAATCCCGGTTTGGCAGTGCTATACTTTCACTGTGTATGCTTTGGTCTGTGTGGCTCTTGTCCCTGGCACACTGTCACACGCATCCCCGCCCCACAACGAGCAATTTCACGCGCAATTGGGGAAGGAAAAGTGGCAAGAAGTCAACTCAGGAAGAGGGTTGTTTGTGATTGCGAGGAAAAAATAAATGAAAGTAGTGAAGATATTGCGTCTGTTGCGCAGTAACAATGAGGTTTAAGGACCACAGCCCGACGTGAACTCACACAAAATGCGTCGAAACAGACCAATTAAAAAGCATTTACGTCTAAAGAGAGTAAGCCTAAAGTGAATTAAGCGATACGATTGGGTTTATAGGGTGAGAAAACAACATCTCCTGGCTTACCCATGTTGGCTCATCTGTGTGCTCGCTCTGTCCTCCGTAGCGCAGTCCACCTCAGTTCACTGCGAGCCCAGTGTCGCCTCTTCCTCTCACAGTGATGCCTCACGCCGCGGGGGACTCACCTGCCTTCATCTTGGACTTCAACAACAACAACAAAAATAGTCTCTAGCTCGAAAAGCGTCCAAAGTTGGCGTCCATGTCTCCAGACGCTGCGCAACTACTTTCCAAATGCCCCGCACCGGATTCGTGCCATTCGGATCCAAGTTAAACGACGTATTCTCGGTGAAACCGTGGAGAAAAAAGCTGATATCATGAACTAAAGTGATTATGGAGGGAGTTAAAGGAGAGAAGGAGAGCGAGGTCTTCTGCGTAAAACGTCCGAAAGCTAAGCGGAGAGAGAGAGCAGCCGCGCGGACAGGCAGCAGCCACGGCCACTGTCAAAAGCTCCTCCGGCGCACGGCTACAGCGAGCAGGTTCCGTGTGCGCGCCCCAGTTGCGTGGGAAACACGTGCACGAAGGCTTGCAGCCGCGCGCATGTAGGAGAGGTGGAAAAAAAGCAAAGAAAGGGAAAGATAGAGAGAGCAGCGTTTAGCGGCTGCCTGTAGATCTGCTCCAGAAAGACTGTCTTTGCCTCGGTGTTTGTTAACGCGAGCTGCGGTTGTCCTCGTTTAAGTCCCTCTTGCAGGTGCTGCACGAGCTCTTTAAATATAAATATGGCGACTGGAGGGGATGCATACAAAAGCGACAAATCCCAACAAACTGGAATGAAGTGTGTAGAATAATTAAACAGTCATTGGGTCAACTTTACACCAAGAAAAGCAAGGATTTTTAAAATTTATTTCATGAAGTAAAAACAATAGAAAATATATATATATAAAAAAGAAAAAGGTATAAGGAAAGAGAAATTCCAGTGGGAGTTAAATACTGCAATAAGCCATAACATAATGACCATTAGGTTAAACTTAAACCACAAAGAAAAAAAAACAACCTTTAACAAAGCTTTTGTGTCATTTATCATAAAAATAAAATAAATGTTTATGCCATCATTATATCAGGGAAACATTTCCCCATGAGTTTCTGCCTTTATTCAGAGAAGTGTTAAACTGGTGAGCTTTAAGGTTTTTACATCATTTGGAGCCTATCTCAGGCCAAAAGCTGCTAGAATAGGCCTAAAAGAAAGATGAAGATGTACATCTGCAGCAGATTTCTTTTAGATTAAAGGTCAGAAAATGCATAAAACTGTAAACTACACATTCTATAATGTTAATTGGTTATCCAAGAATAAGAATAGGCGAATAACTCAATTCTGACAAATGTCAGATGTAACATTATACTTCAAAGTGGACCATATGTCAAGGAGGTATTAAAGAGTGGAAAGAATAAATGCAATAGTTTGATTCTACACATTCCAACAGACTGGCCTGGAGTGTAACCAAGACTTTTTCATCAAGGATTTTATTAGATCACAATGTTTAGTGAATAACAAAAGCTTCAGCCAATCACATGTCGCTTGTTCTCAAATAAGGGACGGTCCCATAGGTCTGATAAGGAAGAAATTACAATATTACAGAGAAAATGTATATTTAAAGAGAGGGAGGGGTTAACTGAACCAACAAATGAAAGCAGAGAAGAGAAAATAAAAAAATACAACTGGCAGAATGTCTTGGCCCTTTTTCAGAGAATAAAATGATTAAAAAAATTCACTCATAGTTAGTGGTTGGGTGAATCCATTCATTGTCAAATAATCGTGTTTACTCTTTTTAAATCATAATGACAACAGAAACTACCCAAATGACCCTGATCAAAAGTTTACATATATGGTGATTTTGTCCTGATAACATGCACAAGTGACACAAACAGGTTTGAATGGCTGCTAAAGGTAACCATCCTCACCTGTGATATGTTTGCTTGTAATCAGTGTGTGTATAAAAGGCCAGTGAGTTTCAGTGAGTTTCAGCTCTCATCGAGTGCTGCACTGATGTTTCTGTCTTCTGAGTCATGGGAAAAGCAAAACAATTGTCAAAGGATCTTTGGGAAAAGGTAATTGAATTGTATAAAATAGGAAAGGAATATAAAAATATATCCAAAGAATTGGGAAAACCAATCAGCAGTGTTCAAATTCTAAGTGAAAAATGACAGATTCTGTTGAAACCAAGACAAGGTCAGGTAGAGCAAAAAAATAATTTTAGCCACAACTGCCAGAAACATTGTTTTGGATGTTAAGAAAAACACAAATACCTTCAGCTGAAATACAGGACTCTCTGAAAAAGATGGTGTTGCTGTTTGAAGATTCACAATAAGAGGCACTTGAGCTGCATTGTCGAGACATCCATTACTACGCAAATGCAACGAAGAATCCTGCTTACAATACGTCAAACAGCACAGAGACAAGCCTCAAAGTTATTTGGAGTGATGAGACCTAAATTTTACTTTTTGGCCACAACCATAAACATTACATTTGGAGAAGAGTCAACAAGGCCTATGAAGAAAGGTACGCCAGTCTTACTGTGAAACATGGAGGTGGATCTGATGCTTTGGGGATGTGTGAGCTACAAAAGCACAGGAAAACATGAATGCAACATGTTTTTAAAAAATCCTGGAGGAAACTTTGCCCTCAGCCCGGCAGCTGCACATTGGACATACTTGGACGTTCCAACATGACAACAATCCAAAGCACAAAGCCAAGTCGACCTGTCATTGGCTACAGCAGCAGAAAGTGATTCTGTCCATCTCAGTCTCCTGACCTCAGTGTCATTGAGACACTCTGAGATCGCAAATGTGTTCATACAAGACAGCCCAAGAATTTACAGGAACTGGAGGCTTTTTACCAAGAAGAATGGGCAACTCTACCATCTGAGAAAATAAAGAGCCTCATCCACAACGACATCAAAAGACTTCAAGCTATCATTGATGTTTAAGATGGAAATACACAGTATTAAAAACTGGTGGATGTAAACTTTTGATCAGGGTCATTTGGGTAGTTTCTGTTGTCATTATGATTTAAAAAGACTAAACACAGTTGTTTGACAGTAAATGGCTTCACCCAACCACTAACTATGAGTTAATAATAAGGTTTTTGTGTAATCATTCATATTCTCTGAAAAACAGCCAGAAAATCACAAATTCTGCCAGGGTATATAAAATTACGAGCAAAAATCTAGATGGTGTGAACAGTGGGAGTCAAATGTAGATTTAAATAAATGAAATGGAAAAAATGCTGCATTCTCCTACTCCTTTTCAAAAATCAAATGTGTTTTCTGTTATGTTGGAATTTAATGTTTTTTTCCTCTTTTTGTTTTAACCATATGTTTTAAATAAAGACTTCATTAATTGCTTATATTCCAGCACTGGATCGGTCTACCTACAGAGAGAAACAGCACAGAAAAAACAGAAATAGAGAAATGAGAAACAAATATTTACAATTTACTTTCTCTAAGAAAATGAAAGACGTTAAGGTCGCTGTGCTGTTGTTGGGGGTGGGGTTGGGCTGGTGAGACGGACAGAAGATTTAATACTACCAACAACAAAAAGGAAAAAAGGAAGAGTTCATTTCCACACACGTATTAAAACACAGCTGAACAATCATTAGTAAGTCTCTTAATAATTAGAGAAAATGTGGTAAATGAAGAACATGAGTGACTGAGTGTAAGTGTTGGAGTTGTAAAAATAACATTATGAGCAGGTACCAGACATTAATGTATTCTGCTCCAAACTCCAAAAAGATGGGGGAAAAAAGTATGTGCAAGGCTTCTTCCAAAACATCAGAGCTACTGCATTACAGAAGGGTTGAAAAAAGTAAAATGCACCAGTGTAATGGAAATCACAGTTGTTCTTTCGACCACCACCACTGTATGTGGCTGCATTTCTTTTTGTAACAAACTCTTCTAACCTCACTGCAATTTTGAAATATTCATTTAAGTCATCCCCATTGCGACTTGATTTGTTTAAACCATGCTTTTTCATTGTGATTCGTTGTTGGGATGGAGTTGGTACTTGTGCATTAGAATGTATCAGAGATGAGAAGGACTATAAATTATAAAAGTGTTCCCATTAGAAGAGTTAGCCCAGAAGAACTTGACTCTCTGTTGAGTCTTCAGTGAATAACTTTAAGTTTTATGGTGATATGTCATTAAATATGAGAACTTCAAAGGGAACAGTCTCATAAGAAGGCAGTCTTCTCTGAATCCATCTGTTCTTGAATATACAAAGACAAACAGAGGTTAAAGCTATTTGTCTAACTTAGGTTGCCAACTTTCTTAAACCTGCAGAACTATTTGGAGTTCTTGGCCCCAACCTGAAGACAGGTAAGGCTCTAAATGACTTACCTTATTTAGATCATTCAGACTCACTGATCCTATTTGTAGAGTTGAATGTGAAGAACCATTCAATAATAGGTGCAAGGCCAAGACAAAAGTCTGAAAGTGAAAAATGTATTATGGTGGTGTTAAGGTACTGTTGGTGCCTAGATCTTGTGACTGAGGTTTAAGTGGAACTACTTGTGTGTGTATATGTAATGCATTTATTCGAATACATGTATTATTCATAAATGCAGCCATCAAAAAGGAGTCAGCTTGTGTGCTGTAAATGTAGCTTTGTATGTATAAGACAGATCGGGCAGACACGCTGACTTGTATGAACACAAATGTGAGAAGAGAGTCTGAACGTGATTCTCTTTGACATCATCTAGAGATCATTAGGTTTTAAAAGAGGTTCATGTCATGCAATGTGTTTAGCTCTACCTCTGTGTCACCAATGTCAATGCAAAGTTAGTTAACTTTATTATAATTGTTATTTAGTTCCTTTTTCTCTCCCTTTTTGAATATCCATCCGTTAGTTCACTTTTTATTGTTACATTGTACTTACCAACTTAACCATGTCTTCAGAATTCTAATTTAGATTTTAAACACAGCAAAGTAAAGCCAAAACAAGGCTGAAGAACTGGCAGTGAGAACAGAAGGAAGAGAGAATGATAGGTCTTGTCTGGTCCTATTGGTGCAAACTGTCATCCTTTAGAAAAACTGTTGCAAGTAGATGCAACAATCAACTTGTAGTGTCATAAATCTTCACTTTGAGCAGTGCTGAACATTTGTAAGCCCACTATGCACTTACTTTCTCTTGCACTTGTGTTTTCAATCGGAGTAGCACAGCCGGTGGTGGTGTAGCAATAAATCTGCCATTGTGCTACCTGTAAATGCAGTGTTTCATTTTGTGCCCGCTGCTCTTTGACTGTGTAGGTTCTAGAAAAAAGCTTTTTGCTCCATTATTGAAGCGGTGGTTGAGGTATTGTTAAAATTCTTTCTCAGAAAATATGTGCGGCCAGTTTGAACCAGATTTTTTTTAAGGAGTGATAATGGATGTTGTCATGTTTAGTCCATAGCTTATTTCTTCATTTGTTGACCTTAATGGACGCCAAAAGTGTCATATTTTAGTATCATACATTAAAGCTGCACTACCTGGTTTTCTGTTGTCATCCCTGTCTAAGACTCCATTTCCTCCGAAAGCAGCCTAGGGAACTTTCATGCTTTTTTTTTTTTTTTAATCAAAAAAAATAATCCAGACAATTTTTTTCCCTCAAAACACTAATACAGTTTACCAACCTTTAAGAGTATGATAGCTGAGGGAAAGAAAGGGTTCCTCAGTCTGAATACTCTTGGGGTGGCTGAGGTCCTAAAAATGGAAGCAGCTCTCGTGTGGACTCGGTTTTAGATGACCTGTAGAGAGAACTTCAGGATGGAGCCATTTCTGTGCTGTCAGGATATTTTGTCAAAACACTACATGTAGAAGATTGTCTGGGTCTCCGTTCATGTAAACTCTCTAGTTCCATTTTCATCCTGTTGATTTTAACATATTTAGATCTCTAAGTATTAGGGGCAACAATATATAACTAAAGTCCCCCTTTGGCATTACTAGACCATAAAATTGGTGACGGTATTGTGTCGCCTTTTAGATGAGAATTGTTGAACGATAGACACTCAAGTTTTTAACCCTGTTCTTTACCTGGCAGCCCCTGATCACACTGGTGTTGGCAGCCGGCCCAGGTCTGAGGCATCTACTGACTGAGCGGCTCGAGTGATGGAGCGGCACTCGGGAGCAGGAGTGAAGGGGGGTCTGGTGCAAGAGAAAAAGCATAGGTGATTTAAACCTGTCCTTTCGTCTCTGTGGATGGGGGAAGAGTGAGATCACTGGCAAAAAAGATTGATGAGCTTCCTTCCTCTGTCTGGACCCAGTGGGAATATTGTAAATGCAGTTATGTGCTTCATAGAGTCTTTGTATGAGGGAATACACTCTGGAAGGGGTTTGATACAAGCAGACACAATTAACTTTAAGAAAGACCTCTGCTTTTTCCGATAAAAAGATAATCCATATAAATCTCTTTGTGGATTCAGAGGGAATAAAAGACTGCCAGATGAACAATATGTGTCAGTGTTAAAAATGTTCCATATTTGGTTGTGTAACTTAACTTAAGGCTAGTGTCCTAAATGCAGCATATCATGAGTGCATTCGGAGCACTGGCGAGATTGTTCCTCACTGCAGCAGATACAAGCTTCCCTCATCCAGAAGACCGGGAAAAGGCCACAGGACGGCTGTGAACGGCGTCTCCTATTGTCGCTGCCGACGTTGTATGGTTTTACGGTACGCTGTAGACTGAAGTGGAATTTCTGAGTCTGTATGTCATGTTGTTTTATTATGTGCTATTAGCATGTCAATACAGTTTTGCACACCTACTTAACCTATTGAATTGCGGTGGTAATGTAGGATATTCACTGCTCACTGTAGCCCAATATTTTTTGCTTGACCTAAGCATTCAACAGCCATATTGACCTAAAATGATTGTATAGGGTTAATATAAAAAAACTTTTTTTTCAATACATCTAATAATGTGTTTTTTTTAATACACTTTTATCCTAAGGGTTATTGTGATTATTGAATAATATATTGTTACATTTCATGAAAGATGGTTGATAATGTTTATACACCAGAACAGTTTACTAGCTCGGTTCATATAGAGATTCATAATTATAAATTTGGTTGAGTATTTGTGGACATTTCACATCTCATGGACAATCAAATTGCATTCAAGGACTTTAAATCTATGCTCATATAATATTTTTACTGTCTGAAGTGTGATTGGGTAGCACCGTGGTGCGACTCCATCCATGGCTCATACATTGTTTTGATATTAAACTGGGGTCTACTGTATTTGTTTTTTATGTTTTTCACTCTGCACCATTAATATATATCACCAGCTAATACATTTATACATCTTTGTTTGGTCTATTGTTCCTGCCCCTGCATCTCCAAGAGCCATAACCTTAACCTTCTAAACTAGCCTATTGTATCTCATGTGCATAACTGCTATTGCTTAGGCTATATGCCACTTATATGCTACGTATGGTTTGTATGGGCTGGTGATAAAGCTGTCATTTAAAGTCAGTTTTGTTTGTGGTGAGAACATAAGCCGGAAAACTACACAAATAACAGCACATTTATGGAAGAATTTGTGTGGCACATTATTCTGCTGAAATGTGACGAGACAATACCTTCAGCAGAAATTTATAGAGTTTTGACTCTAGAGTGGTAACCATTGTATAACAGTTTTTTCTTCTTCCATGGACATTCATTATGTGACCCTGATACCGTTTCCTTATTACAAGGTTTATTTAAGTGTAACACGTGAGACCCACTAACCGAACCCACTGTGACTCTACAACAGTGTTCATTCATTTTATCAATTTAATGTTAAAACAGTAAAGATCAGCAGCTGAAATAACAAATTCTCCTCAAAGCCAGTTCTTCCAGCATGTCCGAAAGAATATTTAGGTGAGCAAGCCAGGGGACTCCTCGTGGTGGGACATGCCCATTAGACACGTTATCAAGGAGGCGTCTGCAACAGATACTTCTCCGGTGTGAGCCACCCTGTGAAGAAGACTCATTTTTGCTGCTGGTATCAAAGACCCTGCCCTTTCAAGCCAGCATCTTTACAGTCTGTTTAATCAATAAAACAATGCTTTGTAATGTCTTGTATTATGTCCTGATATTTTATAATCCTGAACACTGAACAGGCAATTACAGCTGTTATTGACCATGAATGTACACGATTTTTTCACAGCGTAGAATCTATTCCATGATTTCAACCTGGCAGTGAAATATGGAAGTAAGGTAAAGGCTGAAAAGGTTCACACAGCTTCATTAGTGAAAGTTGCTGGGTCATTGACACTAGTGCACTCTTCCATGATTGGCTGTACACTCTGGATATTGATTGGACATGAGTGCCGTTCGTGACTGGACATAAGTGTGAGAGCTCACACAACATAATATTTTATATAAACTGTGTATGACTGCAGCTACCCAGGCCGAGTTAGAGAAACCAGACTTGATGTTACTATTTCAGTTTTCTTTAACAAGGTTGTGTCAGAGAATAGTGGAGGAAATCTAGTGTAGGTGCCTCGTATAGGCCTGACACTTTTACAGCTCCTGATTCAGACATTACTTAGAATGATCAGTAGACTAGTATTCACACAAAACAGATAATGTTTAATCTGACAAAAGCAGGGTCTCGGTCAAACCTGTTGTTGTATTGAAGATATATTAGCCAAGTCATGACATAAATTAAATGTAAGACAAGATAATTTAAGATAAGCCTTTATTGTCTCCAATTGGATAAATTTGTTTTAAACAATCAAGGTTTGGCAGTCATCAATCAAATCATACACACTGTTCTCCACAGGCGAATGGTGGCTGCTGAAATACTGTCACTGCATCATTTGACAAATTCACCTGGTGCTGGCAACGCTCAAGAAATTATGCTTAGGTGTTTTTTGTCTGTAAAATGAATAAAGCAACTGAATTGTCGAGAATCAGAGGTTTTAAATGAGGTATGCTTGTCCATGTTCACAAAAGTTGAGCCGTGGTTATGAGTGTGGGTGAAATACACTGAGCGGAGCGCAGATACAGATGTGTGTTCTTTCTCATTGAGACGACAGTAAACTGAGAAGGTGCACATAAACGCAGGGCCACGGTTCCTGTGCAACACCCCTCACACCAGCGCTTTGGCAAGAGATACTGGTGAAAAAATTATAATAATTATAAAAATAAGAAATAGAATTGTAAATGTAACCCTTTAACCGTAAACAAAAAGCAAGCTACATCTTTGCTGTTTCTGCCTGAGCTACACTGAAGAACAACTCTGGAAATAATCAACCAATCAGAGAATTCGTAAGTTGTTTCTGGGTAAAATGCTGAGGGGCTGAACATTTAAAAGAACATGGTGGTAAATTTAGTAAACTAGCGTTAGCAGGAGGTTTGTTTGGTACAAATTCAATATGATGCTAGCAGTGGATGTAAAAGATTTACTTTTGCTTTATTGTCGAGAAGCTGTGCTGTTAATGTGCTTTCCATTTACGTGGCTCTGGGTTATTTACTGGTCGGCTAAATGCTTTGCAAACATGATAAAAGTCTGTCCTGGTTGAGACTGTGACAGTTGAATGTAGTTTGTGATGTGCGGTGATTCCTCCGCCCAGACTTCAGAGCTGCCTCACGGAGCGAGTCTCAGCTCAGTGCGCAGCCACGGGTTTTAAACGTCTTCACGTTAGCTGCTTCAGACTAAAAGGTTCAGCTTCAAATTGTCCATCCTCAGTGTGATCACAAGAGTAAAAGAATGAAACGTGATAAACACCAGTGAAAACGTGGTTGTGGTGTTGGATGTGTACTTGTTTCTGACCACAGTCCGTGTTTTCTCACTGGGAGAGGCAGGACACAAGTCTAATGTTTAAATTATGTAAAAGTTAGACATTTTGAGCAGCATGAGATAAACAATTAAAACTTACTGACACCAGACAAACTTTCTCTACAAACTATTCACTCACTCAATCGCTCAGAGCTGCCTCAGCTGTCGACTGATTACAGCTAATGTTCACCTGGACATATATAAGCTACATTTGTCATCAATTATAATTTTTATAATTAATAGTAGCAGTAGTTGCACCCCTCTACTCAAAATACGTTCCTGTGGCTATGCATGTATAGTTTGACTGTGCACTGACGTTTGCAAAAATGTAATCTCAAAGTCCGCCTATTCTGTTCACAGTCCATTCACAGAAAACTTCAATTTAATTCATACCACACCACTGAAAATCCATCAACAACGATGAACTAATCATACGCATTACTATTACTCTGGCCCGCTCTGAGACATACTGCACACACCTCGTAAAAAACTATTCACACTGTAGTTCACAGAAACAATATCAACTCAAGAGTATCTTCCTTATTCAAAGAACATACTGCTGTGTTATGGGATAAAGTCAAATATATTGCACAAATTCCCCAAATGCCCTAAGAATGGCCTAAATAACATTGCCCCAGAACAGAGTCACGCTGTTTTGTTACAGTTCAAAAGTGTAATTGACAGAGGATCGGAGAATGTTTGATATCTTTTTGACGTACAGATTTGAACCTTGTACCTTTTACCCGAGGGCATTACCTCAGACTGATCACAGGGAATGTGGGTGGGATCTTTGGCAATATCCCGACCCTGTTTTAGAGTTTCCTCAAAAAGGTCCTGCAGAGAACAAGGAGGAAGCACACCCATTACTTTGCCCGCCCTTTTTATCAGCCTCACAATTTGTAAATTAAGTTCAACCGATAAATTACCAAAACAGGTAGTAAGTCCGTATCTGAAAAGAGATTCAATACTGGCTCTTTAAAAAAAATAGCATTTAGGGATTCAGATTGAAGTCCAAAAATGGGGGCCAATTATAGAAGCTTTGAAGAAAAGTAAATCACTGAGAATCACTGAGAAAGACTAAATGAACTAGGTCAGGAGCAAGTCTAGACAAAGACAAGAGCATTATACACGTGAGGAGATACAAGGGAACACTTGGATTCTAAAAGGACAAGTCTAATCTGCAAATTTTAAAGTCATAGTTGCTTTGGAAGATATCCTAATAGTAATGCTAATTTTCAAGCTTGTCTGTCTGCTTCAGCCTTGTATCTTCTCACGTTGTTGAAGTTTCACAGTGCAACTTTTAGCCCCAAAATATACATTCTCAAAACCATTTTAATGGTTCTGAACATGAGCTCAAATCATTTCTATCTCAATAACACAGTACCCTCAGCTATGTAGCTCTTCTGTCCTGGGACAGTGGGCTATTGCGAGAGATTATGTAAGTGACATGCTCCACCACACAATGCATATAATAAAGAAAATAGACCAATATCCTGGACCCTAGCGCTATCATAATGCCATCATAATGTCTTGTGTTTTTCTATATTATTATTATTATATTATTATTATATTTCTTAATTTTTTATTTTTCATAAAACAAACAAGAGAACAGAATACTTTCATTAAATATAAAACATTGACCAAAAGGGATTTAGGCTCTTCAAACGTTTAAATAAAAGTGCTATACATTGCAACAAAACAGCAAAACAATTATAATAAGTTCCATTCACTAAACATAAGAAAAAAAAAGTATAAAAACAAAACAGATTATTATTTAGTTTTAATTTTATCCATTATTAACTTTCTTTACAAAATCTACAATTACAATTTACATTTCAGTATACCCATAAAAAAACATATGTTTATATATCTTTTTAATTCCAGTTCATCCCAGTTCAGTGTCACAAAATTTCTGGAAAAATACTTCTCCTGCAACATACAGTACCTTAGTCTTATGCTCTTTGTTGCTGCTGCACATTCCCTTTCTCAATATTTGTAAATGTTCAAAGTCAATGACTTTTTTATGACAGGCATTAAAATGCAAACAAAATCATAAAACTTCTCAAAATATAAAACATACAGTATTTTTCCTCTTTTAGAAATGAATAAAGCTTTCTGACTGAAAAACAATCTGTGTGTGGTTTTGGCACAAATTTCACAGCGAGGATCAGCAAATTCATAATTTCTTAATTAAAAGAGCTGTGTGTAGGATTTGGGGGGCTTAATGTGCAGTAATGAAATGTGTTAATCATAATCATAATTCTGACTTCATTAGTGAATGATCAAGTAAAGGGACCTTTGTGATGTTAATATCATAAAATGAGGCAGAAATCAATCCTAGATCCTAATCCCAACCGGGACTGTTTTTTCTCTGTTCTACAAACTACTGCCAAGTCCGTGTAGGTGTAGGAAGTAGAGGGCAGTTTAATGTTACGACAGCATTTTATGAAGAAATCAACCACTTAACATTTGGAGCCACATGGTTATTGGCAGGTTGGAGGAGAAATTTCATTTTTAACAATAGATACTACAACAGAACTGTTTGTGATTCCGGCCAACCCAATATATATATATTTCTTATTCTTAGCTTTGTATACTGTGCTGGGCTGTAACAGAAATGGCATTGTTTTATAAATTTGGATATTTATTTTTGTCCACTAGGTGTATGCAGTAGTTTAGTGGAGATCCTACGCAGACTTTTATAAATGAGACCCAGGTCCTTCAGGGAGGGCTTCCACAAAAAAAATGAATACCTGGTCGGTGATCGGATGAACCAGCTGTGGTGCAAGATAAATTTGTCAAGCTAAATCTAAAACCCTGACTGTAATGGCAGTTTAAAACCCACTTCACGCAGCTTTGGCTACATGTTTTCAAAAGTCGTTTAATCCTAGTATTATATCATCACAGAAGAAATTCTAAAACTGTCTTAAACTCCTGATGCTGCCACACATTTTGACTGTCAAAATTAAATTAACAGAATAACTTATAGATGGAGATTTGAGTCCATGTAGGAGAACATAGTCTCATGTATTTTAAGAAATCTCTGCCCTAGGCTACTTCACAATCAAGCAACTACATTAAGCAATTAAAATATGGATTCATCTTGGAAAATTGTTTCACATTGCAACAAAAACTAAGCCATGTTCCACATTTTTGACCAATTTTTATAGTACTTGCAAGATTGAGATCTTTCTTTGTCTCTGAACACCTGTCAGGTTAAACTCTGCATTCTACAGAGTCTGCATTAGATTAGTTCACACTTTCCATGTAGAAAGCTTTTATATTTTGACTATATTTATAGTTTATTTCTCTGCATGTAAACCACTGGTTTTATTGAAATGCATAGGCAGCACTTCTTCCTGTTCTGTTTGTAATTAGCTTTTAACTCTTAAATGTCAGCTGTATAGTCTGCTGTAGCATGTTCTTTTGTTTACTTTTTCTCTGCTGAATCTCGCTGATGTAAAACACTTCATTAATGATCACATATTATGTGCAGACATGCATCAGCCTCAATGATGTACTTCTATTAATAAATCCCAACATAATAAAGAGCCTAAATGAAAAGCTGCTCCTAAGAGTGGTGCTTTGCCTGGAAAAACACAACGTCCCTGATGTTTGAGGTCTCTCAATTCTGGCCAAAACCCATTCATAGCTCCACAGAGATCCAGATTCATCCGGATACAGAGACATGTCTTGCCCCTTCACAGCGTGCATCATGGATTTTAGTATGAGTTCCAAAGGGGCCCGAAGACTCTTATGTCTAGTTCTTACAACGCAACATATTTATTTATTAAAATTCCTCAAAGTAAGAAATGATTTGCAGCACTGTTATGACATTTTATGGG
Organism: Neodontobutis hainanensis; assembly: GCA_024349245.1. Classification (NCBI taxonomy): domain Eukaryota; kingdom Metazoa; phylum Chordata; class Actinopteri; order Gobiiformes; family Odontobutidae; genus Neodontobutis; species Neodontobutis hainanensis. The sequence goes on from JALDNG010000041.1 coordinate 9,518,248, forward strand.
ATGGACCTCTGACACTCTTATGCTGACCTGATTCAGGCTAAATCAGTCAAACACATTTAATGAAAGCAGCTTGACCAGTGGGTGGTAGAGCCTTTAAGTATTAGTAAATTAGTTATTGCATGTTCATGGTTTTAAACAACTCAACTCTCACTAAATAAAAGAGTACGTGAGATTTGTTCTTTTAACCAAAGACAATGACAAAGCAGCTGCTGTCCAAGGCAAGCTGAAAAAGGGACTAAAGAACACCCAACGAGTCCAGACTGACAGCAAACTGCAGCAGTGAATTGAGAGCAAGCAGCTGTGTTTATAGTGAGCCGCTTTATCAAGTCCATCATGGCTGTCACCGAGGGGTCAAAGCCACAGCGCTGTTGGGCCTTCTGTTTCCATGGATCTCCACTCGAGGCTGCCGTCTCCTGTCACTGTCATTTAGATGGGACAGACTCGACAAAAGACAGACAGGTAAAGAAAAAGAACAGCCCTGATTTTTCTTTTACAGGTCCGCACAAAATGATTCACCGACTACAACATGAACTCATCACCTTTTATTAATTTAACCCTAAAACACATTATTTGGTAAGAATAAATCTGGTAAATGTCATTTCATTCATTTACTGTAATTTTGGAGGCATCCAAGTTATTTGAAATTATTATTGAAAATCAACACATTAGTTACTTTCCCTGGTAATTAGTTGCTTTTATAATGATGTTACTCAGTTACTTTATCTGAGAAGGAACTGGAACTAATTACTTTTTTAAAGTAACGTGCCCAACACTAAAGGTAATTCAACAAGACCTGTAAAAAGTGCTTCCAACAACACAGCAGTCCAGCAAATTCCACACTCCCGATGATCCGTGTCCAGACATGGAACAGGTCAGAGGCTTGATGTTGCACAATTATGAGCTTTGTCATTGACCTCTTAGAGCCCCATATTTGAAAAACCACCAGAACAGTAATATGTATATTAAATAAATTGCTTACTTTTTTAATCACTGAACCAAAGCTTTGCGTAAAACCTGACCCATTTTAAATAGTCGTGGCCGATTGGTCTGAATAGAAAGGGCTGTGAAGGGAACGGATGTCACACCCTTTTTACTTTGCAAAGTGAAAGGGTATTGCAGACCAGGCTAGTATTGAACTACTTACAACCCATGACAAGTGGCCAGGTCGAGGTGATATCGGGCCATTTGAGACATTTGAGTCCACCACAGTGACAGATCTTTCTTTTGGGGCTCTTCAAGTCCCAGCTATCATTAGGACATGGCTTTTACCTGTCAGCTCTGTCAGACCTGCACTTCACCTGTGTGAGTCTCAATCCCACAGTGCCATTGTCTAATATAACACATGACCACCTGTCTGTCCGTCAGAGACTTAGAGCAGCTGCTGCAGGACACTTAAGGACAGTTAAAGGAAAGAGGAACATTTCAGCGTCATGATCAATGAATCAACCATAGAGTAAAAAAAATACAAAAAACACAAGGATTACTATAATAGTAATTCTAAACTGGGGTTTTCAAAGTTATCCAAAAGTATCAGTCAGTGTGGTTACATGCAGGTAAAGAAAACCGTAGTTCAAGTAAAAAAGGCGTATTAAAATGTTGATTACAAAGTGTAACATAAACTGAGCTTTTTAGCTTTGATTGCTCATTATTTAAGATGTTGTATGTCTCATGTTCTTACTGCTATTGTTTGATTTGTCTAAGCTCAACAAAGCACGTCTTTAGTCAGACCCTTTAAAGTGTGTTTAAAGGATCTTCCAAACATTAATTAAGATATTATTGCGGCTGACATTTAATGTATCCAAGATGTACACGCTTTTAACATTTTTATACTGAGATGGCTGCATATTTATATACGGCACAGCATGGGTGGGGGATGTTTTTTTCTTAGCACAACACCTGTTGCGGTGGTTCCTTGTGTTCTGTTACTAAAAATATTATAGTGTGGCTCTTGTCCAAATCCTGCTTGCCTCCAGCCTCCTTCTTTTATAACATCAAAAATGCTTCCAGACAGTGGCTTTTAATGAAGCAGATGCCAACATTTCCAGATAAATGGTAAATGGAAGTGTATATATGGATTTCCAAAGCTGGCACACATCACAATCCCTCTCTGATGCATACACCAATGTCACAGATACTGGAGAAAAGGTGAGGTTCAGGGGCTTCAGAAGACGGCTACAACAGAAGGAAAAATCTCAGCTGTAATGTTGGGTAATTGAGTGTAGGATGGATATTTCTAATATATAGATTTGACATATAACTAAGTGACTTTCAGCTTAGTTATTAGTCTGCTATTTACTGTGTTACGATCAGAACACACTTCAAAATACCTTCAAGCTCTCATCTTTCATGTCAGTGTCCATGTTTAAACAGAAACTTCCACATGTTATAGTTGACACTAATGCACTTCTCATGCTTCTCACAGACGTTTCATTGCCACATGCAGATAGTCCTCGTCAAGGTTATTATCCTGTTTGCACATTCTTGTTCTGTGTTGTACTGTGTTGTGTTTATTGTGTTTGTCTATGTATCTGTCTATGTTTGTTTATTCCAGCTGGAAACTCTTGGCCGGGTCATGGATGTTAATGCATACTTTACCAGACATATCTTTTCTTTTTTTTTTGGTTTGTTCACATGTATTTCCTGAACTCTGAAAATTGTGTTGTTGTTTTACCTGACATTACAGGACTGCAGCACAAGTCAGCATTTAAATTAGAAATCACAGATTGTGATTGTCCGTATGTTCTCTGACATTTGGTGAGTTTAAAGGACTGCAAGAGGCGTATAGAAGAATATGTTATAAAACAAACCTCACAGCCTCTAGAGTGACGTGTGAACGCTGTGATGCTAGTGATTGGGCCTGAGATGTACAAGCTGTCAAGAAAATTTAAAACTCAATTTCAGACAACCTCGCGTAGCTTTTACTTCTCAATCAGTGATTGAGCTGCTGGGACTGTCAAGTTTTCAATTTTTCAGACAGGTTAGAGTCCTTATTCTTCCATCTGTCTGACAAGAACATGGAAAACGTAGTCCTTCTCGGGCTGGAGAAAATCAGTTGCCATGGTTACTTTAATAATAGTTGCTCCAATGACAGCATTGAAAGACTCACTCAGATAAAACACTACACTTTTACGCTGAACTCTATTAGCTTTACATAATGACACGGTTAGAATGGGGCATGTGAACGAATGAAAACCTAACAAAATATAAGTCAGGAAATAAAAAAGTGATTAATTTCTAATGAGAAATTACTATAAAATAGCACAAGTCTCAGCACAAGTCATAGAACAAGTCTCAATACAAGTATCAGCACAAGTCCTAGAACAAGTCTCAGCACAAGTCCTAGAACAAGTCTCTGCACAAGTCCTAGAACAAGTCTCAATACAAGTCCTAGAACAAGTCTCAGCACAAGTCCTAGAACAAGTCTCAATACAAGTATCAGCACAAGTCCTAGAACAAGTCTCAATACAAGTCCTAGAACAAGTCTCAGCACAAGTCCTAGAACAAGTCTCAGCACAAGTCCTAGAACAAGTCTCAATACAAGTCTCAGCACAAGTCCTAGAACAAGTCTCAGCACAAGTCCTAGAACAAGTCTCAGCACAAGTCCTAGAACAAGTCTCAGCACAAGTCCTAGAACAAGTCTCAATACAAGTCTCAATACAAGTCTCAGCACAAGTCTGAGCACAAGTCTCAGCACAAGTCCTAGAACAAGTCTCAGCACAAGTCCTAGAACAAGTCTCAGCACAAGTCCTAGAACAAGTCTCAATACAAGTCTCAGCACAAGTCCTAGAACAAGTCTCAGCACAAGTCCCAGCACAAGTCCCAGCACAAGTCTCAGCACAAGTCTCAGCACAAGTCCTAGAACAAGTCTCAGCACAAGTCCCAGCACAAGTCTCAGCACAAGTCCTAGAACAAGTCTCAGCACAAGTCTCAGCACAAGTCTCAGCACAAGTCTCAGCACAAGTCTCAGCACAAGTCTGAGCACAAGTCTCAGCACAAGTCCTAGAACAAGTCTCAGCACAAGTCTCAGCACAAGTCTCAGCACAAGTCTCAGCACAAGTCCCAGCACAAGTCTCAGCACAAGTCCTAGAACAAGTCTCAGCACAAGTCTCAGCACAAGTCTCAGCACAAGTCTCAGCACAAGTCTGAGCACAAGTCCTAGAACAAGTCTGAGCACAAGTCCTAGAACAAGTCTCAATACAAGTCTCAATACAAGTCTCAATACAAGTCTCAGCACAAGTCTGAGCACAAGTCTCAGCACAAGTCCTAGAACAAGTCTCAGCACAAGTCTCAGCACAAGTCTCAGCACAAGTCTCAGCACAAGTCTCAGCACAAGTCTCAGCACAAGTCTGAGCACAAGTCCTAGAACAAGTCTCAATACAAGTCTGAGCACAAGTCTGAGCACAAGTCTCAGCACAAGTCCTAGAACAAGTCTCAATACAAGTCTCAGCACAAGTCCTAGAACAAGTCTCAGCACAAGTCTCAGCACAAGTCTGAGCACAAGTCTCAGCACAAGTCTGAGCACAAGTCTCAGCACAAGTCTCAATACAAGTCTGAGCACAAGTCCTAGAACAAGTCTCAGCACAAGTCTCAATACAAGTCTGAGCACAAGTCTCAGCACAAGTCTCAGCACAGGTCTCAGCACAGGTCCTAGAACAAGTCTCAATACAAGTCTCAGCACAAGTCCTAGAACAAGTCTCAATACAAGTCTCAATACAAGTCTCAGCACAAGTCTCAGCACAAGTCTGAGCACAAGTCTCAGCACAAGTCCTAGAACAAGTCTCAGCACAAGTCCTAGAACAAGTCTCAATACAAGTCTCAATACAAGTCTCAGCACAAGTCCTAGAACAAGTCTCAGCACAAGTCTGAGCACAAGTCTCAGCACAAGTCCTAGAACAAGTCTCAGCACAAGTCCTAGAACAAGTCTCAGCACAAGTCCCAGCACAAGTCCTAGAACAAGTCTCAGCACAAGTCTCAATACAAGTCTGAGCACAAGTCTCAGCACAAGTCTCAGCACAGGTCTCAGCACAGGTCCTAGAACAAGTCTCAATACAAGTCTCAGCACAAGTCCTAGAACAAGTCTCAATACAAGTCTCAATACAAGTCTCAGCACAAGTCTCAGCACAAGTCTGAGCACAAGTCTCAGCACAAGTCCTAGAACAAGTCTCAGCACAAGTCTCAGCACAAGTCTCAGCACAAGTCTCAGCACAAGTCCTAGAACAAGTCTCAATACAAGTCTCAGCACAAGTCCTAGAACAAGTCTCAGCACAAGTCTCAGCACAAGTCTGAGCACAAGTCTCAGCACAAGTCTGAGCACAAGTCTCAGCACAAGTCTCAATACAAGTCTGAGCACAAGTCCTAGAACAAGTCTCAGCACAAGTCTCAATACAAGTCTGAGCACAAGTCTCAGCACAAGTCTCAGCACAGGTCTCAGCACAGGTCCTAGAACAAGTCTCAATACAAGTCTCAGCACAAGTCCTAGAACAAGTCTCAGCACAAGTCCTAGAACAAGTCTCAGCACAAGTCCTAGAACAAGTCTCAGCACAAGTCTGAGCACAAGTCCTAGAACAAGTCTCAGCACAAGTCCTAGAACAAGTCTCAATACAAGTCTCAGCACAAGTCTCAGCACAAGTCCTAGAACAAGTCTCAGCACAAGTCCCAGCACAAGTCCCAGTACGTCTCAATTAAGTCCCAGCACAAGTCCCAGCACAAGTCCTAGAACAAGTCCTAGAACAAGTCTCAGCACAAGTCCTAGAACAAGTCTCAGCACAAGTCCTAGAACAAGTCTCAGCACAAGTCCTAGAACAAGTCTCAGCACAAGTCCCAGCACAAGTCTCAGCACAAGTCCTAGAACAAGTCTCAGCACAAGTCTCAGCACAAGTCTCAGCACAAGTCTCAGCACAAGTCTCAGCACAAGTCTGAGCACAAGTCCCAGCACAAGTCTCAGCACAAGTCCTAGAACAAGTCTCAGCACAAGTCTCAGCACAAGTCTCAGCACAAGTCTCAGCACAAGTCCCAGCACAAGTCTCAGCACAAGTCCTAGAACAAGTCTCAGCACAAGTCTCAGCACAAGTCTCAGCACAAGTCTCAGCACAAGTCTGAGCACAAGTCCTAGAACAAGTCTGAGCACAAGTCCTAGAACAAGTCTCAATACAAGTCTCAATACAAGTCTCAGCACAAGTCTGAGCACAAGTCTCAGCACAAGTCCTAGAACAAGTCTCAGCACAAGTCTCAGCACAAGTCTCAGCACAAGTCTCAGCACAAGTCTCAGCACAAGTCTGAGCACAAGTCTGAGCACAAGTCCTAGAACAAGTCTCAATACAAGTCTGAGCACAAGTCTGAGCACAAGTCTCAGCACAAGTCCTAGAACAAGTCTCAATACAAGTCTCAGCACAAGTCCTAGAACAAGTCTCAGCACAAGTCTCAGCACAAGTCTGAGCACAAGTCTCAGCACAAGTCTGAGCACAAGTCTCAGCACAAGTCTCAATACAAGTCTGAGCACAAGTCCTAGAACAAGTCTCAGCACAAGTCTCAATACAAGTCTGAGCACAAGTCTCAGCACAAGTCTCAGCACAGGTCTCAGCACAGGTCCTAGAACAAGTCTCAATACAAGTCTCAGCACAAGTCCTAGAACAAGTCTCAGCACAAGTCCTAGAACAAGTCTCAGCACAAGTCCTAGAACAAGTCTCAGCACAAGTCTGAGCACAAGTCCTAGAACAAGTCTCAGCACAAGTCCTAGAACAAGTCTCAATACAAGTCTCAGCACAAGTCTCAGCACAAGTCCTAGAACAAGTCTCAGCACAAGTCCCAGCACAAGTCCCAGTACGTCTCAATTAAGTCCCAGCACAAGTCCCAGCACAAGTCCTAGAACAAGTCCTAGAACAAGTCTCAGCACAAGTCCTAGAACAAGTCTCAGCACAACGTAGCATAACCATAGTAAAACCAGATTGTATCATAAACATTATTTGAACAATCCAGAGTGCACTAGTTCGAACGTGAAGAAATGGATGAGTCTGTATGTTGCTCTTTCCCCGAAAAAGACAATTACAGCCTGGCACATTAAGCCACTAACGTCTCAACTCTCAGCAGTCGGGGTTAATCAGAGTTAAATGCAACCAAGCAGAAAGACACTGTTAATTTAAAAGGGCAGGTTTACACTCTGACTCTGCTGGGGGGTCCCTCTAAATCCTAACAGTATTATTGCAACATTTTGATCAATAAACTGTTGTTGTCACAGGTGATTGTCAGATGCAGTGGCTCGGTCGGTAAAGAAAGTTGTCCAATAACTGAAAGGTTGCTTGTGTGTATGAATGGGTACTTTGAGTGCCTAAGAAAGTAGGAAAGCGCTAAATTAATGCAGCCATTTATTTATATTACAGTAAATGCATGGTAAATGTAAAGTCTTTAAAAGTTTGTTTTTCAATGCAAACCCACAACCTTACCCCCAAATTAAACATTCCTTTTCTTTACAAACATTTATAACCGACTGCATTATTTCCATTGTTTAAACTTAAAGTATTTGGAATATTTGTCTGCTCTCATGTTTTATTTATTTATTTATCACACTGTTTATTGTCAAAGAACCAAAAGAATAACTGCACTTGATTGAATCTACTTTTTAAATGCATTCTGTTGCCTTAATCCCTTTGAGTATCGGAGCTTACACTTAAAACTGAACAGAAACAGCAGGTATTCGAGTGTGCTTACACACTTTTTTTTTTTTTTTTAAATTGTATGACTTGCATTCTCCACCAATATAAGGACAGGAACAACGTTTCAACAAACAGCAAAGTAACATACAGTATGTCCTAAAGTATTGAGATGTGAAATCTGGTCACTGCTAAAGTTCAGAATATCCAATCCACTGCCCCAACCTGTCTTCTACCTGGAGGAAAATTGTAAAAACACACAAACATTGACTGATATGGTACAGGTCGGGTCAGTACAGCTCAGTTTGGTACTGGTAACCCTCAAGAGCCTTGCGTTTCCATTATGCAGGGTCCTAAAAAGCGCTGTCTGCTACGCAAACATATATATAAGTGCCTCTGTCTGAGATATAAACTTTTTACAAACTTTTTGAATCTTGGATGGATTCCCAATATTTAATGTAAAGCAAAGTAAATCCTTGTGTGTGGCAGGCAGTAAATATTATACTGTTTCTGGTTTTTATTTGTATGATTTAAAGACATTTCCGATTAATGTCTTCACTTACGCTTCTCGTTTTTGTTTGAGTATGGATTATCTACCGTCCAATCAGCTGACTGCAGTATGTAGCTCCACCTTTTCAAAAACATACCTTACACCGCTTGGAATCTCAGGCCGTAAAGTGGTACGCTTTTTTGGGGACACTTCCAATGGAAACACACCCATACTGACCCAACTTGTCTCTATTGACCAATGACTTCTTGCCATTCCTTCATTTAAGGTATTTCCTCTATGGTAGATGAGAAGAATTCACCAAAGTTTATTGATATTTGCTGTCTTTTTGAACACTGACAATTTTAATTTATACATTTTTTAATACTTGTTAAAAAGACAGTTGGGGTTAGAGGCTATCCCAACAGAAGCCATAAACTCTCTGCACATTACTTTCAATTTGTAGCTTCTAAACTGAAAGGGATTCTCCAGTCTCCTGTCTCGTGTCCAAAGGACATGTGAAAAGGGCTTAAGCGAGATCTATTTGTGCTTTGCATATTTCAATCTCATTTTGTTTTAAATCTATATCATCAGTAAAGCACTTTGTCACACCACACATTCGACACCAGCAGCTAAGTGCCTTTTCTGCACCCATTTATCTGGCTTTTATTTGCATACATAAATTATGCTAAAGCATCATATAGAAGACCATTAAATGCTAGACTATGTACGATAATGTTTACCTGGACACAAACTAAACCATAGAACATTTGAAAATTCAACTGCTTCAGTTCGGGCTGAAGCGCCGTCATAAGGTGATATAAGGTGGCATTTATGAAACAGTCACCGCAGAGGTTGTGTAAAGTAGTAACAGTTGTTAAAGAAATGGTCTGGCCTGGAATTGTAACTGTGTAAGTAATAAAATGTTGGGTGAAAGATCAAGTGAGAATTAATTAGCAAAGATAAATCAACTCAGAAGTAAATAGGCAGATAAGAATCAAGGTCTTGGAGTTTAACAAAAGACAAAACAAACAAAAAACCCACACTCATTAGAAACACAGAGCCCGAGCCACAGATTTAAACTGACACAAACAAAAAGCAATGAACAATAGGGGGTTTTAAATTTTCTGCACGTCGCACAACTAGAGAAAACAACAGAGGAATTTGTGGTTACTTTCAGATATATTTGTGGATACATGAAGAAAGTCTGAACAGAAAATAACCCAGTTCACCTGCTGACATGAAAGAAGATGACAGAAAAAGGGTAAAATACAGTAAATTGTGAAAAGAAGCAGAGATGATTATTGCAGCATAGTTATGGGTCATTAGAACTAATGCCTAATGCAATCAACATATTTTTTCCACTTCTGCATTTTGTTCAGATACTCAAAGGTAATCATTCTGACCCTTTTCCACTAAAGGGGTTTCACTGAGTTCATTACATTAATTATCTCTACAGTCAATTTTATTTGGAGCATCCGATTAAAGTGTTACAAAAACTGGATACAATATCTGCCTTGTAGTCAATTCCACCAGAAACCATTCTGTATTAAAAAGAAATACGCGTAGTCAGAAAGGATGATTCCCTAAAGGCCACAATTTTAAGAGTTGCCTAACAAACAGCTGATAGGGTATTATTATTATAGGGTATCTAGTAGGGTTAATTCACACCAAAAGCAAGAAGAGCGACTAAAGCCACCTGTGAAAATTCATTCTTTCCCTATGCACACATGCGCAAGCATCGCATATCCAGTAATATGAGCGTAGATTTTATATCTGTATGCAAATGAGAAGCAACACTGCCAAGGCGACAGCCATCCTCAGAAAAAGATTTGATGGACACCTGAAAGGAATCGATCTGGTCAGAACTGTAGCGCCCTCCTGCCAGCAACAGCAAATAGATCGAGCTGAGCCGAGAGAAGTTATTATATCATGAACTTTTGTTAACATGCCCTGTACACGGCACCAATAAGTGATTCAACATCTAAGGCCCTGAACTACCAGGGTTCTAGAGGGGTTTTGAGGTAACTTTGGGGTTGTTCCTGGGTTTTTGGTACCGAAAACAAAGGTGGCCCAGTTTCTATTGAGGTCGATATCTGTAGAAACTCAGCAACAACTGATAAACTCTATAAAAGTCTATAGTCCTGTTTACTTTTGACGTTTAGTGTAGTTTTGTGTTAGTCTTAACATATCCACTGTCTCTTGATTAAGACACATATTTGGGGTATAATCAACCAGCACTCCAGCCCAGACAGAAGCCAGCACAGGGAGGACATTTAGACTCCTCCAGCTGGCACTGCGGATCAATCCCACAACCTTCTCGCTGAGAGGCAGGAGTGGGACCATCTTTGCCACTGTGTAACCCCAGGGCTTTTTACTTTCTGTAATGTGTACTCTACTTATATGTAAGTGCTTTTGCCTTTGTTGTTGATGTTGCTGCACAAAACCCACTCAAAATTAACTATGTCTTTACATCCACACTCCTCCAGAGATTCAACTTCAGCTGCAAGTTGTGTGATCTCTTGGGGTTACTGCCACTTATCCGTCTTTTCCCATCCGCTTCATGAACTCCTATTGTCATTCTTTCTAATAATTTCAAATCACATTTCCCCGCAGGTTTGGCACAACACAACAGCATTATGCTTTCACGTTTAATTTGCGCAAGCAGCTAATCGTCATGCATAATGTAGCGAGGCAAGTGTGGAAACAAGCTCACAGGCTTGGAGAAATGCTAATTTAATTTGAAGATGAAGTATCTCATGGACAAATTGTTTGTGACTTCATCCTGGGCTATAATCACTCATGTTAAATGAGGGAGAGACATAGGGCCATGTTAAAAATGCATTGCCCCCGCTTTCAGACGATGGTGTCTGTTCCTGCTGTTGTCTCGAACACAATTACACCTGCAGCCGTGTCTCCAAGAAACAAATGTAGCTTTGTGCAAGGTAATTTGGCTAGCATACAGGTAATATCTCCAGCCGCGAGGGCCGATCCCAAGTCCGGATAAATGCAGAGGGGTGTGTGAGGAGGGGCTTATGGCGAATCATTAATGTGACTTTGTAAAGAAGAGGGAAGAGGAGTGTGCTGAAGGTTGGAATTCGTGGAGAAAAGTGTGACCAGCAAAAATAAAAGGTGCACAGGATGGAGTCGACCTGGAATGTTGTTTGATTTAGAGACAGTGGCTCTGAGGAAAAGACAGGAAGAAGGAGGTTATCTTAGGGAGTGACCAGGATGGATAGGATCAGGAAGGAGTACATCAGAGGGACAGCTCAGGTCAAATGTTTTGGAGATAATGTTAGAGAGGCCAGACTGAGATGGTTTTGGACATGTGCAGAGGACAGAAAGTAAATATATTGGTGAAAGTGAAATAACTCAGCTCCAAGTCTAAGCTTTATCTGGTAAACACCATTCCTTTGATGTGACATTACTGCACAATGACCTACTTTTAGGCTGTTTTGACCACCACTCCAACAAATTAGGGGGTTCAACTTTCAGAAACTTTCAGAACCACAGGTAAATTTGCAATGATTACAAATAGCATAGGATAAACTGACTGCCTTGCTATTGCACAAAAGCATAGATAAAGACAATGTGTCCAGTAGAGACAAAGCCATTACTTTTCTATTTAACATGTCTACCTGCCAGCATATTTCATGAGATAACTCAAGCCATTTCTAAAAAGATAAATAGGTACAGTAATAGGTGTTTTATGTATCAAATTGCATAGAATTATTGAATTGCTCAGTGAATGAATTGTTGCATTGTTCTCGAGCCGCGTAAGCCAATTAGCCCACAGTGTCACTTTCCGTAGCTGCCTAATGCTGCTAAAACAAGCTCCCAGCTCATTTTAGTGGGAGCCCATTCACGTAACAGGTGAGAACAAATAATAGCAGTGAAATAAAGCTCACTGTCAGGATTAATAAGGTTTCTTCTCTACACTTTCCACCATCTCAGAGCTACAAAAGATTTCCAAGTCATTTTATTATAAACCTTATTTCAATTAAAACAGACCGATGCTGACCGAACAAGCCAAGCAGAAAAAATAAACCTTAAGAAAGTTTAGAGCCAATAAACAGTCCCTAATGCCTCACGCCGATAAAACCCTTCAATAAACAATCAGCACCTGACTTTCATTTCATTAAAAACGCTTTGTATTCCTGCTCACGTCTCATTTTGGGTTGCAGCGTGAGTTGGCGCTTCTATCTGGATAAACAGGATCGTAATTAAAAGAAAAGAGAGATAAATGCGTACGGGAGTGTTAACCTCGTGCCGTTCAAACACTCATGATAAGATTGTGGCTGACACACAAGCTGCGTTTGAGTGTTGAGTGTGGTCTTTGTTCTGGGCTTGTGTCTAATGTTGAGGAACTATGACATCTTTCAGCTCAAGTTCTTGGACTTTTAAAACAGACAGGCACTTATTGACATAAAAGTATTTTCCAACATTGTTCACTTTTTTCTTATGTCTTATAACCGGAAGGTTGGCGGTTCTATTCCCGCTTTTCCCAGTTCATTTTGTTACTGTGTCTTTGCAGAGGTGGGTAGTATTGAGTTACTTTTACTTGAGTAGATTTGTGAAGAAGTACTCTTACTTCACATTCAGTGCTGTATTTTTGAGAGATTCCACAGGTAGATCTACCACATGACTGTGTTTCACCAATCAAATGTATCTATGCAGTCACATAAATAAAATAAAAGTAATAAAAGTAATTCTGATTCTGAAGATAAACAGTTTGGCCTCGTTTCAAAAGTTTAATGTTGTGAAAATCTTTTTTTTTTTTTTTTAATAAATCAAGCAGTTACATATTACTTGTGTACTCTTTTAACCTTATATTTTTTTATTCTTACTTGAATAATGTTTTAAATGACTACTTTTGACTTCTACTCAAGTAAAAGTATTTTGAAGTAACGCTACTCTTAATTTTAGGCTACTTGACCCACCTCTGGACATTAGCCTAAGGATACACTCTGGCATGTTTCATTCATGTGGCTGTGTCTCATGTCCATCAAAATGCACCAATCAAATACAAATAAAATAAATGAATTAATAAGAATAATCTCAAAAAGAATTATAGCAGTGGAAAACTGGGATCAAGAACGTGTCTATTCCAGCTCCAGAGGTGTACTTACAAAACACTAACCTATATTTCTATTCTCTTTTCTTTCATGGTACAGAATAACAGTATGTGTAGAAAAAAAAAAACACAAATAAAGACTGCCTCCAATCTTTGTGAACAGCAAATTGACAGTATTATTCTCATTTGTAGGTTACAGTTCGTCCTCTGAAGAGGTAATGATTTAATTTGCACATTTGAGTAGATAATGATGTTCCAAGTCAACATGTCACACTGGCTTCAAAGCTAATGAGAGAAGGTAAGACATGGTTAATAAATAGGAAGTTTGAACAAGTCTGTCTGATATGACATGTCATCTCATCCCCGTTCAGGAGCAGCAACTGAAAATGTGCAGTCAACATACAGTTTTGTTTTTTTGATTTTTGGGCAGAACTAACGATAACTGATCTGTTGACCTGAGAGAATGTCAAGGAGCTTAATGTTGGACAAATAGGGTGAGCCAAAATCTTTCAAAAACACTAAAAACCTAAAATCTTAAAATCAATTTGTAAGCACACTGGAAGCCAATAAAGTGAAACCGGGCGGCAGTAGCTCAGTGGGTAGAGCTGTCGTCTTTCAACCGGAAGGTAGGCGGTTCGATTCCCACTCTGCCCACAGTTCATACTGTCGTTGTGTCCTTGGGCAAGACACTTAACCCACCTTGCCTCCAGTGACTGTAACACTGGTAATTACTGTAGAACAATGTAAGTCGCTTTGGATAAAGGTGTCAGATAAATGAATAAATGTAAATGAAACCTGGGCCACTTCAAAACCAAGCTCGAGCACTCACCTGAAGACGTGCAGGTGAAACAAACTACATAGAAACATGTGGTTCAGGGCTGGTTACATTGTGTGAACGTATTCTTTTCACCTGGTACTATTATACCTGCTCTGTTTTGTCTTTTTGCAGCATGCACTCTTGTCACATTCAGTGGTAAAGCTGCTAAAAGCCCCTTTGCTAATCTCATAATTCTCACCAACGCCCCAAGTGCATCCTTAAGGCTTAAGTGACTTAATTGAATAGCACATCAAATATTTACAAGAGCTTTTCCTAAATCTAGCTTTTACCAATCCTCATTGTGTGCAGCCATTTTCAAGTTTATTTAATTTAATTTATAACAAAAAACTTTAGGTAATAACAACTCAAGATAGTATGCATTCTCTGGTACTTTGAGACTAATTCAAGAGATAAAGTACAACAAGATCCTAAGTGGACTTGTGGCTATCCATGCCAGTGGGATACAAGAAGGATACAAGTCTTCTTAATCTGTGGAAACATGTATACTGTATATCTTCCTGTTTACACTGAGAGCTTATTGTTTCGGTAAACCCTGCATCCTTTTGTGCTTGTGTTGCAAGACTCTAAACAGGAAGAGCGTGGTGGACTAACCTTGAAGCTGTTAATCATCTTCCCAGCGATGGATGTTAGTAACCGGGTTCAGTTTTGATCGGAGCCGTAAACCTTAGTGTGGTTTTGACACCGTGAACGACACAAAACCAGCCTTTCAAACAGAGGCAAGGCAATTCAAAACACAAATATAAATCAATAAAAAATGTTTGACCTTTGCATTCAGAGAGGCACACAGTATATTTGATGTCAGAAGTGCCTGCCGGCTCTTTGCTGATTTAATTTGGATGTTCCAATTTAAATACAGCCAGGGGTAAACTTATAATGCGCTGCACTCATCCTTAAGTTGTAGTCATCTTTAAGTTGATGTTGACAAGTGTGCTCCTTGAATTTCTTTTCCCAAGGCATTGATTTTACTCCAACACCACTAGCTTTTTTGTCCTGATGGGTCAGTGGTCTATATTCTAACTTCAAAATGGAACTAAACCTGTTCCGGTGTAGGTTAAGGTTCAGCCTAAATTACTGTGGTGAACCAGCATAGTAACCTCCAAATCAGCAATCATTCCCGTACTTGAGCCAATCCTACACAAACATTTACGGGTTCAAGCAATCAACATAAAAGGTGGAACTTGTAATGTACTATTTGTGTTACTTTATCATAATGACGTGCTGAAGAACACTTGGTAAAAGTCTGATTCAAGAAGGAGAGAGAAAGAGCGTGGTATGCAGAGGATCTCATTTGTGGTTCTCTTTAAAGTAGCCTATCGGAGAATCTGTTTTGTGCAGCCCTGAAAAGTACCAATCTTCATCCCCATGCACTACTCCTCATCATGTTTATTCTCTAAACTAATTATACAATTCAGAAAAAACATTGTTTTTTCAAATCACCCCCACAACAAAATGATGCAAACATTTATATTCAATAACTGTATAATAAATTCTCAGGACTTTTGAAACTTCCATTTGACCAGAAACATTAATCATTTTAAAAAGGCTGCTGGGTTTTGGAATGCCACCCAAGTGTCCTGTGGACTGTTCTTGGTCCATTGCAGCCCAGGTTTTAAAACGATTCTGATGAAGTCAATACACTAATGTTGCCCTTGTGAAAATCCCTTAAATCTTTACATTTGCCAAGCTTCCTGATCTTGGTACATCTTTGACAGGAACCATGGTGACCACATAATAAATGTTTTCTTAACCTGTCATCGACCTTAATCTTATGGTTGTCAAGTAAGAGTTAGAAGAAGTCATTAGAAACTTCTTAGTGCATAAAACAAATAAACACTTGGATTTAGGCTACAAGCATATTTTTACTGTGATTTAAGTCCTGCCAGTTTTAAGAGAAAGTCCATGAACTTGGGCTAAAAGACGTCACAGTGGTCTTCTTCAAGGATAAAATGTGTAGATACATAAGAAAATACATACAAGAATACATGTTATCTCGCTTAAACAACTGATTTTAGTCACATGATTATTCATTTTTGGATGGTGAATTATTAATGCAGACCGCTGTACAAAATTGTTGTCTTGCTGTTGGCCAATGAAACAGACACAAACTATAAAACCTTTTTGTTCATTTTCCATTTCCCCCAGAGTTGTACTGCAGGTCTAACCTTATTATGCAACTTTCTGACAAATTATTCTGTCACATCAAAAAGAAAAGACTTACTTCAATATTAAAAAATTTCTCTGAATGGACAGAAGGAGCATTCATGCAGTCCTTCGATGGATGTTTATGTTGTTTATGTGCTTTCAAGTCAGAAAGTTGGAATATAAATGTCATGGATCAAAAACCGACTCCATTATTTGTGAATTTATATATTAGCTATTACAACATGTTGTTAGCATTCTTTAGTTTTTTACATTTTTGTAATTTGCAAAGCTTTGATGTATTTTTTTGTGACTTTGTTGTAAGACTGAGATCTGTCATCATCACTGTGTGATGATTGAAGTATGATTTAAAAATCTTGTATTTTTTTATATTTGATATTTATGTAGCAACAATCACAATTCAGAAGGAAAGAAAAAGAAAGAAAGAAGAAAAGAAAGCACCTTGATATTTTCACATGACTCATTGTAGCTTTGAAGATATGGGCAAGAGAATGGCTTAACATGTAAACCAGGCATTTGTAAGACTTTTCCATAAATACGCCTCAAATACTAATTGAAGTGCAATAAACCTGAGCAGCATCTTTAAAAAGACTGAAACAAAACACAAACGCTGGTGAACAGATTTCTCTCTATGTCTCTGACTAAAACAATCATTCTGTGTGGACCGTTGGATGTGTATACTTTGTGAAAAGCCCGAGATCTAGGTCAATGTCAAACTGTGCTAAACTCAGCAGCCAGACTGCTGGCAAAATACTACACAAGTCTTACATCACTGCAGAGATGGCTCTATCAGCGAGCGGTGATTCATGGGGCTCGGCCGCGAGGTGTGCAGACGGAGAACTAATGTCGAAGGTCAGTGAGGATCTGCTGTCTCGGAATCATTTTAGTTTTTGACATTTTAGGAATTTACTGTCTGCACAAAATCAAATATTGAGATATATGCACATGCACACGCGCACACACACACACAATATAATAACATATGCTATAGAGTACATTTACTGTCACAAGCTTCTTGTTATATTTGAGTTGGTATCAATCCAATTTATTACATACCACTATATATTATTGTGCGGCTAAAGGATGACATACGCTGACAAACATTTCTGACTATTATCAATATGTTCAATGACAGAAGGTATTGATGTCAGAGGGCATTGTTTATTGGAGCAGCGTTAAAGCATCTAAAGTTTAACTCTATCATAAACACTCTTTCTGCCGGTCACTACGATCTCCTGCTAAGTCCTCTGACTGTAATTGATGGTTGGACCAGAGGCCAACTGCTAAATTAAGTGCTCCAGGCTGAAACTCTGTTCAACACAACAGTCTCGTGCAGATCTGCATGAGCGAAGGAGGCACTATGTAATCTTATCCTCACTAGTAATTAAAATCACTGGGCCGACTCTTCTGTACCCAACTGCAGGGCTACACTGCCGCTTGCTCTCTTCAATCATCATCTGTATAAATTAAAACGTCCCTTTTCCATAACATTGGTGTCTCTGAAGCTGTATCTTCTTGCTTTGTCCAGCTTTTTTCTCCCCTGAAGTGCCTCAATAATCCATTTAAACGTGGGATTTAATTAAAGCAAAAAGCATAGCAGCCAAAGGTAGGTGTGGAAAATGTGAGTCCTGTTTACCTCTCAGCTATTTGCTTACCTCCGTTTAGACTTGTACCTTCCATTAATTGGTTCTTGAAGCGCATTAATCCCTGGGAGATAGCGTGCCTGTGTTCAGTGGCAGGGCATTAGAGCCAGCAGCACCTTGCCTGTTCCTTGGAGACGCACACACAGTGGGTGCTTTCTCCTGGGAACAGACAGCCGTATTCATCAGGATATTCATGTGGTAGCTGCTCGCTGGCATACAATCTGCACAGAGATGGTTCCTTTTAATGCTACATATGAAAGCACCTGTGAATGTAAATGAGGGACTTTTTACAGAATAAGTTCGAAGAATGTTTATGTGTCATTCCTTAAAGTTGTCATCAAGGCCACAGTAAACAAGTCATGGTTGACCGGCAATATTCTGTTTACAGTAGTGTTTTAGTCTGAAGGTTCTCAGTCATCCAGGTCAATTTGAAGAAAAGGTTGACTTAATTTTCAAGGTGAAGACCTCTGAGATGAACTGGTAAGAGAGCTGAGCTTTAACTCTAGAGGGAGGAGTTTGACCTGAAACTAACTCTGATTGGTCTCAGTCGTTTCCATGAAAAGGCAGTGTCGCTTTAGATGTTGTTGTCCTTGAGTGAAACTGTTTGAGTAATGACGTGTAGTGCAACCTCGAAGATCTGTCCACCACTGCGCGACATCGCTCTAGCCTGAGAGAGGGGGGTTTAATGTCTAACCGCTGTAGGTGTAGTCACTGTATTCACTGACGCTGTGTTCAGTGTGAACAATTAAACTTAGGCCCATGGCTACATAGGTATTTTATTTTTTTTAATCAACGCTTACTTTTTGTCTGTTTATTAAAAAAATAAAACCAGAGCGTTTTGAAAAGTATTGACGTTCACACGGCTCTACTGTAAACGCATAAAACACAGAAGATGACGGTAAACACGGCAGAAACCACAGAGTCAGAGCATGCGCAGTGAGTCTGTTTTGTTTTGGCAGTGCTAAACTCTCCTGAAAGTGTCAGCGATGCCAAGTCTGAAGCAAAAAGTGATTGATTTGTGTCACAAATGTCAAGATGGAAGTGTTAAGGTGTCTTTACAGTAAAAAGAGTGCAGTGAGTTAATGACTGCATCAGACTGAAGTGATGTAAAAAGGCTATGTTCACCTCTAATGTGTTCTGCGGTGATATGTTGTTAGTGCCAATAGACCTGGTTTACAGCTGCTGTGGTTGTTTTAGTGTTTACACGTGTGCCCAGTACACACATCAACAGCTGTAACCTCAGCGTAGATACTTACAGCTCCGTTTTGTCCGTCTGTTTGCGTTCAGAGTTTTGAAAAGTCTTCACTTTGTAAAAACTCACAGCAAAGTATGCATTTATAAAAAATACCTGTGTACGTGTAGCCAGGGCCTTAGTGCTTTAGCGCTATTAGCATTCATGTAAATTCATTTACCACTTTTTATTTTATTTTAATCTTTTTGGATCAAAGCCCAAAAGGTGTCCAGCTCAGCTAAAAGTCCGACTGTAGAAACAGTAAAATAAACAGTGGTCTGTGAAAGGGCATTTCTATTATGCACTCTTCATAGCAACGAAGCTCGGTGCAGCAGGAACACGCCCCAACAATACCCTGTGCACTTTGTGATGATAAACTGCACTTGCAACAAGCAATAGAATCTCACATTTCAATAATGGCCTTGTTTGAACTTATTCTATTTCTTCTGTACTGACAAACTTTGGAAATACACTCCATTATTCCACTTTTGTTCAGTGGGATTTTGGTGGAGGACAGTTTGCTTTATTCTAACTCTTATATTTATACTAACACAAGCATACCAGTTTTAGTATTTCCTGTCTCAGCCCTCATCTAAACCTGTCTCCTCCATCAGGAAAACACTCACAAATTCCATACAAGTCATGAGTCTTTAGATGTTCTTTCAAATGCAGATAATATTTTCCAACCTACAGTTTTATATCATACTGTCCAAACTGGAAAACTGCATATTGGCAAATCCCTGTTTTCTGTGTGTCCCTTTCGCTGCCAAACAGAAAGTGTGTTTTGTGAGAAGCTTTGGCAGATGCACAGCGGCGGGGCTGAAATCCAGTGAAGCCCAAACAAAGATGCGGTGGCGGCGTGCAGCCTGTCACCACTACTGTATATGGATGAGGCCCCCTGGACGGAGCCGGATCTGGAGACATGTCCCCAATCCTGCAGCTACATTAATGCATGTAAGCACACACCCCCGCACCGTCAAGCCTCCCATCCCCCTGCAGACAGCACCACTGTAGAAACTGAACCGGGGATTAACTCTTTCAGGCGTGAATTATTGTGACTTCAGCAAAGTGCATCTTTTTTTTTTTTCCCTCTTAAGCCGGGAATTTACACAATAGTCTTTTGATACAGGCCTTTTTTTGTATTTCTGTGTTTTTATTTAAAGAACATTATTATCTGACATTAATGAAAACATACCGACTGTTGATTGGGCAACAAAAAAAAAAAAAAAAAAAAAAAAAAAAAGAATCTAAAAGGAAAGGCAGCAACACTTTCCTCAAACAAAGCTTGTCTTGTTCTTGTGCTGAATTTCAGGGAAGGCCTTATTCAACCATATGTCAGCGACTCAGCCTCCATTTAACACTCGTTTTGTGCCTTATTTCATCATTAACTGCATTTACTTTTCCCCCATTTCTGAATAAATACATCTGACAAGCCCTTGTTTCCTACAGCGTGTTTAAGATTTGTGGATTGTTGATTTTTTATGTAAAATATAGTAGAAAAAGAGTAAAAGGATCAGTCATTTTAACTAAGATGGGTTCCATAGACCGAATATGGTCAAGACTCTGTTTTATTTTACATCAGTTGATAATTGGACGTATTCTTTGGACAGTCTCTTTGGTTATACCATGGATGGACTAATCTTAATTTAATCCTCTTTATCAGAATGACTATTCTTTATGGTATTCCCTTGGTTTAAATAAATGGTCTGCTTAAGAATAGGATCATGGATGGTTTGCGTTTCTTTTCACAAATCCTTTTTTTCAGTACCGATTTCCTGGAAACGTGATTTTATGATATTCAGCCTTGGATCTGCCTGTTCCAGAGTTATATTGAGAGCGACAGACTGATCTGTGTCTCATTAGGTGGGATGAGGGTGACCGTCATAGACATGGCACTGTCAGTCCTGCCTCCATACTTTTCACCAGCTCCGGTGTTCAGGCTATTATTAGACGCCAGATGAAAGGTTGGACACCGCTGACATATCATTATCACACTCTAATGAGTTGAAACACCTGAACTTATCACAGTGACACGTGTGTTATAATGTGAAATATGTGTTTGACAGTGACTTGAGTATTTCATTATTCCAACCCTGCATAAAAGGTTACACTCAACATTTACCTGACATTTTGCTGTAGTTCAATGTAAAGAAGTCTGTCCTGTTTTAACCAGAGATGGAAAAGCTGTGTGTGTGTGTGTGTGTGTGTGTGTGTGTGTGTGTGTGTGTGTGTGTGTGTGTGTGTGTGTGTGTGTGTGTGTGTGTGTACTGTGAAAATTCAACAGATGTGTGATCTGGCAACATAGCAAAAAAGAGAAGCTTCAGAAACAAGCAGGGCAACACAAGTATCCACTTTAAACCATGTTTTGCAAATCTTTTACAGACAGTACTGCTAAAGCATATTTCACATGGAATAAGTGCCTTGCATGGTTTAATATATCCTACAGATAATTAATTGGGCTCATGTTGATTAATGTTGTAGACACACCATTTGTTAAGAGATGATCAACAAACACTTCTGCCGTGTTTCCCCTGGATAAGCTGGCAATCTTGACAAAACTGCATAAACTACAACTGCCTCAAGTGACATCCGATAGTCCCGTATCAGGATTGAGAAGTAACATCAGTCAAACATGGCTGATAAGAAACTAGGAAGAATGAATTAATTTGGGAAATAAAAAAGAAACAGTTTGACACAAAGTCCAAATAGATTTTTTTACCTGCTGTCCAATAAACTCGATTGCTTTGACCCAACATTACAACATTTAAGTGTTAGTGACAAAAGCCATAAAGGCTGAGGTCTTCAGTTATTTAATCTCCACAAAACTCTTTCACTGCATGTCGTAACCAGAACAAAGTCCACCTTTGAGCTGTAGGCTACTGGCTTGGACATGAACAATAAAATCCAAACTGTCTCTGAGGAGGACAAAGTGAGTATCATTATTTGACGACGCCGGAAGAGCATTGAACAATGAGCAGAACAAAATGTTCTGATGCGTTAAAAGAATCATTGAGTTTTCCTGATGTGTTTTTTTTGTTTCACCTCGCCGTTACCTTGCCTTTAACACAGTTTCAATAGTTAAATTAGATAAGAAATGATAAAACACTGCTACTATCAGTTCCTCTCTACACACAAAACCAAAGCATGTGTAAGATACAATTTTACATTTTGTCCTCTTCTGGATTGAGCCCATTTTGCATTTTTACAACACACTGTAAAAGGGATCTGTAGAATAGTCACATAATACCAACAGTGGTTTTCCTTTTCACAAATCATTTCTGTGATACAGAAAGTTGCGTGTTTTTTTTCCTGATAAAAAGGTTTATATGTTCTTTGGACAATAAATAGAGGAACTAGAGACACACCACATCACTGTTGTCTCACATTAAGCTCCTTGTATTCCATCCATTTCCATGTCCTCATGCTCCAAGACAATTATTTAGCTGTAATCATGTAAAAATGGAACACTGTGGGGTCCAAAAAAAAATAAAAAATAAAAAAAAAAACTGCTTTTCAACATGCTGAGTGTGCACTTAACAAATATGGACCACAAAGTTCTTTCCTGGGTAGGGTCAGAACAGTAGGGAGCCATAACTTAACAGACTATTTTCCCATGGACCATGTAGTATTCCAACAATATTGGTTATTAAACTGATTGAGCTGGTTTCATTTGATGTATTTACAGTGGGACATAAAAGTATTTAGTCAGGCACCAAATGTGCAGCTTCTCCCCAGGCCTGTAATTACCAGTAAAGGAAAACTTCAACTATAAGAGACAAAATGAAAAATAAAAAAAAAGATGGTTTAGTGTGTTACTGATGGTAGCCTTTGTTACTTTGGTCACAGCTCTCTGCAGGTCATTCACGAGGCCCCCGTGTGGTTCTGGGATTTTTGCTCACTGTTCTTGTGATCATTTTGACTCCACGGGGTGAGATCTTGTGTGGAGCCCCAGATTAAGGGAGCTAATCAGTGTCTTGTATGTCTTCCATTTTCTAATAATTGCTCCCACAGTTGATTTCTTCTCCAAGCTGCTTACCTGTTGCAGAGTCAGTCCTCCCAGCCCAGTGCAGGTCTATAGTTTTGTTTCTGGTGTCCTTTGGCAGCTCTTTTTCTCTTTGCTTTAGTGGCGTTTGCCGTCTGAGAGTTTGAGGTTGTGGACAGGTGTCTTTTATACTGATAATGAGTTCATTAACAAACAGGTGCCATTAATACAGGTAACGAGTGGAAGACAGAGGAGCCTCTTAAAGAAGAAGTTACTAAAGAAGAAGAAGGTCTGTGAGAACCTGAGAACCTTTTTTGTAGGTGACCAAATACTTATTTTACCAAGAAATTTACCAATTAATTCTTTAAAAATCCTACAATGTGATTTCCTGGATTCTTTCCCTTATTCTGTTGAAGTGTACCTATGATGGAAATTACAGGCCTCTCATCTCAAGTGGGAGAACTTGCACAATTGGTGGCTGACTAAATACTTTTTTGTCCCACTGTAGTCACCATGTATCTCAGTTATACATTCAAATACAGTGAACACGCGGTCAGTCTCTTCCATGACCTGTGGGAAACCAGTGGCTGTGTATAGCTTGGAGTCAGTTGGATGCTGAAACGTCATAAAACAGACCACTCTTTGTCATGATGATGATTTTAGAACCAGTAAAGTCTGCTTTAAGAGGGTCAAACAGGAACTGATCTGTGGAACGACCCAGATGTAAGGAAATTCATTTTGTACCATCTACCTGCGTATCACGCAGACTACACTACTGAGCGCAGATGCATGGAGATCCCTCTTTGTGCAACTGCAGCAGTGCCATCTTTATGTACATTTAAGACAACACATTTTGGAAGAAAAAGCATTTTTGGGCTAAAGGTTACACAGGTTTTTCATTTTTATTCTGGTGGGAAGCATTCTTTTTATTACTTGACTTCTCTTTGACTCTGTGTTTGTGCAAATGGGTCAAAACTTTTTTAAACAAGCTAAGTTTAGACTTTTGCTGTGGCAATCAGGGTTGACATATCCCTTTGTGGGTGCTAAAAACATTATTAGCATTTTCTCCGCCCTGTATTTTGTGTTTTTTTTTGCTACAGCTCTCCATATTATATTTTTAGAAACTAAATGTGCACAATCAATAGTACACACAATTCTTCACCCCAAACACAGGCCATCCTTACACTTAGTAAAGTGGGTTCCATAGTGGGCGGAAGTTTTAGCAGCCACTAACTTTTAGAAAATGGAGGATGTCAGACTTTCTTCTAACCTGAGACTTTACACATGCACCAACATTCCGGAGGATTTCGATACTTGGACACTTGGATTGAGGGAGTGTGTATTCAAACATATTGCAACATAACTAAATCGACAAAGACATGCTCAAACTGGGGTTGCTGTTGAGGATCTCCTGAAATAGTTTGTACATAACCCTCCTCTGGGGTTGCACAAGGTGTCCCGCAGGACATCCTTCATTTGAGGGAACAGAGGGCTTTGTGTTCAGACGTGCATCCTCTCAAGGTAGGGTCAGGAGAAAGATGCATGAGTGAAAGGGTCTTAAGTTACACGGACTAATAGAGGATTTCAGAATATTTAAAAGTAAAAACATGTTAAGAAACATCCAATCCTTTCAGTTACACTGACTTTCCAGACAATTGTTCTGCTCTGAGACAGGCATTCATCTTGAGAGTGTAAAAGTCAGTATACTTACTCTGCAAAAACATTTATGCTTAGCTTTTGTAAAGGAACTCAATATAAAAGTAATTATCTGTAGAGCCACAACATAGAGTACATTTAAAAGCACATAAATATAAAAAACATAGCCCTTATTTAAATCAAATATTCTTTATTGTCCCATAGGGAAATTTGTCTTGGGCAAAAGTGCTGAGGAGCTGCAGAACAAATATTGAAAGTACAAAACAGACAGAACATGCATGAGTACATATATGTACAACTACACACATTCATATAGTAACAATAGTCAAACCAGACAACAATATGAAAAACTGGAGAGCAACACTCGCCTGGAATGCAAGCCCTGCAGCGCCACCAGAGGCCTCTGTGCTTTAATAAAGCCAAGCAACATTGATACAAGTAGAAATGACCTTGTTCCTGCATTAACTGTAATAAGACGTGCTACCTACTGGTGTGGAAGGAGGATATGAAGGACAATTTACCCTGACAATTATTAGTTGACAATGTTGAGTGAAAAATCCCATGTACCCAAAGAAATAGTTTGTATTAAAAATATATATTTATTATTTTAAGGAGAAAACTTGTCTAAAAGAGAATTGAGCTAAAATAAGAGAAGAAATTGGATAAAAAAATTGTCTTATTCTAAGTACAAGACAAGACATTTATTTTTGTATAGCCCAATATCACAACAACAGCCGCCTCAAAGGGCTTAACAGACTGCACTAGACAACATCCCCTGTCCTTAGACCCTCCATCAGGGGGAGGAAAAACTCAGGTTTGCGTCCACCCTAGGAGGAGGTAGAAAGGAGAATAAAAGTGCTAAATACTACTGAAAATAGACAGATGTAATAATAATATCAGAGGTTGAGTGTGCACCTACAGCTACAACCAGTGTAAACCTAACCCTATGATCAATCAGTCTCCATACGTTTGGTGAAATAAGTATGTTTTGAGTTTGCTTTTGAAAATCTCAACAGAGTCAGATCGCCGCACTTCCACCGGGAGCCCATTCCACAAAAATGGGGCTCTATAAGAAAAGGCTCTGTAGCCAGCAGACTTCTTCTTTATTCGAGGAAGTTGAAGGAGGCCAGCGTCCTGAGAGCAAAGGGTACGAGCTGGAGTATACCAGGTGATAAGGTCAGAAGTACCATTTTGATTTCTTGACTCTGGAAGGCCATCAGTAGATTTGTTTCTTACCAGCTGTATTTCATTAGTGTAGTTTGGTTACTAAGCTAAGCCACGGCATAATTTGTACTGTATGCATCTAAACGGGGAAAAATCCAAGTGATGCAGTGCCACAGAAACTGCATGTTCTGTGGGTGGAACAAATAAAAATCCTATTATTCAAGACCACTTTTCTAATGACCGGACCACTGCCACTTGCTGGAGTGTCCATCACGTGATCAAGGATCTTTGTCTTGACCTGCGCAGACACAGTTAAGCTTCCACCATATTTGATGGAGACACAAGAAAAATGGAAAAAGGCAAAGAAGGTTGAGAGCTCATTTGATGATTTATGATCTCTCTGTTGCTGGGGGTTGCAGACTCAGTGTGCTTGTGTTGTTACTGGTAAATTGGTAATATTTCAACTGCTCTAATATAATTCTCTCACTCATTTGGCTGAAGATACAAGTTCAAAATTGCCCTTAGCTTCTTCTAGGTTTGCCCTGCCAACTTACAGACTTGAAATGCAAAATGATAGATATTCCTAGCTTGACCAGCCAGACCCACAGAAGACAAGTGGGTCTGGAGCCCCACCCACAGCCCTATGACCTTCTGTACATTGTGCATTTTAGTACAGTGTTAAGATAACTGTCAGTATCAACAGTGCTTTGAGCTTTGTTACTTTCCTATTCTACAGACAAAGAGCCAACCAAGAAGCTGCTTAGGGATGCTATACCAGTGGAGCGCTCAGCAGAAGCCTACTCAGACCTTTATATTACAGTTTGGGGGTTAGAATCTTTAAACTTTATTTACAGTTTTAATATCAAGGTTCAAAGGTTCAAAAGTCTTTATTGTCATGTGCACAGACAGAAAACATGTTTCCCTGCACAATGAAATTATTACTTTGCTTTCCACAAAAATAAGACTAATAAAAATAGAGATATAAACAGTGCTTACTGCAAAAAAATTACAAACTCTTTCCACCTCCCCTGGCTCTTAAAAACAAATCAAAACTAAAAACGGACAGGAACTTAACATACTGTTGGCTGATCAGTCATCTAGATATTTAGGAAAATTTATTTTGGGATGTAGTCACTTTCTACCCGTTTCTCTAAAGGCAGGAATGAGGCAAATGTAATTGTAATTGCTTTAAAAGTGTTCACTTGCAATGTTGTGGTATAATACCAAAAATGAACCATTAAGGCATAAAGTCCAAAACAAAGGATTAACTGGGGCAAGACCGTACCCACACCTGGGGTCCTGTTCCCAGAGAGAGTAGGTGCAGCACCTTAAATTGAAGCAGACCATGACGATTGCACAGAGAAGATGTGTGTATAAGAGTTAAACAGAGTTGCCACTCCTCATCAGAGAGATCCACACCAAGATCCCTCTCCTGGCGCTTTTTGTTTTCTCACATTTTATCTGTTTTATTTCTTGCAACAAAGTGCAGCTTGTTAAAATGTGTTTTTTCCCCAAAAAGATCCAACACCAGAATAGTATCTAAGCAGTCTTTTGATGGCAGATAAGAGAATGAAGAATCCACTTTCTTAGCAAAGCTACGTATTTGTAAATACCTAAACATGTGTGATCCAGGTATAGCACTATCCTAGACAACATTTCATGCATTGCAAACGCGCCGTCTGTAAATAACTCATGGAAAAACTTCAAACCCCAATCATGCCAGTGCTGAAATGCATTATCCAGCACAGATGGTAAGAAAAACGTGCTATTAACTGCAGGGAAAAATCTGCTTGCCTGCTTGAGAGTGAAATGTTTCCTAAACTGTTGCCAAATCTTAAGTGAGGCTGTAACTGTTGTGTTTGTGATTTGCACACTCTGGTCATATGGCAGCAGGGAGGTGAGCAAGGCTTTTGGATTGGACAGCGATTCTATTTATGCCCACATTTCTCCCTCATTACTCGCATATGAAAATGTCCAATGTAATAGTTTAACAATGTTTACAGACCAGTAGTAAATGAAAACACTGGGCAGACCTAATCCCTCTGCCTCCTTAGACACATCCAAATATGATTGTTTTTGTTTTTTTATTCTGGAGTTTGAATTGTTCCAAATGAATGGCACAATCACCGTTGCCACTTTCATAAGTCTGTCTTTAGCAGACTGGACATCATATTAAAAAGAGAAAAAAAAAACAAGGTAGAACAACCATTTTATTTATATTTATATGACCTGCTTGTTTTATTGTGTCAAAATTATGTTTGGTTTTTGCAGTCGTCCCATTACAATAGAGGCTTTTTCCAAACCAAGATGGAGGCGGCAAAAAAAAAGTCATGTGACTGAGAACAGTCCATATTACAGATAATATATGACTATGGACTTGGAACTATTGCTGTGAGGGTAATAGGTTTGTTAGCTTTGTATTTAAAGGAGCATTGCGTTACTTTCTGAAAAACGTAACAGTTACTGACACCAGTGGCCGTTAGTGGAACTGCAGTCAGTGTCCTGCTCGCTCTTGCATGCTCGTACGTGCACGACTGAGTCACCGGAGCAGGTATAGCTGGCAGCTGGAACACCACTGAAGGCAAGGTGGGATAAGTGGCTTGCCCAAGGACACAACAACAGTATGAACTGTGGGGAGAGTGGGAATCGAACCGCCAACCTACCGGTTACTGTACAAAGTACATCATTTTTGTTTTAGATTGATACATACATAACATAACATAAATGGAACCTTTCTGTCTCATTTCAGCTTACCGGTTTATTTCACTGTTCGTGTCATTCAGAATACCTCCAACATGAAGTTTAGCACAATAAAGCTACAGTCATTTATTTTTGTTTTCCTCTCGGGACTCCAGCTTTGGAGAGTTTCAAGCTCCTGTGGAGGAGAGCTCTGACAGTGACTCATGAATGTATATTTAGATTGTTAAACAAGGTACTTTACTTTTTGTTTAAAAATAATCCTGTAAACCCCAAAGAAATAGGATTTTTTTTTTTTGGGCAAAGAACCGCTCAGTACACCCCATTCAACTCTGTACTGGTTGACAGGTGTGGAGAAAAGTCTAGAGAGGTGGAGGTTTGCTCTGGAGAGGAATGAAGGTGAATGAATGATTGCGGTGATCCCCTTCACTGCAAACAAGAAGGTGCTTAGAGCTGATCAAGACAGAATACATGTGTGTGAATGAGAGGGATCCAAGTGGAACAGTGAAGGTTACAGAGAGAAGAGCTAAAGAAGGTCTGGACTGTTGCCCGTAAATACTTACTCAACAGTCCAGCGCAATGGAGAGTGTGGAAAAGGTGAAGAAGCGTGAGCAGAAGGTTTAAATGGGTGGACACAAGTGTCAGGTGTGTTGTGTAATAAAAGAGTAGCAGCAAGAATGAAAGGAAAGGTGTACAGTAGTGAGAACAGAGATGTTGTATGGTTTGGAGTCAATTACACTGAGGAAAATACAGGAGGACGAGTTAGAGGTAACAGAGCTGAAGATGTTGAGTTTCTCTTTGGGAGAGACGAGGATAAGGATCAGGAATGAGTCCATCAGAGGGACAGCTCACATGAGATGTTTCAGAGACTAAGTTGGAGAGGCCAGATAGAGATGGTTTGGACATGTTCAGAGAAGGGAGCGTGAATATATCGGTCGAAGGATGCTGAGGTCAGAGCTGTCGGGCAGGAGGCCGAGAGGAAGAACAAAGAGGAGGGTTATGAATGTGGTGAAGGACATGAAGGTAGTTGGTCTAAGAGAAGAAGATGCTAGATGGAGGCAGATGATTCGTTGTGGCTACCCCTGATAAAAAGAAGAAGAGATTAGTAGCTAGTGTATGTATGCTTTACAGTGAAAATGGCGGGGGCAGGGGCTAAACCTTTAAAAAGACATGGCGGTAAATGTAGTTAGCCTAAGCTAGTAAGTATGTTTGATAGAAATTGAATATGATGCGACCAGTGGATGTTAGAAGACATTGATGAAGTTTGAGGATTTTACAGGAGAACTGAGACTATTATAAAAAAGAGACTACGATCAGCCAAAGGACAGAAGATAGATTTCTACAGTATTTGCAGAAAGTGATTGGGACAATGACCCTGGGGACGACATGACGATTATGTTGGTGTCAATGTGGTGAGTGCTACTGATTTATTGTTTAGTGTTAATGTCTACAGCTGTGTCGATAAGTGCACCTAGATACAAAGCTGCATGAGACCTAAACATAATCATTTCTGTGAGAGTGACTGACTAACCTGTTCTCTGCAGGGTTGTGTCTGAAAATTAAATGAGCATTCAGGCTCAAGAGAACAGTTGTGAACAGTAAAGTTCACATTCGTCTCATCGCATTATTTACTGCTCAGATATAGGCAAATAAAAACTAAATATTGAAGAAATATTATTTGATATAAAAAAAGTGTATAATTGGAGACTATGGCATCTTCAGTTTTTCTGCAGTGACACGATCAGCGAGCGGTGGACACAAACAGAGACAGAGGAGAGACGCTAAACAATTAGCAAAACATTAGCAACCTGGTAAAAGTTTCTTTCTTCAGAGCAGCCCTCAACCTTTATCTGATACAGCTTACATTTATGAGCGAACAACATCTTTTTCTCCAGTAATCCTGTTGCACTGAGCTTAAGCAGTGTTTAAAATCTATATTACTTAATCCAAATTACTTACAGGTTGTCATTTAAATAAACCTCAGTGTAATTAATACAAACACTGCGCAAAAGGCAAAAAAAAAATTGTATTAAAAGTTAAGCTAACACTGTTTCACCTTAAAAATATATGTATATATGTTTAAACAACACACACACACACACACACACACACACACACACATAGACCTACTGTAAGTCTCTGGAAAACACGTGTGGTCAAAAACACGAGTGGTCAAATCAAAAAGACAGACAGACAGCCCTGTCTGTATCCCCTGCAAAGCTCAAAATAGTCAGAGATTATTTTGTTTGTCTGCACTGGAGCAACAGGGGAATCATGTAGTATTTGAATCCAAAGTATTGCCATTTAACGCAGTTCAACAGCTTTCCGCGTCTAAGAAAATCAGCAGCTCTGACCCCTCCGCGGAGGCTGGCATGAATAATATATTGAGTAAGGAGCCCATATTATAGAAGGATTGCCTATAAAAACTGATTTGATCTGGGTCAATGACCTTTGGAACAATCCTTCAGTATGGTTAGCTAAAACTTTAGTAAGAATTGAATAATCAAAGTTTAAAAGGCTAACAGCCCGATTGGGGGCCACATTGTAAAGGATCCTTGCCCGTCTTATTGTTAGGGCCTGTGCAGAAGTGTTAGTTTCCCCACGTTAAAAACTTCCTGGTAAAGATGTGTCAGTCCTGGTGGCAAACTTATTCACAAATTCTTTATAGAGCTTGATATAAAAAGCATTTGGTCCTGGAGCATTATTATTCTGCACAGATTTAATCGCTTGCACTACTTCCTTTGTTATTTTCCTGTCAATTTGAGCCCTATCCTCCGGATCAACCTCCGGAACACTCAGACTATTGAAAAAATATGTCTCAAGTTGCAAATTGATTCTGAACTGCAGAGGCAATCATTGGATTGCCAGTGTCACACGTACAAGCTTTGCATTCAGTGTTCTGGTCTGTGGTTAACGTTGTCATTACCTTGGATTCAAAGACCATTTGTTATTATAAAGTTCTCTGCCTCAGGCGTTAGACTCAGAGGAGTTATTGTGCCTCAGTCTATATATTTACAAGTTAGTTTCCTTTTGTAGCACTTTACTCCCTTTCATTTGTACATGTGGATGCTAATTATTACCATAAAGCCAGATGGTGTTGATGATCAAGAAAACGATGTACCTGACAATAAGGGTCTGTTAACTAAGAATGTCTAATAGTGATCTTGTATTTTTACAGGTCAGGACACAGAGGCTGAACCTTGAGCAGTGCCATCAGTTGCTTCTGGATCTTCACCCCTGAATCCCACTCCAACAGAACCTCATCCTCAAACACAGGGAGATACCTGCACTTGTAGAACAGAAATGTTGTGGAAGTCTCTTACCATGCCACGCATGGAATTGTTAATAATGATATTGTGTTGAATCTAGGTAGATTTTTTTATATACATCTGTAAATTTATGACTATTGTTTGTCATTTTTACTTGTTAACCCGTGAAACCGGTTAAAAAAGTGGTGTTTTGTATTAGTGGTTTTGACTGTAAAAAAAAACTCTATACCATCTAGAATAGTACTTTTGTTCACATCCGTGCTATATTTACATGCATGTCTTTATTTTAATCTCAAAGTATTGTGCATGATTTTGTTTTTCAAAACTAATTACTTTAACTTTGGCATAAACCACCTCCCGTTTGCCATGAATAGCTCCTATAATAATGCAAGCACAATATGTTTAAAATGATGTCATTTTTATTCTAAAGTTAATGATTTGTACTAGTCTAATGTTCATATTGTACATAACATTCAAGTCCAAGTACATGATGTAGTTATTTCCAGACAAGAGAACATTGGCAGTCAACATCAGTCTCCCACAAGAATCACAAATATAAAACAGCGCTGAGGGCTCCACCTCCAAACTGTGTGACCTTTTAGAGTTTGATTAAAAATCAATCACATCACTGCATACTCACTATAAATCATGTTGTGGACTCCTCTCAGGAGTTAGTACTGATAATTGGAATCAAATATGACAGTGTGTAAATACTCATCTATTCAATCATTTCTGGATTTGATAGAAACTTCAAAGAGTTTAGCTGCTTTGCTTTGTGTTGGGATCTTTATTGATGCATGTCAACAGGCAGAACCAGATAGTCTGGAGAACTGAGTCCTGAGTAAAGCCCATAGCTGCGTCTGGAGGTGAAGGAGTGGAGGTATCTGGCCTTTCGCACTGGTCACCTGCATAATGCTGAACAGGACATCGCAGTAAACATATTTGTTTTCAGATAATCACCACACAACCTACCACAAGAACTGTAATGACCACCTAAAAGTCAATTTACATTTTTTTATTTATTTTGTTGACAAAAATTAACTAAACTAATACACATACCGCACACAAATAGAAAAAAACATAACAATTATCCTTGCTTTTATCTGAGTCTTTCTCTGAGGATGACAAAGACTGTGGTTCATATCTGGGGTCCAGGTTTAATAATCCCAGTCAATCCTGTCGAAGAAAAACTATTGATTGCAATCGTAATAGTATTAAAACAGACAAAAGACAAATTATTGGACTGCATACTAGGAGGTTCATGTTACATAATACTTTGTAAAGCATATGACAAATACTAATTTACTAACACTCCAAGACATTAGAACTGGTGCTTGTGAAACAGTTTTGTTTGTTTAGCTGAAATGACCTTGCTTCAAACTGTTGAACAGCAGTCTTTTACTCCCTTCTGCTGCTGCTGCCCGTATTCTCTCTCCCATCAGCGTCTCTGTAAAATGACATGTCATGTAAGCCGCTGGGTTGGTTATATCCTGCCGTGGACAGCAGTCTATGTCTTTGTAAAATAATCCATTGCCACAGATAAAAACGTAAACTACTTGTCTTTGTCAAACAATAAAGTAACATGAAGGACTGTGGGGAACAGAATCACAAACTTGACACCGATGCAGCCCCGGAAGAGTCTTTTAGCCTCCGCGAAGGCCTCTTTGCCATAATGTAATCAGGGAAGATGCTTATTACCTCCATTCTTAGGCGATGACCGTAAGCATTGATTCCTTCAACATTGTAGCAATCACTTGTGTAAGCCTCTGGTCCCATAGTTTTCAATGCCCTCTTTGATTCCACCTCTAACTTTAGCTGGCTAATGCCGCGCGCCAATCATTGATTGCTTATATTGTGGATATAATCCGCCCATTGGTCTCCTATTTACTGATATTGTTGTTACGATTCGGCAATAAAATGGCTGATACATCCGGGCTTTTTTTTTACTCCGTAGTAAAACAATAGTTTTTAGATAACATAAACGGACATAATAGAGTTGTCACATAGTAAAAACTTGGCTCTGGAGACCGGAGTCATCTTTTGTAACAGGCTGTAAACATGTTTTTTACACCCGTAAAGTCGCCATTGGGTTTCTCCTTATATTTCTACTTTTGGAGCCTACCCTCTGGTGGACGGAGGTATATCGGCATATTTTGCTGTATTTTGGCGTATGGTGGCACCCTCGCGCAGCGACCATTTAGAAGGTTCCATGGGAGGCGCTTGGTGCAAACACTACTGTCATTCTTTATTGACTCTATCCTTTCATTTAGGTTTTTCGTACTTGAGTCTATCCATGCCAATATCTTGCCTTCAGAGCTAGCATTAGCATCTCTTATGCTGGATAGGCCTGCAGGGTTTTCCAGGCCAGAGGATTTTGCAGCCTGTTCTGTTTGGTAACATCTTTATTCAACCTTATGTATTTTGGATTTGGTGTTGTCATCGCCCACAATGACAAATGAGTTACAAGCAAAGTGCAACTGAGAACAGGAAGGACATTTTTGTATTTTTGCAGATATCCCCTGGGACATGGGACAGGGGGCTTAATAACGCGACCGTCCTGGCTAAAACGGGACGTATGGTTCACAGACGTTTGCACTTTTCAGGTTCAGGACACAGATGGTGCAACAGTGGTCGTCTATGTAAATACAGTTTTTATTGGCTTTTTGTGAAGACTTGACGTAAAAGACCCAATGTCCTCGGAAAGGCACATACAACACCAAAAAATAAACTGAGGCCTCTTCTAAGTCATTTTACATCTCTGCATTTCAACATGACTCTTTTTACTTGTGGACACTCATAGGCTGCTTTTTCCAAACCTGTCTTCTTTTTCTGCTCAAGCTTTGGTTAAGAAGAAATTTATATTTTTTTAATTTACAAAAACCCAAAGCTCAACAGCATCTGGCTTTTGTGTTAGGCATTTTTTTTCGTACAAGATATTCTCTTTCTGTAAAATTTTTACCTGACTTTAATAAGCGTATTTAGATTTCATTAAAACTTTCTTTTTTAGATTTACTTTAGCTTTCTGATTTTCTCCACAATGTAAACAAATAAATAAACAAAAACGACTAGCACAACATATTATTTAATTAATTAACAAAAAGCATGGTTAATGGTTTGTGGTAATTTAATACTTTAAAAATGCAAATGAAAAACATTCATTAACTGTTTGCTATCCTTAATAAAGTCTAGGAGAAAATCTGTTGTATTATTTTTCACTGACTGAGTAGGTAATGCGTGGGATAAAAGGGGCAGCTTGACTCCTGCCAGCTCCACTGCCCTAGTGTTGTACAGCTACTGAGGCAGTGGCAGACTGCGGTCACTGATCCGCTCCACTGTCCTGGCATCGAGCTGGAGTCTGGCTCGCTCCTCAGACGGGGACTCTTCAAACAGACAGCTATCGATGAGGTCAGTGGAGACTGGGATGATCGCTTTCCAGAAAATCCTCTCATGTGCTCATCTAATGGATATGTGAATAGATATGGTGGAAATATTGTGTCAGTGCCTATTCAGTCCTTGTGTTTTAATTCATCTTCTCACACAAGTAGTCAACTACATTTGTTCTGATAACACTTAGTACATGCAGCCTATTGAGTCCACACGTGTTGATTTACAAAATTATACATGCATCTGGTTGGATCAGATTCATTATGTTCACATTTGTCGTGTTTGGTGCAGTTGCTCTGTTAGTGTGGTTCCTTTGGGTAAGTTTGAATGCTCTATTCAAACCTTAGTGTGAACCAAACATGCTCCGAGACCCTTAACACAGTAGTCTACTGAACTCTGGTACAGTCTGATTAAAATGTGAAACCCCAGGTGGACCTCAGATTTATTATAATTGGAATAGCATCAGAAAGGGAAGTCAAAGTTTTACTTAACTTTTAGTTTTTTGAAAGGAAGAAGGGAAACATGGAGCAATGAGGAGGTAAATGCCTTATTAGCATTTGGCCTGAACGCACCATCTAGAGTGTTTCCTGAGAATAGCTTTGTTTTTGATGTTTGGTCCACAGTTTAAAATGTTTGTTCTGAACACTGGGTGGACCAGGGCTTCAATGTTATTTATTGGTTGTGCGACACACATACAGTGTTTCTCTAAATTACTCTTGATACGAGTGTTGGAACTATGACTACAAGAATAAAAACTATAAAACCAATGTAAAGTGTGCCTATTTAAATCCACTCAGAAAAAGGTACAGCGCTGGTAACACAAAGTTAACATAAGGTCAGCTCACCAGTTGTGTCTTTAGTTAACTCGATATCACAACATTCACAAACCTTGGCCACACCTCACGCAGGTATTAGGTGTCCTAATCTAGGGTGCAGTGTAGCATGAAAACTGAAGATATAACATATAGAAAATGTAATAAGAGTGCTTCTTAATATAAAACACTAACAAGAGGAAGAGTCCATAGATGTGCATTGGGAGATTCACAAATGTTAACGCAGATTGTTGTCTTACCTGGAGCAGTAATAACTCGAGACAAGACACAGGAACATCACGTGACTCGCCTGAGGAGGACTGCAGGTAGCAACTGAAACATGTCAAGGTAAGATACTAAAAAAAAACTGGTCTGTAAATAGGAAATGTCATAGTTTCAAGTTTTTAGTGTTTGTCAACTTTATGAGGAACAGTAGCTTTACTCTGTGTGAGACTGCCCACGGTGAATGTGGCATTGGGTGTCCCCTCACAACAGGATTTGAGTAATGAATGAAAGTAATGAAAATGTTGGATAAATTTATCTGGAGTGGTTCCAACATTCTACTGAGTGGACTAAATCAGAAACACTACATAAGCAACTTATTCCAACTGTAACTTGTGTTTTGTGTGACACGCTTTAGCTGTTTAAATGTGCATTAAGCTAAAAAGACTGCAGTATTTCTTTGAAATGGTTTGATTCATTGACAACATTTTAATTAGTCTTGAATCTTTAATGTAAGCACTTCAGTGATGCTTGACTTTTTATATTGACACCTAAAGTGTTGGCACATAACATCAAATGGCAACATGTCTCAGACTTTACAAGACAAGTCTGTTCGTAATGTGCAAAGTGGAGGCAATCTGTGATTATTAATAAGTCACAATTAAAACTTTCACCTGTTTGTCCACTGCACAATGCAACAAACAACTGTCTTTAACAAAAATGGACCTTCTTTCAAGGCACTTACACATTATGTTTTATTTAAAATATCAGTAAAGAAAAGCCCAGTTCAATGAATATTGTTTTGCTGAAGCTACTCCCAGCAACACTAAGACTTAGACAACACCCTGGACAGTGGCCAGTTAGTCACAGGGCTGACATTTAGACATAAACAGAAGCATTCATTCACTAGGGACACTAAGATTTGCCAACTGACCTATACTTTCATGTGTTTGGACGGTGGGAGGAAGCCGGAGTACCCGGAGAGAACCCACAGTAACACGTGGAGGACTTCAGACTCCTCACATAAGACCGGAGTCGGCCGAGGACTGAGCTCATGGCCTTCTTGCTGTGAGGCAGGAGCCCCGTGAACATTAACATTAAAACATTCACACAGGGATAATAAAGGGATATTAAAAAAATAGGGGTGTGCCAATGTTATAAGAATTCTTTATCCATATTTTATAGAGAGACACGTAGACAGAGTATTTCAGAGTTCATTTAAAAATGAATGGTCAGGTTTAATTCTTGCAAGAAGACAACATGTCACAATGAAACAGGGTGAGATTTTATATCACTGCAGTGAAAGGTGAAAGAGGCGTATCTTTCACAAACACTTCCCAAGGCCCAAGCTCCAGCCTCAGAAGTCCTTCCTTACGTTACGTCTACGTCGAGTCATGTCTATGTTCATGTTTGGATTAGCATAAAGGACATGACCTGAAGAGAACTAGGAGTAATTATAAACAATAGACTGTTAAAAATGATTATTAGAGCCAATCAAATCTTTCATGGCTGATCACCAATCACTGAGTTTAATGCTCAACACAGAGACCTGCGGAAATGCACACATATTTCAGCTGTTTGCCTTGATTTACTGTTGTACCGGAGTCTGTGGGATACACAGTCTGCTGCGCTAACAAGTTCTCCGCTTTCAATACTGTTCCTTACTGTCCGGCACATGACATGGCAACGGGAAAGTCCTACCACAAGATTCTTAACAGACAAAGCTCTGGGTTATACATTAGTTGTCACCTACAAGAGCAACCTAGACTTCTCATCACTAACTTTTAACAATCAGGTTTCAAATCTAAAGCTAAATTTAGATTATATGCCATATGTCATCACAGAAAGACTATTATAGGGTAAAAATAACTTTACCAAAGGTTTGGATCTTTTTATTATTCAACTTTTGATATGCCTTCAGCACAGTTTTAGTCAAAATTGTATTCCACAACTTCTTGCCACATCAACCTTTCTCAAAACCTCCTCCCTTCTCTTTATTGCCCCGAGACACAACTAACAAAAAGAATGTGAAGTGCAAAAAGGACAGGGAACAGGCAGAGAATAAATGCTGATCGAGCACTGAAAACAAATCCTCAGGGAAAGACAAAAGAACATTCAACACTTTGTTTTGACTCCACACAAACTGTTGCACTTCTAGCCCTGTACAACAAAATACTGGATTGCTGCAAGGACATCTGTGATCATCACAAACAATGAGAAAATACTTTAGAAGTGGACACTTGTCTTTGAACTGAGAGGAAACCTGTTTCTAATCATTTGCATGGAGCTAAAGATGCCAGGTTTTACACTGACTACGATGCAATGACAAAAAACATCAGGTACAAACACGGATGGGAGAATAACCGGTTTTACGGTAATAAACTGCAGCAGTACCAATACCATTAAAAAACACTTCACAATATTGTTAAGTAATGTATTATGAACTGAAGAGGCACAAAAAGGCCTCTGTATTTAACGTTATTCTTCTAAGTTAAACTTACATTTATTCCATTGATTACATAATTAGTGCTAATGCTGCCTGACGCTGAGCGGAAAAGACACGTTTTGGTGAAAGGCACAGAGCTTGGACCCTCAGTCAAAGAGTTTTAAGAGAGTCTAGAGGAGAATATAAGCAGAAAAAGCACCAGTGTCTGCCGCTCTGTGAGGTCCAACTGTTCTGTTCTGTTACGAGAGCACGCAGTGACGCTCTTTTTTAAAACATTTCATGTGGATTAAACCCACAGTGCAATAGTTTGGACTTATTTTCGAGTGGATATTTGCCTCACAGATTGTTTTAGGCGAGGAACAGGACAGAGAGCAGGTAGGCTCAGGCTGAACAGTGCTATCGTTTTGTAGGTGTTTGTTTGATGGAATTTACTGAGAGCTACATGGAAGCGTGTTTATGTTCACCTAGTATTTCTGATGAAACCCTTATGTGTGGGTTTCATCAGACCCCACAGAAATAACAGGAGGAACCAGTGGCCTCGCGACAGTGGGTTTTGAGTTTAATGTTGGCCCGTTGCATCAAAACAAAGAAAACACTAAAAGGAACAACCCTACTGATAAATCCTTTCAAAGTAAAACTCTTCAGTAAAACGGTGTCTGTTCTATTTACTGAAAAAGAGAGATTGTTAATAAAAATAAACTTAAGCAGAGTTAAAGAGCCTGTATAGGCAATTCCAAACAAAGGAGTAAAGTGCTGCTGAAGTGAACTGAGGCTCAAATAACAGCAGCTGAAGCCCTGCCTTAAATACACTGCAGTCATTTATTTAAATTCATTTATTTATTTGAAATGATGTACTATAATAATTCTTCAACTGTATGATTAAACCAAAAAAATAAATAAATCAATAAAGAAAAATCAATACCAGGGGTATCCTGTCAGAATCTCCTACTGTCCCATTCCTATTTCAGACTGAGTTTTAGAAAAAGTGACAAGCCCCTCAACATATGTAGCAGTAACAGTATGTTCTCTAGTGTTTTATAGACAGATACAGAACAAACATTACAACAAAGCAGCCTCTGTTTCAGAAACTTTTAACATTACAACAGTTTTTACATCTGATTTGTTGAAGTATTCTGCCAAAAATAATAAAAAAAAAAAAAACGTTGAGAGACTGCAGTGGCCAACACATCAGGGAATATGAGAGACGTTTAAAGAAGACGCCACAGGAAAGTTTCAGCCATGTCAAAGACTGTAAAGGGAAGCACTTACCCCCAGAACAAGAGCTCAAAAGATCACAGGACGTATCAGCGGATCTATAACCAAAGACCAACGGCCGTTTGCTGTAGCGGACAACAGAGGATTCTAAAGGTTAGTGAATATGCTGGAGCCAAAAAAAATCAAACCCTGTCACTTCAGTCAGAATATAACACCAGCTCTTTACAACGAGACAAAAGCCTCGAGCAACCACAGTGCATCTCACTCGCCACAGATGGATTTACAAAGCTTTTCCATGTTCCTTGAGATGAAAGCAGTATTACTTGACTTTATTTTTACACTTGAAAATGAATGCCTAATCTATGAAGTAGTGTATTATGAAAACTTATATGAAAAAATATGTTTCAGGTTTTTTTTCTCTATAGACATTTTAAAATGAAATATACACTAATTTTGTTGTTAATGGGGCTAAATGTAACTTTTTTTGGACAGAATTTTTAATTATTATTATTCTTTGTACAGTCATGGTCGTTGCACTGAATATGTTCTGAAGTTCGATGTTTTTTGATAATTTGACAATGTTTTCACTTTGCTCTGTAGGTTTAACTTCTAAACTCACATCATTGGCATCAACTACAACCAGAATAAAACTCCGCAGAGGACAGGTCTGTGAGCCACGTGCCCTCAGTCCCGGAAAGGCACCATCAAAGCTGAAAGGTATATCCAAGTTCTAGAACAACATATGCTCCCATCCAGACGTCTCTTTCAGGGAAGACCTGGTATTTTCCAACACATTTTCCACATCCTGAATCAGTTACAACATCATGGCTGCGTAAAAGAAGGATCTGGTTCTGAAATGTCCAGCCTGCAGTACATTTGGTGCATCATAAAAAGGAAGATGCAACAAAGCAGACCTAAGACAGTTGAGCAGAAGAAGCCTGTATCAGACAAGAATGGGACAACATTCCTAACCCTGAGCAGCTGGTCTCCTTTGTCCCAGACGTTTGCAGACTGTTATAAAAAGAAGAGGGGCCACACAGAGGTAAACATGGCCTTGTCACAACTTTTTTGAGATGCGTTGATGCCATGAAATTCAAAATCAACTTTTCCTGAAAATGATAAATTTTCTCAATTTAAACATTTGATATGTCATCTATGTTGTATTCTGAATAAAATACGGAAATTTGAAACTTCCACATCATTGTTTTCTGTTTTTTATTCACAATTTGTACAGTGCAGTTGTGTCCTAACTTTTAGGGAATCGGGTTTGTACAATAGGCTCTGTTATATTTTCCTGTTTACAGAGTTTTAGCTAACCTGACAAGCCCGATAGTTTGCTCCACAATAAATGCTCTGTTCCACTGAAACATCTGGCAGGGCTCCTATTTCAAAGAGCAGGTTTTTGATAAATATATTGTCAGTGATTGGATTTATTATCTGTAGGTGACAATAGTTGTATTCAAGCAGAGTGTGACAGTGTAAACATCTCCACATAACTTTGTTTTGTTTAACATTTGTGTACTTTAGTTTACATTTGTTATTTGAGTCAAACACACCAACATATTCAGTTAAAAGAGACTTTATTTAGTTAAAGTTGATCATTTATTTTAATTTTTAATTTAGATTTAACAAAGTAAAATCTAAAAAAAATAAAAAATGTTTAAATGAGTTGGTGTGATACAAAGTGGCAACAAATTACTTTTTAAGTGCACCC
Source organism: Neodontobutis hainanensis (assembly GCA_024349245.1). NCBI lineage: Eukaryota > Metazoa > Chordata > Actinopteri > Gobiiformes > Odontobutidae > Neodontobutis > Neodontobutis hainanensis. The sequence goes on from JALDNG010000041.1 coordinate 9,559,888, forward strand.
AGACTGGATGCTACATTTGCCAAAAATGACTAACTGCTAATGTATATGGTCAAATTGAAAATCAGTAATTATATCAAGTTATTCATGAATGGACCTTTTGAAGCAGCGGATACAAAGTCAGATGATCAAAGTTCAGTGTGAATGTCTGGACTAGTAATTACTGTTATTGATGTGGATGACTCAAAAAACACATTATACAACCAAACATCAGTGGTATGAATCAGTAAAAGGATGCATCAAAGCCAGAACCTGGTCTGACTTGTGATATGTTATCATTTCAACCAAAAATGAAATGAATGGGAAATGCCAGTGTGGCCCCTTTTTTTAAATCGACAAACCTCCAAAAAGCCTCCAGCGTCTGTGTGCAGCAGTTGTCTATATTTCCTGTCTGCTTTTTGAAAACGGAATGTTTTATGACTGTTACACCCGGGAACTTTTCTCAAAAGATGGATTGAACAGTAGGACGCCATCAAAACAATCACCACACCAACTTACCCCAAGCTCAATGATTTCAAAAAGATTTCTTTATCATTGTTTCCTTTGGGTATGCAACCTCATAAGTACCAAGAGCACAATAAGATAAATACTCGGACAAGGAAATTTGTCCAGTTAAATGAGTTTATTGTAGCCTGCCATCCCCACTAACTTTTTTTTTAGCAAAGTCTAGTTGGTCTGGAACCCCACCTTTGGAGCTTGTCTTCCACCAAGCCCTACACCGACAACATCACCCAGCGGCTTTTTAATGCGATGACTCGTAAAGTTTATTTCTTGGATTCGTTTATTCTGAATCCATTTGTCCCGACTCCTGAAACTCTTTGTACAGAATTACTAAAGAATAAGATTGATTCGGTTCTTTCAAGTTTTATTAAGTAACCTAACTTAGGTTGAGTAAACTGTGCAGGAGCGAACCTTCAGAGTTTGCTAAAGTGAAGCAGCCTTCATTCATTCATTTTCTACTCCTTGGTCCCATTAGGGGTCGTGGGTGACTGGAGCCTATCCCAGCAGTTATGGGCCTGAGGGGGGGTACACCCTGGACAGTGGCCAGTTAGTCGCAGGTGCTGCAGCTTCATAGGGAATATTTATGGGAGCTGTCTATTGTTGATTCTGCTGTATTCTATTATGCTTTAAATGTTAAGGTTGCCTTTTATGACGGACAAATTTGTTCCCAGGGATTAAAGGAGGCTGCCTTCTAGTATTGACATAAAAATGGTAGTGCAACTTTCAACAGCTCAAATGAGAAAAGCCCCAATGCATGTACAGTACAAAGTTACGTTCTTAATCATTTTTGGGTAAAGGGTAAAATTATACTTAATTGAATTCAAATTGATTCTTACCAAAGATGAAAATACAGTCAGTGTAACCACAGCTAATGTCTAAGCTGCATCTTGTTTTATATTGTCAGTCTCACTATATTCAACGGCACAGCATCCGTCAAAACATTATTATTCTTATCTCAGCTTTAATACAATGCCACAGTCAAGATACAGATGTTTAAACAGCTCCTTATTTAACAATACCTGTTGGCCAAAATGACAAATGCGTACAAAACCGGAAGTAATTATATCATCACAGCAATAACCCAAAGTAATGGTGCTGGCCAAATGGTGGAAGGATATAATTAAAATATCCTAAGTAAATCCTAAATATTTAACTGTTTACCCAGGAGATGAAATTGGACATGAGGAAGAAGAGGGGAACTGTTATAAAACGTGTATTTGGAGTTAAAGTCACAGATCTAATGAGGACAACGAGTGAAATCCATATGTGTTTGTGTTTCTTTCAAGAAAAGTCCCACAGTCTGCAAAGTGAGAGACAAAAGAAAAGAGTTGGGAAGGAGTTTTATATGGACCTGTACACAAGAACAGGGCACAGGGAGTAATGTTGGCACTTATATGAGCATGTTCCCAAATGATTCAAACTTCATGTGGGAGTGTGAACTTTAAAACAACTTCAAATACCAGGATGTCCATTTCCTGATTAAGACAGAACTACAGTAGCTGTGCTTTCTGATTCTTAGTAACTTCTCCAACTCAGAGCATCATTAAAGCCCCTTTCAACACGCACCATGCTCCTGCCTATCCAGACTTTATTTGGAGCAGCTGTATGCATGAACACAATCCAATCTATTTCCTCACCTGAAGAATATAGCTTGTTGTAGAAAGATCATGATTAAGATTTGGTTTTGTCAGAACATTGTCTGATCCTGTGGAGGAGCAACAAAGTCTGGCAGGTAAAGTATTTAGATGCCATCATCAACAAAGAGGGTTAAAGACCTGAGGTTCTTGTTAGGGCAGCGCAAACAACAGCCGCACTTCCTGGACTTTCACCAATCTAGAAAGAACTGTAACATGTCTCAAATCCAAAACAATTGCTCCATGCATTGGTCGTGTCCATCTCACTACTTACATGTGAGGTATGGACATTGGCTTCCAAAATCCAGCGTCAAAAACAATCAATGAACAATCCCTTGGGTTTACCGTACAAGACTTTTTAGCAGTTGGTGATTCCCGTCAAAGTTAAACTTAACTGCTGCTGCATCAATCATGAGGAGCACTCAGTGATGGGACCTCAGCACATTAATATACAGCAGCTTACGCCGGCCGTGATGGATAACTGTAGCTCGGTAATGTCTACATCCTGGAAGTGTGACAAACATTTCTGATATGACATTATAAATCATTTCGAGGCACAGCTTCTAAACATCTTTGAACTGCAAATACTTCTCTGCAATATATATATCATCCATGTTAAATTCGTAGAGTCCATTTAATCTGTATGTGCAATACACTCTCACAAGGTAATCCTTTGACTGCTGATTTGGAAATGACATTACTATTGATTTTTTTATATATACCATTACCGATATGCTAAACAGAGGCTCTAGACAACAAAGTAAAGCACAAGAATGTGACTTGGGTTTGACCCTAATATTCTAAAATACCTTTCAAAAACAAAAACTGTTGTATCTGTTTTATAGAAGGGTAAATTGCTTAACCTTTTACATTTTATATTGCATATATTTTATATGACTAAAAAGCATTTTTTATTAATATATTGTAGCTTAGTGTTACCTTTGTGACCTTTAGCACTGCGTCGTATTGACCAATCATTTTACCATTCTCCAGACAGGATGACAGGATAAAATTGTCTTTATAAAAGCCGACCTCACCCTGTGCGTCATGTGCAGTACACGTTATGGTGTGTGTAGTGTCTTCAAGATTTGGAAAATATGTCTCTCCAACCTTGGCTGGATGACAACAATATCTCACTTAAAATGCTGCTTTGGTTCCTTGATTGGTTTAAATTGTGAAGAAGTCAAACTCAAATCTACAAAGACCAGACTCTTTTTTTGTGTATATATAAATATATATATATATATATATATATATATATATATATATATATATATATATATATATATATATATATAAAACAGAAACAAAAGTAGAATGTCTGGCCAGGACAGTATGTGGCTGCTTTAAAGATAATGTAATTTAATTGAATATACATTTGTGAAAGCTAAAGCTAGGCACAGATGCAATAAAAAATGTTCCTTCTGACTTTGATTCTAAATGTTTCAGACTTGGGGATTCAAGATGTCTCCTGGAAGTCAATAGAAGAAGGACATGGATGGAATCAAATTAACACTTGCCAAAGCTCAAGGGAAGGCAGAAAGTTGTCTCATCAGTCACTCTTTCTTCTGGGTCTCAACAAAACCAAAGAGCCAGTAAAGGCGATGGATCCAATGAACAATACCCATCTCTTGGTGTTTATAGCATTATAGCGTTATCTGTTTTTTTTTCTTTTGTTCTTGTTCAGTCTGTGAGTAGGTCAAGTTTAGGTTTAAGAAGGGGGTTGATGTCATCATATAAATTAGCATTTTTTGAGAGCTGGTGGTGTCTTTAAGCACTGAATTTAGAGTTAAAGACACAGTTGTCTGGAACAGAAATGCAAGTTATAGTTGATATGTTTTGGGTCCAGAAAATCCACAAAATGTAAATGTAAATGAACAATTGATGTGAAAGCTATAATTAATTCTCCTCACAAAAGAATACAGCTCATTGTGGCCAAAGACTCACCCACACATACTTTCCATGCCATTAATTGCACTTTAAACCCAACAGTACAGCAGTCGTCAAAATATTTTCAATAGAACATATTATTTATATCTCTAAGCCTTAATGACTAGGTGGCTCTCTAATATTACCCGTGGCAAATGATATATATATATATATATAAATAATAAACTATGGATTTTAGTAGGGTTGTTCTGATACTGGTATTGGAAATGCTGCCGATACCTATCAGCGAGTACTTAAACCCAAACCCAACAGTATTTTCTTATACAGGTTCAAGTTAAGTCCGCTAGCTTTGTTTAATGTCTTAACCACTTCAAGCCGGATATCAGTTCTTATCTGCTGCTCTCACTCCTGAAGGTGTAGTGTGTTGCCACAAGTGACACAGCTAAGAATTAGACGAACTATCACTAGCATTAAAGTCACTGTAGGTCACTGTAGTCACTTTCAATCATCTACTGAGCCTCTGAAGATGAAACCTTGTACTCTCTGCAGCTGCTCGACCTTTACTTTAAACTGTTTGGTTAAGGTCCTTGTGAGTTTGAATAACTATCGTTTCAATATTTGTCTGTGAAGGTTCCCAGTCATCCAGGTCATCTTGAAGAAAAGGTTGAAGCAAAAGCCTCTAGACTCAGTTTTTAAGGTGAAGACATTTCATCTTTTCTCCAAGACTCTCCGAGACTTTGTCAAATCTGAGATCAACTGGTAAAAGAGCTGAGCTTTATCTCTCGAGAGAGAGGCTTGACCTGGAATTAAACCTGATGGAACGGTCTGTTCTGGTCTCATAGTTGTTAACTATGATTGGGCAGTGTGATGACCTGGATGACCGAGAACCTTCACAGAAAATCCCAAGATGGTTATATTGAGCATTTACATGAGCCATTATATTGTTAAAACAAAAGCCATTCTGAAAAAACGCTCAGGTGAGTGCCACTGTTGCATTCAGGTGTTGCTGTTCTAGGTTTTTAAACACTGTTGTAAATACTAAGATAAGAACAAGCCGTTCTGGCCAAAAGGTGGACTGAGGACTTGGCTCTTCTGAGCTGATACAGCCTCTTGTGAAGCTGTTGTTTCGTTTCTCCAACAGAACTGTCACTGCACTCTTCACTGAACCACGTTTCAATATTAGCACAATAATCACCGTCACCGCACACGACTCGGCTCGTTTGTTTTTTGGCTTTGTGTTACCTCCGTCAAGCTAATTAAGAGTCACCTCTTTCCTCCCCCTGCTTCTCAGTGAAGCCACGAACACATTAACATGTCCACTTTCCAAACTTAATCTGCGTGTATGTTTTATTAAAGGAATAAATAAAATAATGTTACCAATTCAAACAGGATAGTAGAACGCACCCAGGTAATGGACTTGTATTTGGTATAGTCTGTCATTGTGGACTGATTTATTAAAGAATGGAGCGAGTGAGCATCGTAGTTAACCGGGTGAAGGGCACATAACTGTTTTTATGCAAAGACATTAGCATAAGCGTCTCACTGAGTAGATTATTGTGTGTAGCCCATGTTCTAAGTCCTCATGTCCTTATTATGAGAATGCGTCTCTAACACAGGTCTTTATGCAGTCTCTAGTTTTTCAAAATGTAAATCCTTTCAAAACAAGCTCGTGCACCTGCTCCGTGCTCTGAACGCTTCCTGCAATAGATCCACGACTGAAAGCTGCCAGGTTTTGTCCGTTTGTCCCATAATTTATCTACTCATCCACCTTGGTGCTGCTTCATGTCAGGTTATGCCCTCATCAGCTATTGCACTTTATTTATTTCACTAAAACACAAGCGTGACAAGTCTGTTGTGAACAGTGAGTTTCTATAAATAGATGACTAGTGAGAGTCTGATTGATGATGTTCCTCTAGCTCTTCATTTATATTCTATTTAAATGTTTCATTGTTCAGACATGACTCAGACTCATGTAAATAACGTATATTTGTTATTCCTGAAATAGGCCTAAATGTTATTTGTCATCTTGTAAATACATGTCCCTTGAGTCCACAGTTGAAATTATCCATTAAAACTTCTAAAATGACCCTGTGCCTTTACCTCAGGCATACGCAACTTGACTCAATCTAAAAAAAGAAAAAAACTCTGCCCATTTATGCCATGTTTAGCCTTTCATTAAACAATGCGCCAGCTCTGGACACGCCCAGAAAATGAGTCCGCCATCCGCCAAGCGCTTTATGTTTTACATCATAAAAATCTAGAGCATACTCCAAGATTCTGGGGTTAAGCTCAGCTAGCATTAGCACTGCAACAATGAATTAAAATAAAGCAGTGAAGGACTTAAGTCCATGAGTCAAACTCACCAAATAAAAATAGAGGCGCTCATCACTTAAAGCACCATTTGTGCTTTAAGTCAAAAACTGTCCCTTGTTGTTGCCTTCTGGATTAAATTTAAGCTTGAAACACATTGGAGAAAAGATGGATGCATGACAAGTCCAATCAAGTGTACCTTTAGTACCTTTTATTTTCTCGCTCGTTCCTGATTTGGGAGATGAATGTGCCACTCCATTTTAGATAACTGCCTCTGATATGTGACATTCTCATCCATCTAAGTTTACTTTTAGTATTACAGCAGCATGTGTGTTTACTGCGTCCTCGTTTCCACCATTTCCATGGCCTTAGATCTTTGCCTTTGGCACTTGGCATCTCATCAGAGTAATGAATTAAACTCAACATCGGCTTAAATTAGCCAGGAGAAGTGTCTGGGGAGGGGGAAGTCTGGGCATCTCTGCTCAGACTGCTGGATGTTAAATTATTGTGCATTACAGCTAAAGCTCTAACTTTCCTGTGCTTGTTAATACGGCCTTGCAATAGCTGCATACTCTAAACATCCTAATTACATTTTAAATGAATTACAACACAAGCTTTTGAAAAAGACACAAATATAACTGTCTGCTAAAAAAAAGAGCAGCTCCTTTAATTTCCTTAGATCCAGAGGACAGAGAATCTTTTACTCTTAGAAAATATTTGTTAGGCCCCCTTTAAAACTTACGAGACCAGGATTCCAGCAGGAAGGCTACTGTACAGAAGCTCCAACCCAAACAAGCTGCTCGTCTGTGGTCTGACTGCTCTCTCAGGATCATGGCTGAGGCAAAATGCTTTTGGGAAAATTACCTTAAAAGAAATGAGAAATTTGTCTTTTTCCCTTGAATCTATGGATGACTTATGACAGAAGAGCTTTTACTTCTACCAGTGTTTACTTTTAAAGGTGTTGCAGGAGTTAAAGATGGAGATTTTGAGATCTGGAGACAAAAGTGCAGAATGCAACACGTCATATCCTATTTAAAACTCCGTTACCTGATTTTGTTTTTGCCGTCTCGATCTCAGACCCACCACTCCCCCCAACAGAAGTGTAGTTACCTTTTCTGCTACTTTTATTTAAAAGACTGTCAAACCAGACCAATTTTACACCACAAAGTACGAATTACATTAAACCAAAGTTTTGTGCTTGCCTTGAACCTTTAGCTTTGAGTTTACCATAGACTGTAGTAGAGACAGGGACTCGTTATAGCCACTCGGGTTTGAGTCACACTTAAGTCGTTACAGACAGAGACCTGCGACTCAAGTCTCTGGACTCAAGACTCGTGGTCCAAAGACCCGGGACTTGACTCGTAGACTGCCCCATCTCTGAGCCGGGAGTGCGTCGACAAAACTACTCTAAACAAATCCCATGGCAGGCACGTCTCCAGCTGTTCTGGTGACTTTGAACAGTTTATACGGAGTCAAATCTGTGGCGTACAAAAGACGCCATGACAAAAACTTCATCAGATACTTGAAAACACACTCGGAAAGGTGAGTTAGAAAAGCATAAGTGATAATTAGCAAACCTGATGACGAGCTAAACCAGAAGTGCCCAAACCTTCTTTCTCAGAGGGACAAAATGCAAAAATCTTTTGCATATAATAAAAAAAAAAAACTTTTCCCTTAGGTTTGTTTGAAATGCTTTTTGTCTGTGGGCCACTGCCTGTGCCGCTCCATTTGGTTTTGACATGATAGCACCTAACTGGAAGCCTGTGAACCTTTAAAATGTTTTAATTTAAAAAGTTTTCCTTGTTCCGAGCAGTGAGCGGTTTCAGGGGTGTATATTTACACTGTGGCTCTTTGTCAATGAAAATGGCCTTTACCTTATCAATAAATTGCAAAACTACAAAACTTAAAAAAAATAAATAAATAACAAAAAACAATTTTGGCCCCCAGGCCCCATTCTTATTCATTCTTTGCTTGCTTTGACATCTAATAATCTTTATTTCTATCGATGGTTAACTAAAAGAAACTGAATTGAATTGGAATTTGAACTGAATTAAAAGCATGTAAAAAAGAAAAGTTAGGTTATTTATTGATTTGTAGATTTAGCTGATTAAGATATATCATAGAATTGGCAAACAATGCATTTTATTATTATCATCTACAACTTAAATGAATATGTAAAACAAATAAACAGGTCCAGGTCAGCAGATGGACAGCAGAACAGGGCTGTACAGTAGTAGTTTTTTTTGACTAAGTCTTTACATTCATCTCCTTTATAAACGTTACAGTTAAATCTCCTGAGAACCCAGCACAGTTCATTTCTACATGTGTCCAGTGAACCTAACACTGCGAGAGAAGCACCTTCCTGTTGAACACATTCTTGAAGATTTAGGGCAAAGATTTAGTTTTAATTGGTGAGATCACTGTTAGACCTGTTTCTATTGGATTTGTTCAAAGACATCCGGTATCAATGTTGTTTTATTCTATTTTGTTTATTTAACTTTTATTTATTCATGTTAATTCCACTGAGATTACAGATCTCTTTTGCAGAGGAGTCCTGGCCCCGTTAGAGGGGGGACTTTTGCACTTGTGAATGGGGGTAGAGGAAACCTACACAGACACAGGAAGAGCATGCAAACAACTGGGAATCGTACCCAGCCGACTTGCTTTGAAGCAGTAGTGCTAACCACTGGCACCATGTGTTTGTTGCATCCAAATACAAATGAAAATTATATTATAATGTTAAAAATATTAAGTTAAAAAGCTTAAAAACTCCATAAACTATATTCTGCAGCATTTTACACAAAACCTTTTAACATGACAAGAAGTCTAATTATGAAATAGTATAAGCTTTTTTATTTATTTTTTATTTTAATGACTGTCATTGTCATTTTTTTTATGTAATTATTTTTTATTTTATTTTATTTTATTTTTTTGGCTATAAAATAACAGAACATAATCTTCTGCATACAGAGAAAAACAGAAACATAAAAAGACCTGGAAATGTGCACTGGAAGAGCCCAGGTGCTCTCTTGACCACCCCAGGGGAGAATATCAGCCATACCTGATCTTTTCAACTCTCAGACACATTCTAACCTTTTTTAACAACAACTGGATTGTCAGCTCAGCCACACCTAGTATTTACGCCGGAGCTCAGTTAATTAACAAATGATACTCAGAAACAGCCACAACATTACTATAAGGCTAAATTATATGAATAGTATTTTTTCTATTTGCATTTATCCTAGACTTAGCTTTAACAAACCTTTATTCTGGATTTATGCTAGATATCATTATTCAAGCTTGCCCCATAATTGTTTTAAAATGCACATTGAAATATTTTTGTGGTACCGACTTTTGACTTTACCAACTCTTCACTGTACCTCAGTATTTCTAAAGGTTAGTGTTTGACCCATGATCTTAAACTTTTTCTCTAGTTATGTTTGGTACGTCACCCTGTGTTTGGACTAGAAATTGGACAAAATAAGTGTGAAATTGAATATGTCATTGTAATTATAAAGCATAATGCTACAGACTAATAAAGTCTTAGTATTGTTCAGGCTACTGCCTTGTCTCTGTATTTGTGAGCACGGATGATTGCTGCACCTGTGGCTTCCTGCACACCAACCATAACACACGTTCTTCCTCTTTTCATATCCGACACTTTGTCGAGCATTATGGTGGCACAGAGGTTAGCGTTCCTGACTCACAACAAGAAAAGAAAGGGGAATCTTCATTGCTCATAGGAGTAACTTTGAACTGTCTGTTTGAGCCAGCCCTTAATTTAATGAACGTAAGTCAAAACCTTCGGCTTTGAGGTTTCAGTATAAAAAAATTAAATAATTCTACAGCTGGAAACAACCGGTTGCTATGTAACTGTTAACAGTCATCAAACGTCATGATGCTGCTCTCAGTATCTAACCCTGTCGCAGGCTAAATCCGAATAAGAAGTATAAATGCACAGGGGACTATTGCATTTGCTGCAGCTCATTAGTAAAAGTATTACCTTAACCTGAATATAGACAATTCAATTAAAATAAACTTAGTCAATGATGTAACCCATTGCACATCCAAAGTCTGCAATGTGACCATCATGCACAAAGTTGACTGCTAGAAAATGAATAATGTACCACCTACGGCGGACTATACTACGTAGTTGTATGAATTAGTCTGGTCTCTGTAAATTTAAGTTGGATTTCCAGGGAGCAGTACCAACATGCACAGAGTTAACTGGACACATTATTTTATAGAGCTTTGGAACCGACATCACTGCGCAATGCATTGTGGGTCACGGGCGCCATTTTCCAAGGCCACTAACCAAAATAAACGATAGGGGTGCTGCTGTTAATCTGCAGCATCAAAAAAATAGCGTGAATCGTAAATGTCGACCCGTATGATAGCCACAAGTGGGGAAGAGATCCGCCAATTTACCTCCAGTAACGTTTCCAGAATTATTTTCTTTATCTCATCAGATAAATCCCAATAACTGAGCAGATTGTGAAATACTCAGACTGGTCCATCTGGCACCAACAACTGCCATGCTTAAAATTACTTAAATCCCCTTTCTTTCCCATTCAGACATTCAGTTTGGAGTTCAGGAGGTTGTCTTGACCAGGACCACACCCCGAAATGCACTGAAGCATCTGCCATGTGATTGGTTGATCAGATTCTTGCATTAATGAGAAATTGAACAGGTGTTCCAAATAATCCTTTAGGTGAGTGTAATATTGTATCGCATAAAGCCCACCTAAATTGTATTATATAAAATTGTCACGTCTGGCTGTTCCAGTACTTTATAGCACTTTTACAATTTAGCATAAGAGCAGCTAGACTCACACTGTTCACTCAAATTCTAGAGTAATCACAAAGTGCAAAAATACTGTGTGCAGAGAATGACTTAAGTGAGTTATTAATAAAACTTTAATAAAGCCACAGATGAGTTCACACACTTTTTCCTCCGAAGTGCCAACCTGACATTTTTCTCGAGTTCAAGAGCAGCGTTGTCTCGCTCTCCGCCTTTTACAAAAACACAGACTTAATTGCATTATCAGTGCCACGGAAGTTGGCCCGGCATAAAAAGGAGCAGATTATTAACCTCTGGGGGCGTCAGGCAGAAGCTTTCTCCATTCTGTCTGGGAATATCTTAGAATAAAAATGACCACTGGGGTTATATACAGATGTCAACTGTTAGTGTCACATTTAATCATTCTTTGCATCCAACATCAGCAGCTCTGCCACGATTGTTAAGATTAGTGCTCCTCAATATTTCTCACTAGTTTCCATGACGATCAAGTCACGACCCATTTATAGTGTTATCAAAACTCATCAAAACATTTGTATAATTTCTGCATTAAAGGCACAATATATATGAAAACATATGAGACAAGTGAGAGAATTACTGTAAATTTGAATTACACAGCAGCTATTAAGAAGCAATATATATATGGGTCCATGGTCTCTTCTCTGCCCCCCAAAGCCCGGCTTATCCCGTTAAGACAGCCATCCTCCTTGAGCTAGGGTCTGTTGAGAGGTTTTGGCTGTGACTGTTGAGTTTTTATGTAAAAGCATGACCTAAAAAGGATTTGATTACAGCAGATCTGAGAATGAGGTATACACCAGAAGAACAAGCTATATCATTTTACCTATAACATTATTTATTTATTAGAAAGTTAAAAATACACCTACCTGAGTACTGCTTCTATAGGATTTAAAGGGCACAGTAAATAGCAGAAATGTGCTGCTAACTACTCGGCATTGATTATGAATAACCAGAGGCTGTGAAGCTCTTGTTAAAAAAGTAGATGTTTTGGCAGTTGGTCTGGTGTCTTTCCACTTAATGCACCGAGGGAACTATATATATTGTGCAAAATGTAGTGTTTGCACTATTTTGTTGTGGTGTCCCTATTTCTTTTAAAATGTAGTGCCCTTTAAAGGTAAAACCATAATACTACGAACTGCTATAGGCCTTGCTGAGAATGTCACTGACAGCAAAATAGATTTTCAGGGTTTTAAGAAAAATATTTTTCTGTCCAAAAAGAACAACAAGTGTCCATTAAATATAAATGTCTGGTGCCATGTTTAGTCAAAAAGCCAATGTTGTTTAATTGTTGTTTTGTATGTCAAAAATACAAATTCTCAAAAAGCAAATTTGATAATAATAAAGGTAAAAATAGTTTTTTATATATGTCAGTATTTGGGTTGTTGTCTTAGAAACATGGTTGAAGTTAGTGTGGGGTCCAAGAGTCTTTTCTGTTTCTTCTAAGATCCTGAACAAATTTCAGTTTTCAAAAATCTATATTTTACAACATCCCAGACATTATTGATTTTCATTGATTGTGCTTAACAGGACTTTGCATGTGTGACTCATAAATCCATTCTGTTTGTTGGCTAACACTAAAAAATTTGCTCAAATTGAAAGGTTTAATATTCTCCAAAACTTTCAACAACTTTTGAAGTTGCTTGGTCAAACCCCCTCAGACGAGTTTGTTAAAGTGTGAAGATTGTGAGTCACATGATCAAACTAATATCTGACCATCTGTTCGTCAGGGGGCCTGGTCACAATATCATTTTTGTTTGGCTCAAGGTGATTGCGTGTATTTGCTGAAATTTGTTCACTTCCAACAAAGTAAGTTTCGGACATTCCAGCAGCCTATCGTCAAATTTTGGGGGTTACCATAGTGACACAATAGGAGTTAGGGCTTAGCCAAAATGTACTTTTTTGATCATGGTCCCTGTAAAAGTTTGTTTGTCTACGAGAAAATAAAATGTTGGTGTCCCATATAAACAATATTCTCTTTTGCTCTCTCGGGGGCGCTAACATCTTCAATCTCAGCGGTTTCATGTAAATGTGTTCAGGAATGGGGACTGTTTTGGGCGATTCAAATCTGAGCCAAATCTGTGTTAGTCGGCAAGCAGCTTTAACAGCTTTTAATGCGCGCTCATCATTGACTCGTCATTCACCCAATCTAAGTGTGCTTTACGCATTGAGTTCAACACGCTTCTTTTGTTTTTAGCTTCCATTTATGTGTTTCCGACCATGTTTGTGCAGGCGGTGAACAAAGTACTGGTGCGTGCTGCGCTTGATATTCATTTAGTAAAAGTTCATTTCGAGTGGTGGGCTTTGCGCACTTTTGCAATTGCAATTCCAAGCTTTCCAACGCTGTGGAGCACGATCCTAATAAACATAAAATAAATCAAATGTCAAAGGGGCAATAACAATTTCCCCCGACTATACAGTATAACAAAGGCACTTGGAAAGTAATCAAAAGATCTTGAAAAATATGTTTCTGAATGTTTATTGTGTGTAATGTGTTCCTCTTCCTAGTTGACAAGATACTGACAGACTATAAATAGTTGTGTTGCCTGCATTTCTAATCAGAATTAGAGACAGCAGTGAACAAATCAAGGAATATGTCTCATTTTATTTATAGCCACCGGCTTCAGTCAGAGTGTGTAATTGGCTAAACAGATAACAATCGGCTGAGTCTTTGTGCTGTGTGTTTGTCTGAGAAACACTTGGGCCCTGCTCTGAAAAACACAAAAGGACATGTAGCTTGTTCTTATCACCTCCGAGCAAAGCTGCACTCACTGCGAGCATGTGCGAGATAAGAGCGGATAAGAAATGGGCACTGTGACCATCTCGTTTTTTTCTCCTTTGCTTTTTCTCGTTGTGCATCAAATGTAATGTTTAATCTTGAATCTAGGACAGTTCTTGTATAATACAGATATGAGTAGACACACAAAACTCCTATTATTTCTGATGAGGGGCCGGATATTTACTTTGGTGAGCTATAGGAGTTCTAATATTGTGGTTGTAGAATCATAACAGATATTTGGAATGTTTGAAGGTAATCTGGGCAAATAATCGGTCCTGAAGAGCCCCGAGTCAAGTGAGTTTGTTCCAGTTGTTGTCTTTAGAGGGGCCTAAGCCTTCAGTGATGTGTCAGTGTAGGTCTGCAACTGAAGGCCACACCCAACGTTGAGATTCTGCCGCTCTCTTTCAATGTTTTATTGAATAATGCCAGGTTTTGAGCCATTTTGATCTTAGAAAAAATGCAAAGAATATGAGCTTGTGCAACAATTATGTATGAAAACAGAGTTTCTGTAATGCATCAACATAAACAAAGCTTTGAGCTTGGCTTTGTGCTTCTTTGACACTTCTCTGTGCTGACTTTTATTTGACTGTAAAGAACTAGTTACATTCAATAAAAAAGCACGTAATCCTTCACCTTTTTACTTTTTTATCGAGCAGTATTATATAATTGTGATAATGTTAAAAAGTCAATAATTTATTCCACAATCCAACAACCTTTTCTTAAATTAAAGTATTAAATTGATTTCTTTCCTTCACAGTTTCAGCACTCAGCCTCGACAGCAGCTTAGGGACCTTTTGTGCTTTACTTTTATTAAAAAAGATATAGTTTAGAGCTGACCTTAAACCTCTGACTCTGACTTTAAGAGTCAGACTCAGGTGATCCTGCTATCATCTCTGCCTTGTTAAACACTGCTTGGAATGAATTATATCAATATTTATCCACGTTTAACTTTTTTTCTCTATCCATGTTTTGTTTTTTATTTACTCGTCTTTTACCAAAATGACCACCTTCTCTGAGTTATCTGTAGCCATAACCTCTTCGTCCTCCTTTTTTCAGGAGCATGCATGTAGATTAACCAAAGACTCAGTAGGTGCTGAACATTCTCATTCTCAAAATCCTAGATAATAAAGATTCTCAAGTGACATTTTTGCCCAGATAACCTTAGAAGCAGTCCTGGAACTCACACTAAAACAGAATAAGAGCAGATAAATGCCAAATTACTTCAGTTGTTGCCAAACCCGCAAAACATTTTCCTTTTCAAAGAACAGGAGCCAAACGTGTCTCTTTATTGTCAATCAAGTCTAATCTCAAGTCAGTCATAATTTCCGTTTGGTAATTGCTGGATGTGTTCTGGTTCGTTTGGTTGCCTTCCTTTGAACAGGCGGGGTTCCTTTTTTGAAATGGGTGGCTCTTATAGAACTTCTTGTTTTTTGTGTCAAAGATGCTGCGCAGCCTTTTCCCTCAGGCCTGCGTAGTGGATTGTTTAGTGCAGGACTTTTAGATGGGCTGGGGAATACATTTGAAACTCTGCCAAACTTTAAAATGACGGCCTTTTGAGCTGAATTCCTAAACTACCAATGCAACCTAGGAAGCTAATCTTGTTACTGCATCTGTTCAATGTGTTTTCTGTCATTTTTTTATGCTTTTTGCAGGTGGTGTCCATCTTTGTGTTGCAGTCTCTGTCCTACAATGGGCCCTAACCATTGCCGGTGTATATGTTTTTTTTTTCTTGATTCAAAGATTATGCATGTTCCCAAAGGCACTCATCTTAAATAGTTTGGTGCTGTTCTGCTTGGACTTTCAGATGAGCTGGCGAATACGCTTCAAGCTCTCCAAATTCTTTTGTCTATGTCCTTTAGAGCTGTGTTGTATTAATAATGAAGCTACACAAGGTGAAATCCCTGTGTACTAGTTACCATTCTATAATGATGTTATGCATGATCTTTGATGAGCCCACAATGACGGTTCACGTCTAGCATTTGATGAAGACTCAATTATGGGCGCCCTGAGATGTGTAATACAATTCTCATTATAAATATGGCAACGAGACAAACAAAGCCAATCTAAACACAATGGCAGAGCCGAGCAACTGCTAAAACGCTGCCAAGCACGACACACAGCACATGATCTGTTTGAAGCTGGAGTCTTAAAAGGCATCACTTCTGAAAAGCAAAACTGCCCGCAGCACAAATATCCCTGAGTGGCCTGGTAAAAACGCCAGCAATATATCCAGCAATATATCCAGCCATACGCCGCTGAGGCTGCTCCGAAAACATTTAATTAACGGGCCACTGGTGTTTGAGAAGTGTTGGCACATCCGAATGTAATGATTTGAAGAGCATCAGCATTCATGTCCTCCTCTTAACCTGCCCACAGCCGGCTTTGAGGACACTGTGATGTAATCACATAATAACATGCTGGTGCGAATAATGACAGATAGGAAATGACATGCACAATAAACACTTTTGCATAATTATGGAAGGTCAGAAATATACTTCAACAGTGTTTCCACTTTTTCATTAACAGCCATATAATTTACATTAGACACGCCTTAATACAGTTTATATAAAATCTTCTTCAATAGGCTACATGCCTTTTTCAATTTTGATCTTTTCTATATTGTAGACAGGTGTGCAGTTGACAAAAATGTTTATCTGCTTGGGAATCCTCTCTTCTACCTTATAATATGCACGTGGTTTAAATCAAAAGTCTGATGAGCAACTCCATTTAAATGGAAGGGTACGATTTGCACAAAGCCATTCAGCTGACCACTATCAAAAGGTATTAAATACTTAGTGTACATGTATAGGTCAATTAGAAACTCTAAAGGTAAATGTGAGAGGGACTGTCCAGGGTGGACCAGGCTTCATTACCTCTCGACTCTTGATGGCACTGAGTGGAAGAAAATGAATGAATATTTGGTGTTTTTTATGATTGCCATATGATTGACAGTCTTTGCTCACACAAGTAGTGTGTCAGGAGTTTTGTGAGGAGAAAGTTCTGGTGTTTCATCATTTCACAAAGACTTTTCTTATACAGAGAAAAAATTTATTCTTTAAACTGCAAAAAACACATTTTAAAGTCAGAGGCTTAATAAAGATTTGTGAGAAGTAAGTTCCTGACATGTCAGAGTTGTCTGACTATTATAAAACTTAATGACACCCTATCCTTTCAGCAGCTTTTGTATTCAAAGTTTACTGTTAAAGTTTCATTTGAACTGAAACCAGTCTCTAACTAAAGTTAAAGGAAGAAAACAATTTCAACAAGTGGCACCAATACAGTGCACTAAAAGTCAAGATTATTATTTTTTTTTTTTTTTTTTTTTTTATTATGTGCTATTGTGTTTTTACTGTTGTTGTAAGGCGACCTTGAGTTCCCAGAAAGGCGCGTTATAAATAAAATGTATTATTATTATTATTATTAAGATTAAGAGATGTTCATATGGAATAAGTTGTAAGGTGTCTATTCAGCAAAAGAAATTCAGGACAGACCAAAGCAAACTCAAACTTCCAATGTGATTTTTATTGACAAGCAACCTCAGCGGGACACTTATTTATTCCAGCCTCCCAGACCTTGCTGTGTGAGAAGAGGAAACAGTACTTACTACATGGCATCGCTGTGCAGCCTCCACAGTCTAGTGATTGGGAAATGTCTATCTTCAGGGAAACTTAGACATTGGACCCAGACACTAATCAGGACACTTTATTAAGCCACAGGACAAATTAAGTCACATGATGCCAACTGCACGCTAACACAAGGCAAAATGAATGTAATCTTTCAGAATGTGTCAGATTAATGCAAATACAGAGCACAGCGGGTAAATACTGTCTTTGCCACATCAGTCAGTGGATATATTGGGTCAAAGGCCCATTTAAAATCTATTGCACTATCTGAAAGGTTGATGGATGTGTCAAACACACTAACACAAAAGTTAATGTGACAGCCAAGTGTCTTTTTGAAGCCAACAGTTAATACAAAGCTAGAATGTGACGTGGTTCGGCCAGGCATTCAGCACAATATCAGACATAAATACAAAATAGGATAACAATTTTCAATATGGCAATAATGATATGAAAATGCAGGAGAAAGTCTCATTAATGGAGAATGCAGATTTTTAATTTGTACGATTGCTCTCACAATTTTTTTTTTAGAAAATGTACAAATCATAAGAGATAAAAGTGAAGTGGCTAGATCTCAATATAGTTGTGTTTATTTCTCCTCATTCATCATTATTTTGCTGCTAATGCAGTGAAAGTATTCTGAGACCAATCACACAACACTACACATGCATTTGTTGACTGGAAAGCTTAACTTTAAACCACGAGCAGCTCTATGAATATATTAACGTATTGCATGAAGTTGCCATGAGTTTATCCAGATTAACGTCTAAGATTAGACTGATGTGTTTCTTAAGCACTGAACATAGAGGATCCATAACCACTGTGACGTTTTGTGACAGACATACAGTACGTCCTGAATCCTAAAGCCACTTCTGAAATACAGATAAAAGTCTCTCATGTTGGATTTTCCAATGTGTACAGTAAAAAGGCATTTCATAAATCTCAGTTTACCTTTACCTTTGAATCCTGCTGTATTTTCATATTCTCAGATGTAAGTACATATTTATTCAGCACTCTCTGACTCTAAGCCTTTTGCAGAGAAAGAACAATACAAAAAAAGAAAGAACCATAACCTTAAAATCCCAAACTGCAGGACCTCTTTTGGACAGACAGCCTTTTCTTATAAGAGCTGCAAACTGTGGAATTTATTACCCATTGATATTAAGATTATATCTGATTTTAAATTGTTTAAAAAAAAAAAAAAAAAAAAAAACTGTGCCTATTTTTAAAGATTGCATTTTGGATGGAAATGTGAGGAAATGCTGTGGATGAGTTTATGAATGTTATGTACTTCGTTCATGGGTTGGTATTTTTGAATGCTGTTTATAGTTGTGTACATTGTTGTGTATAATGCTTTTATAGTGTATGGCCATTGTTTGTGTAATATTAGTGTAAAGTAGAAAAGCCCAACCAGGGACAAGAGTTGAGAATTAGGATTGGCTATAAACTATATATGCAGCTGCAATATTTATTTTGTAACTATGTTTGATTGCATGGTCCCTGTTATAAATCAAATAAATAAATAAATAAAACAGCATCCATGGCCCTGTGTGTCGATGCCTTACATAAGTATCACTCGCTCACACGTCTATATCTCTGCTTTACGGCCCATCAGTCAGTCTCTGACACAGATAAGCCTAGTGTAGTTTTGTGTTTTTGTGTTAGATCAATGTCATTGGTAGTTTTGAAACATATATTTTGCTATGCTCTGCTACCCACAGGCTAAATTTAAAACCTTAGACCATAGTGGCTCTGTGATCTAAGGCAGCTTTATACTGTTCCCTCCAAACCTGGGTCAAACACATACGTTTAGCTCTAATCTCTGAGTGCTGCAAACACCAATGTGCTAAACTGAGTATAGCTTTCAACTCTTTTATGCATTTGTGCAGTAGAATCCCTTTGTTCCTTGGAGGAATTGGTAGCCCTTTCTATGAATGACTGGCTCTTGAAAAAGGGGATTTTAAAAAGAAGTAAAATAATCTAAAAAGAAGTTTCATCTGTAGTTTCAGATACCGGGGCAATGGGGAAGAGTCAGTCTTAGAGCCTCTAAGAAGAATGTTTGCCAGTATTTATCTCTATATTCAAAAAATTATACAGTGGATTTTCTAAAAGTTACCAAAGTGTTGCACTTTGCTTCAATCAAACTCCACCAGGGTTCACTTGGAAGCAGACTGACCTCTTGTTTGTAGATGAACCACCGTTTTGCTTGTTTGTTCTGCACCAAAACCAGATTTCACATTCACAGCTATAGATCAGTGGAGGACTGCCATCCAGCTGAAATCAGGTGCACTTAAAGCTACATCCACACAAAGAGGAAAAAAAACATTTTCTGTAAACACGGCATTTTGTGTGTGTCACACAAAACCACTGTTGTTGTTAGATTCAACTTTTGCGGGTGAAAAGACAGGCGGGGTAAGGCAACATCTTTTCAGAAAAGATGCAAACAAAAACACAATTTTGAAAACTTTGCAGTCTGGGATATGATTTTTAAATATCGTATTAGGGCTCCCAAAGAGCCGGAGCCCTGTGGATGAAACGCCCATACAATAAAAAAGCTTTGCGCGATCCGTCTCCGTGTGGACGTTAACTGAGAGTTAACTGAGACTTTTCCTCAGTCTACTCTAGTTTTGACACAGACCACTCACAACAATACAAATATTGATTTATTTACTATTACTTGGATTAAATGGAAAAAGCTAATATATGGTGTAAATATGTTTTGTTGTTTGTAGTATTTGAATTTTAAAACTGCCTGTGCTATTGCTATCAATCATGCTCTGGTCTTGGTTTTAACTTAATACATTTTTTTCTTGCTACATTCTGATCTCAGTTATGACTTGGTCTTGGTTAGTTATTATTTTTTTTTATATTATTATCAAAAGTGCAAACAAAATTCCTTTCTATAACATTTCAAAATAAAAATGCATATGCAGTGTGTGTCATTTTGAAAGATGTAAATACTATGTAGGAAAGATGAAACATGTTACACCAATCACAGTTCAGTGTTGCCAATAAACACTCCAGCTTTGGTCCCTGTCGGGGGTTCGCTCGAGCTTCGAGGCAAACATCCGTGTATTTAAACCGCTGAGGGGTGTTCACGAGGTCAGTTTATTGCATTAGTCATTCAGAACCGTTCCCCATCTGTCGGCTCCTACCCGAACGTGTTTTACCCAGGCAGCATTCTCCCTTTGAAGAAGCAACAAATCAATGCATGGCTGTCTTGTCTGCTGTCACAGCGCTGTAACAACATCTAGAGTTTTCAACACTGATAAGAAAACCCATCTGCCAAAGAAAATGTCTATATATTCAACATTAGCAGAAACATTACATTTCATGAAAAGTACATGACAGTTACAGATATGTATTTCAAATGTTTTACAGTTTGTGACACAAAAATAGAAATGTGATTCAACAACATAAAAACAACTGTAACCCAGTTTTATTACTTCCTATTTCAACAGCCATTCACTCTCACATTCCTTCACTAAGGGCAGTTTTGGTTCCTCAATTCACCTGCACATGTTTTTGGACAGTGAGAGGAAGCCTGAACCCAGAGAGAGAACCTACGGTAACAGAGGCAGGACATGCAGACTCCTCACGGAAAGGCCAAGTGTCGGGCCGGCCTGGGGATTGTGATCTTATAATTGCACATTTCCCAAAACAAACGTACATCCAAGGAGCACGTGGAGGGACCATAAAATTGTCATCTCTTCACCAATTTGGATGAAATCTAGGTTTAATGGACAAATATAATAAATCAAGGTAAGATTACAGTCACTTATACTGGAATCGTAAAAAGATAACAAATCTTCTTGTTGACTTGGTTGTCTTACCTGGGTCACATTTTACTTTCAGACAGCATTTAGGGTGTAAAAAAAAAGAAAAAGAAATCGATGCATGCTTGTCTTGTCCGCTGTCACAATGTTGTAACAACTGTCCGGAGATTAAGCAGACATTGAGACACGGCCGGGCTGGGAGCTGTGGGTTCACTTACCCCACGGTGTGTGAGGCCATTAAGGGTTTGTACTCACGCCAGAGGCACGGCTGTCGTTCCTGCTCATTCTCTGGCAGGCAGAAGCCAAGGCAGCGCTGTACACATGCACACGCGCCGACATGAATGAATCAGGCACTGAGGAGAGGCATCCAGTTTGGAGTGGCAGCTCAAATGTTGTAGGCACAGTGCTGACTCGAAGTGCGCTCACATGGGGTTTTACAATGATACAATTAAGTCTTGTATCGCAGTTGTACCAGCCACTCAGAAAGAAGAACATCTCCAATAATGAGCGCCATCTATGCAAGCTGTCTTCCCTCTGGTTATACTCGGAAACCCACTCGGGCTTCCTCCCACTCAGCGTGATCTCACTGCCTTATCAACTCATGCACATATTCAAGAACAGTGGCAGCTGCTAAACATCTGCTTCACGTATCTGCGGCACAAAGCACTATTACTTTTCTATACTAGTGGCTTTGTGCACTAATGCATTCTCACACTGTGCTATGCTATACTATGCTGTAGTATGCTAATGGAAAAGCACACCATTTGGGCCTCCATGATGCTCCATGTGCTGAAGGGTGTCCTTGGTTTATTCATGGAGGTTGCAGTAAACTCTGGTTTATGCCAAGTTACACAATCCCAAGATAGTATTGAGCACGAACAGGATCATGCTGATCAACAGACTGCAGCGCTCGTGATTAAGACATTGCAAAGCCATTACTTGCTTTAAACATTTAAATACATTTCAATGCTAAACCAAACTGGAAGTCAGCGGAGGTTAACATAAATAGTATAACATCCGTGCTGTGTGTTTACAGAAATTATCCACGTTTTAAATCAACAGAGTGCTTTTAGCATCATTTACAAAGACCTTTAAGTCGAGTACATGACTCTAGATTTGCAGGCAAAGAGAGAAGACTGATGCCACATCAATGCTGCTAGTACTAGTTCCAGTCCCAGCCTCAAAACCAAAGGCAGGAACATAAACCTAGTTATTTTTTTTCTCTATTATTGTTTTGTTAGCATTGCACATTCATATGAAGGAAATGCTTCAAAGTAACACTCTGCTACTTTTTACTAGAAAATGCACATCCACAAAAACATAAAAATATGTAGCCTCAAAATTGTTGATGGTTCACTGGCAAATACAGGTAGAATAACACCTATTTCATAGATTCTGTGTGCTTGTCTCTTCAGGGACAACACTGTCTAACTAAGGGACTGTCTGAGTGACACGTTGCCATCGCATGAGAACAGAGTTGTCATATCAACACAATTCTGCACACATCCTCTACATACAAGGTACATATTGACACATTCGTCCATAGAGACTTTACAGCAGCGCAGTTGCAAAGAGAGTCCTTCACAGGCTGCACACCAGAGAGAAAACGTCACATAGTGTTTCTTTAATTTAGAAAGTGAGGCATGAATGACCCTATTGTGCTTAATCTGATTCCCTGACAAAATGGGAACATGACAAAGCTGCATTTCACGTCAATTATAAAAGCACCCTCCGTTACAGTCAGACATTAAATCCGCATACGGCGAATTAGTCAGGAAATGTCCTAATTCCTTTCGACTGTCCCGGATGTATTACGTTGTCGCCAGGATAAGAGCTATCCAAATTAAGAAGGAAGGTAGCTTCAATGCTTGCTTTCCTACCTACTTCAGCATAGAGACCTCTGGATGTTCCTTACCAAACAATAAGAAGCTTACAGCCATCTATCTAAATTTAAAATCTAAAACATTTAATCACGGCCAGTGTTCTCCATTTAACGGGGGTCAGTCTCCGATGCCTGTCGTGGCGGCAATCTGGTGGTGGACACCAAAAGTAAGGGATACCGTCAAGCTGAAGAAGGAGACCTACCGAGCCTGGTTGGCTCGTGGGACTCCTGAGACAGCTGATCTGTCCCGGCAGGCTAAGCAGACTGCAGACCAGATGGTTGTGAAGGCTAAAACTCGGGTCTGGGAGGAGTTCGGTGAGGCCATGGAAAAGGACGGCCTCGAAGAAATTCTGGCAAGCCTCAGGTGCCCTGCCAACACTGTTTACAGTGAAGGTGGGAATCTGCTGACATTAACTGGAGACATTGTTGGACGGTGGAAGGAATACGTTTACATTTAAATGTATTCATTTATCTGATGCTTTTATCCAAAGCGACTTACATTGTTCTAATGTAATTACCAGTGTTACAGCTACTGGAGGCAAGGTGGGTTAAGTGTCTTGCCCAAGGACACAACGACAGTATTAACTGTGGGGAGAGTGGGAATCGAACCGCCTACCTACCGGTTGAAGGACGACCGCTCTACCACTGACCCACTGAGCTACTCCCGCCCCGAATATTTCGAGGATCTCCTCAACCCCACCGACACGTCTTCCACTGAGGAAGCAGAGGCCGAGGGCTCAGAAGTGGTCTCGTCAATCACCCGGGCTGAAGTCACTGAGGTAGTTGGGAAGCTCCTCGGTGGCAACGCACCGGAGGTGGATGAGATACGCCCTGAGTACCTCAAGTCTCTGGATGTTGTGGGGCTGTCTTGGTTGAAATGCCTTTGCAACATCGCGTGGCGGTCGGGGACAGTACTTCTGGACTGGCAGACTGGGGTGGTGGTCCTTCTTTTTAAGAAAGTTCCAACTACAGAGGGATCACACTCCTCAGCCTCCCTGGGAAATTCTATGCCAGGGTACTGGAGAGGAGAACGCGGCCGATAGTTGAACCTCAGATTCAGGAGGAACAATGCAGTTTTCGTCCCTGTCGTGGAACACTGGACCAGCTCTATACCCTCTCCAGGCTGCTGGAGGGTTTATGGGAGTTTGCCCAACCAGTCCACATGTGTTTTGTGGATCTGGAGAAGGCATTCGACTGTGTCCCTCATGGCGCCCTGTGGGGGGTGCTCTGGGAGTATGGGGTCCGGTGCCCTTGGGTGAGGAGCTCGGTCACTCGGGAGGAGCTTAAAGTACAGCTGCTGCTCCTCCACATCAAGAGGAGCCAGCTGAGGTGGCTCGGGCATCTGTTTCAGATGTCTCCTGGACGCCTCCCTAGGGAGGTGTTCTGGGCATGTCCAACCGGGAGGAGGCCCCGGGGAAGACATAGGACACGATGGCCTGGGAAAGCCTCGGCATCCCCACGGAAGAGCTGGAGGAAGTGTCTGGGGAGAGGGAAGTCTGGGCATCTCTGCTTAGACTGTTGCCCCCGCGATAAGCCGTAGAAGATGAATGGATGGATGGATGGACTTTTGATGCTTATTGATAATAAATCTATTATTAATTTGCACAGGCACCGAGGCCAGAATGCCTAACAGGAGTGTGTCGTGTGACACAGACACACTGATGGAGTCTTTCACAGACTGTCCCAGGGCAACAATCTTTTCATCAATAAAGATGAAAAGATGTGACGTGTCCACTGATGACTCAAGCTACCATCCAGATGGAGCTGAGAGCGCCATGAACTGTACCAGGTATTGTTTTTAGTCCCATTCGAGTTTTCAGTTATATTTGACTGTTCTAAATTAAAAACTACATGTTTCTAAATACTTTAGATTTTCTTTACTTTTACATAGGGTCTTCAATGAAGTGTTAC
>JALDNG010000041.1:9590000-9640000 GCA_024349245.1 Neodontobutis hainanensis
CCTCAGACATCCCCAGCTCCAGTGGTATATTTGAAGAATCAGTCTGTCCAGTAAATGGGTCGACTGGCTTTTCTCCTGCGTCCATCTCCACATTACCCTGGGCTTCAGTGGTTAACTTGCCAAGTTCACACTGAAACACAGGAACCTCATCATTTGCCAAATTGTTGCTGGTGGACTCGGCTTTGTCATCTGTCTGGAGCTCTGCTGATTCATTTTGAACCACTTCACCTTCAGTCTCTCTTGTGACTTTAGCATCAGAAGGCTCGAGTGCTGTTACCAGTTGATCAGCTGGTCCAGTGTAGGCGTCAGCTGGGATCTCTCCTGCGACATCAGAATCCAGTTTGGCGTAGGTGGAATCACTCTGGATATCAGTTTTGAGGTTTGCTGATACAGTTTGAGCAATGTCAACTTCAGCCTCTCTTGTTGTGGTTTGTGGCTCTGTTGGATGGATTACTCTGTCAGTCTGCTCAACCACAGACAGCTTTGTGTCCCGGGGCTCCTTATCTTCAGCCACTCCATGCTTCTTCCTCTTCTTCTTCTTTTTCCTTTTGTTAATCATTGAAGATTGAGTCTTGTGCTCTGTTGGTCCCTCAGACAGCCCCAGCTCCAGTGGTATATTTGAAGAATCAGTCTGTCCAGTAAATGGGTTGACTGGCTTTTCTCCTGCGTCCATCTCCACATTACCCTGGGCTTCAGTGGTTAACTTGCCAAGTTCACACTGAAACACAGGAACCTCATCATTTGCCAAATTGTTGCTGGTGGACTCGCCTTTGTCATCTGTCTGGAGCTCTGCTGATTCATTTTGAACCACTTCACCTTCAGTCTCTCTTGTGACGTCAGCATCAGAAGGCTCGGGTGCCGGATTGTCAAGCGGTGTCGCCCTTAAATCCTGGGCCCCTTCAACTTCTACCAAGCGGGCAATTTCAGAGTCCAGTTCAATCTTAGGATCAGCTGGTCCACTGTGAGGTTCAGCTGGGAACTTTAATAATACGTTGCTGTCCATGTCCATTTTCAGAGGGAGGCTGTAGGTCTCAGATTGACCTTGGTGTTCAATTATTTTTTCACTGTGGAGCTTGTCCTACTTCCTTAACTTTCACTTTTACTTCAATGGTGGAGTGGTAGGAGTCAATGTTAGCTTTTGCACCATCCATTTGCTTTCCAAGTTCAATATGAGCCACCATAAGAACTCTAATGTCAGCGTTTGTTGCTTGGTCCTTGTTGGCTTTCACCACTGTGATAATAGGATCCTCTGCTGTGGCAGAGTCTTGTTGAACTGCAATTTCCAAACCAATTTGGGGCTCCATCCACCTTTTCTCCTTCTCCAACCAGCACTGTTCCTTGGACTCCCACTCCAGTACAGCTTTGTTCCACTCTTTTTGCTGCTCTGCATACACCTGGAACTGTTCCTTGTATTTATTTTCTTTCTCTTTCCAATGCTTGGCGTCGGCCTGCCATTGCATCTCTTTCTCTTTGTAGATCTTCTCTTTTTCCGCCCATTCCAGTTCTTTCTTTTGCCATTTGGCTTCTTCCTTCCTTAATGCAGACATTATGGCTTCCTGCATGGCTTGTTTTTTTAAGAGTGTTTTTCTTTAACTTCTGTTCTTCAAACTTTTAGGCTTTTTAGACTTTTTAGACTTTCTGAATTCAGTCTTTTCCTAATGCTAATACACAACTTATCTGCCAATGAAAAGTATGTCCTCTCTCTCGCGAGTGATTTAAATTAATATGGTTAAACCAAGGGTTCACTCACAGACTTTGAACTCTGGAATAATGACATCACGACGCTATCGCTATGTGATGTCATCAGTATATAGAATGTCAGCTGTTAAGCCCCACCCACTGCCACACTCCGCTTGGTTACTGTTGCTATGGGTAGAATGTTTAGCGTTAGATGCATTATGGCTCAAAAATTTTAGCTTTTTTCAAGTGTATCTCCTAAAACTTAGACCTGTTTAATTTCAGTGGACAATGTTTGCACTAATACATTGTCCTCTTTTATAAATATGTTTTTAAAAGCTTTGTGATTTATAGTATTTGAACTACAAGCCTCCAATTCAATTCCTAAATTCTATTTTTGTGGAAATGCTCTCTAAGCCACACATGAGATTAAATAGCTTGGACATTATGTCACGTGTGACCTCTCGGATGACAGAGACATGTATAGGCAGCAAGTTATATGGTCAGGCAATTATGCTCGTTCGTAAATTCAACATGTGCCCTGCCAATGTTAAAACTGCACTTTTTAGGACTTTCTGTTGCCCCCTGTATACTGCAAACTTGTGGCACAGCTACAAAATAACGTCCATGCAAAAACTGTCAGTTGCCTACAATGATTCTATGAGGATTCTTCCTTGTTCCTTGTTCCTTGTTGATTCCTATTGAAGCTATTACAAAAGTGTCATGTTTTTTATTTCTTTTTCTCATTTTGTCATGTTTTATTTTGAATAATGTGTGGCACCTATGTCTGGTTGTCTTTCCCGCCCTCTACTTTAAAAAGTCTGTCACTCAATCGGATGTCCTAACTCCTTTTGACTGACACGGATGTTTTTCATGGTCTCCATTGTATAAGCTGTCCGAATTCTTCCGTCGAAGGAAGGAGGTTCACTGCTTCCTGTCACATCTGTCATATCTACGTCTGTAAAATGACAATGATGGGGAAAGTGAAGATTTCTGAAATAATTAACCTTTTCAACACAAAATCAACTGTTTTTCCAGATCACATGACCAACGCTTCTTTGGCCACACACAGAGTACCACGTGACTGGTTCAAACCATTGATTGTAAATATATAATAATGGATATCATCATTTATTTGATTTTATAAAATCTTAGTTTTACTAATTAACTGCTGAAGGTAGTATCAACCAGGTCTTGAAGACATTAAATTAGTTTTTTCAAATCTTTGTCTATTTCTGATGTCTGTAACATTTATTAACACAACCTAACTTGTCTGGGTCACCTCCTACAGGAACAACACAGACAAGTCAAATACAACTTTTTTATGTTGTAAGAATGTTATCAATTTCCCACCTTCATTTCAGACACATAATTGGTCCATAGCAAACAAAAATAAGCTGCAAAGAAGAACCTGTAGCTCAGGTACTAATTATGTTCACTAATTATTGGTGAGAATGGCCTTTTCCTCAGCCTCTAGAGCAGGGGTGTTTAATACTTTGATTGCGATCTACCAGTCGATTGCAATGGTAGTATTGTTAGATTGCGAGACATATAAAATAAAAATAACCAATCATTTATGCAATCACTTGATTGACATACAGGGCAGCCAGTCAGATGACATCTGAATTTTTCTGATGCTTAGGTCCCTGTGAATGCGCAACAACGGCGCTAAGTGCAGCAAGGCACTTCAGCAACTTACCTCCAATTTTTAGACCTCGAATATTTTGTCTTAAGCTAAGTGCAGCAAAACTAGCTTCAGCAAGTTAACGCCAATTTTAAACCTCGTTTTTTTCTTTTAAACTATTAAAAATGAAAGGGTTTAAAAATGATTGGGGAAGACCAAGAAAGAAGACAAAAACTTTTATATGGATTTTTTTCATTTTTGAAGTGCGTTGGCCGCTGTCAGCAGCTACTGTCCGGACTATGCATCCCTGGCTGATTTAATTCAGTGCATGTCATCAGAGTAAACTCAGGTCATGACAATAAATGTTTTTATAGTTCATTATGTTGTGTTGTACAATATTGGCTCATAGTGTCATACAAGGTACATCCACATACATTGTACTTATAAAGAATCCTCAATATATTTGTAAATAAATATATGTTTTACATTTTTGTAGTGGGTAGTAGCTCGCATGCTGAAAAAGTGTGAGCACCCCTGGTCTAGACTGTCCAGTTCCAGTCCAACAACTGATTTGACCTTCCTGATCAGCCTTAATGCCATCTCCCCAGAAAACAACGCTCCACAGACTGATGGAAACTAGTCATTAGCTTGTTCCAGATTAATGCTTTGAAGCCCTAAAAAAGTAAATGAAAGAAAAAAGAAATGTGTTTATGATCAATATTTAGACAGTAAATAAAGATATGCATAAAACTTGAAAATGTCTTTAGTTATCAAGTGAGTGAGATCGTACAGAATGCGGCTGTCATGACCAAACTTTCACTGTTATTAGTGAGTTTTTCAGACGAGAAATGCATTAACTAAACAAAATGCACAGTCACCATAGGCCACCTCTTGTAGGACAACAATCAGTAACCAAACAGTATTTGCCTTTGCCTTGGAAAGAGAATGGGCTCCTGCATAATTCATGTAAAAAAGTATTTTATTGAAGCTAATTCAAAGTTTACAATTCTACAATTTCAGATAAATTAGCCAGATTTTAATGTGGTATATAGGGAAGATACACATTGGCTGTGTCCAAATTCAGGGTCTGCATCCTTCGGAGTCCTCATTTGAAGGATGTTACGTCACAGCGCAGCGACGAAGGCTGTCCAAATTTGTAGGATCCTTCAAATGCGGCCCATAAATACGTCCTCCTTTTCCCCGAATTGGAAGGATGAGTGTGGTGGATCCTTTCCCGTCCTACCTATCCCATAATTCTTTTCGGCAGAGCGTAATGGCCAATGAAGCGAGCGGTAGCGGAGTGGGAGAGGAGTATGCTTTTAGATGTACGTTTTTTAAAAACTGGCTTTTATAAAAATACGTGTTTTTTTCAGTGGTTGTCATACATTTTGTTAAGTTTTTTTTTTTTTTACATTTGTACGTTTATATAAGTAACAAAAAACATTACTTGTAAACTAGCTTCTTCCTTACAGCCTGTGTAATATCCCCTTACACACAGCTAATCTGTTAGTGATTGAAGCTGTTTTTAACGCTTCCAGGAACGAAAGAGCAGACAGAAGTTTTTGTAAAGCTCCGGGGAAAGAACGATGAGCTCTTCACCGGAGCAAACAAAAAAAAAAAGCTTAGCGCTGTCACGGTTGCTAGGCGACAGGAAATGAGCAACGGGTAAGGGAGGGACCTGAAAGAAGGGTAGGCTGTCCAAATTCACAAACACCGACTTCCGGGTTTTGCGGTCGTCGGAGGACCCCTCCTCCTTCAACCGGGTAGGAAGGATCCTAAGGAGGATGTAGACCCTGAATTTGGACACAGCCAATATGTGTGGCACTTATAATAGCATCAATGATCCTTCCAATGAGTTAGACTGGCCCACTCCCAAAATCCTTTCAGAATGCCATGGGGCCGAATGACTTTGATGAAATATGTTCAGTTTAGTCCGGCTCTGACCTGATTCTCAGATGCCCAACAACTGAAGTAAACCTGTTCAGTGGGGTATTGATGCCGGCTGCAGTGAGTTTGATGGGATCGGCAGGGGTCGAGCACTAACAGACCCAACTCAGCGGCAATCACTCGACGCCGGCTGGACTCCGGACCCCCACAGGACGGAGTGACCACCATGAATCAATGTAGGCTTTAAGTGATTTGTGGAAGTCGAGTAAGACTGATGGAGGAATATGTTGGTGTGAGTACTTGTTCTTTGAATATGTTGCACATTTGTTCAAACATGTAGTGTGTACTTTGTCACTGAAAGTCTGCCTGCTTGAAGCCCATTCCCTAATGTTCTAACCCCCCTCCACACCTCAGTAAAACAACCAGAACTATCTGTAAGTAGTGTTTTATGTGCAGTTAAACAAACTTTGGTTGTTTTGTAAGTGCGGGTTACTAGGAATGTGCCCGAATTCTGCCACAAAACCCCCAAGCCTTTAGCTTTCATCAGAGCAGAAAAACAGAACATTTTGGCTCAGCGGGTTCAGTTGCGAACAAAAAGCGTCATAGCCAGAATCAGAATTATAGTTGGCTGGACCAAACTTAATTGTTTTCTGTTTTGGTGCAAACTAAAAGAAGCAAAGTAGGACACAACAACTTGACAAAGTGTGCTGGCTCAATAGATTAAAACTTAGAGAATCTGAGGTTTCATTTTGGTCAAACTTTTTGTTGTAAAATAGATGGTACACAAAACATGGACCAGCTTTTGCACAAAATAAGCGTTCAACAAAGAGCACCCAGACGATATTTAAGATCAGTCTGCTGCAATAAAAAACACCACAAGACCTCTTAGTCCCAACTTATATATAGTGAATGATATTGTTTATAAATATATGAACCTGAATATGATTTTTTTTTTTTTTTGTGACATGATGTTAGGCTTGGCTACATTTTCAGGTACGCAGTGGGCCAAGAGCAGCCTTCAACTTCTGCACCTCTAAAGTGGGTTTCCATGTTTTTTTTAGAGAGCACACTTAAAAAAAATATTATTGAAGGTCTCTGCGGACAGGAGCATTTTCTGAAAGGTCACCAGCTTTGTAATATTGTGCGCTAATGGCACTTAGACTCTACAATGAAACAACAGCAAACTTTCTCCCAAAATGCTATTTTTACCTGGAGTTGTACCTTGTGCAGATGTAACAGGATATGACTTCCTGTTTTTCCTTTGCTTAAATTTTTTATTCTTAATGCAGCATTATGCGTCATACAGTTTGTTTGTTTTAATATTTTTTGTTGTGAGTTGAGTTTACTGATATTGACAAATGTATTAGTTTGACAAAGCCTTTAAAAATAAATCTATACGCTTGCTTTATAGAGTTTAATTAAATTTACTAAAACTGTATCTTCCACACTAACCTGACTCTGATCGATAGAACTGCTCCACAGAACACAGTCCGTTTCACTGTTGAAAGCCTTTGCAAAAGGGAGGTGCCTTCTGTCAAAAACTTGGTTATGGGTCGAGGTTTATTTTATCCACTCACAGCAACAATTCCTATGAAGTAACCAGAGTACCCTGACGAGGAAACAAAGTGGAAACCGTGTCGTCGGGTGATTTTTGACATTTTTGTAAAGTGAATCTGCAAATAAAAGGAACGTTAACGAAGACTAAATTGTTGTATGAAAGTAAGTGGGTTGATGACAAGAGCGTGTATAAAAGACTACGAGGTTTAGAATTACAGTCTCTGATTGGTCGATCATGTCCAAATTGAGGGGGGTTTTGACATTTTAAGAAGAAGGCAAAATCCTGAAGATGAGACAGTGGAAAAAACAACCAGTTCATTTATTTATTTATTGTTTACAGTTTGTTGTGTATTAAAGCTATTTTCTTATATTAATCCTGTGTCAAGTTATTGTTAAAACACAATAAGTAAAGCACCACACTTGTGTTACACATTATAGATTTAATGCATTAGTGAAAATGACTTTTTCCCTTTCAGTGGAATGTAATTAAAACATAACAAACATAAATAATGTCTCAAATTTCTAAGATTTGTAAATTTAATCAACTGCTGGCACATCTGGAATAAAATGGACCTGCTCAGTCGTTATGTCAGAGTCCTCCTTCTCCGGATAAATCAGATACAGAATTATTTTCATGTGATGTGGACTTTATATAAACTTCCCTTATTAGTCATAACATTTCTCTGCCATGTTCTCATCTAAATACAGTAAGGTTGTTTATAATGTCATTGAGGTCAAATGTATGTGTGCAATGCTCCACTTCAGCTGCAGTGAGCTCAGAGCTGAATCCGGTGCACGCTGCACAGTCTGGAGAACTGTCAGTGCCTGACTTCACCGAGTGGCATTAGCAATATACAAGTCCAGCAGCTGACAAAGCTGAGAAACAATATCCCTCGTGTCTCTCTCAGGTTGTGGCAATCCCTAGAACCTATGCTGTCCTCAGTCAAGACCAGTGGGAAGCATTATGTAATTAAGTGAGAGCTGATCTAAATCTCAACCTGTCCAGGAGCAGGTGAGATGTTCACAGGGTCGGCTTTAGACCGTTTAGACAACTGCCCAGAGCGCAAAAGGGCCAATGGGCGGGTGCAAAGAAAAAAAAAGCAGATGGTAGAAGTGTGGTGCTCTGCGGAAAGTCCTAGACCTGATAGACCTGCGGATGGTTTTTGGACTGAGTCAGAAGTGAGATCACAGCAGTAGGACTGTGCACTAACAACGGAAGTTTGTGTCCACCATAAACCTCAATAAATGTCAATAAACATATGAATATCTAGTTTTGCTGCACAATAAGGGGTCAGAGGCTGGTCTGTACTATGCTATTTACGTCAGCATCGAAAAGAGTGCACCTGGTGTGCTTCTCAAGAGCGTCCTCTCTTTAATGTGATTTCTCCCGTGCCCCTCGTTTTGATAATGTCCACAAAATGAACCAAACACAGTGTTTTGGATCTGAACCTCACCTTGACCGCTCCAGCTGTGGTGTGTTATAAGCCTTTAACCGCTGTGTGTAATTACACATGGTTCTCATCCTCCACAGTCTTCCAGACCAGGACACGGAGCTCTGCTTCTCTGGGAAAGAGAGCCTAACCTCTGAAAAAGGGTCAAGCCAAACTGTTTGACTCACGCAGACAGCGCGAGAAAAGGAGACTCGACCCTGTGTGCTTCGCAGCAGATCCAGGCTTTGGCACGTTCAGAGCGCTAAGCCAGGACCCACTGAAGCTGTCCTTCCTCAGGGCAGAGAGCGCACACTGCAACAGGCCCAGTATGAGCTGTAAACACGCTGTAAAGGCTGCTCTGGTCACAGAATCTTTTATTATTTTCTATATTTTAATCAAAAGGGTTAATTGCAGCTGTTAAAATAAATCCTGGATAAAGCAGTTATAATAATATCCGTCACAAACACTGATAAAAAGGTAAAGTGCTCTTGTATGTGTAGTTATTTTTGAATTTTCTAAAAAGAATGTCTATTTTTAAGAGTTATAACACAATATTATTTGCAATAAGAAGCTTGTGTCGGAGCCTTTTCAGTACAAAGCACACCGAGTGCTGTATATACCCTTCTTTATGTGTGTAATGACTGAATAAACTAAAAAAGGTGTCTCATAAAACAAAAAAAAACACGTACTAACGGCATAATGAGGTGTTGATATATGTTCTGTAACTCACTGTTAGCTTTTATACACAATTATTTATCACTTACTATTGAATAATTACAGCAAAAAGGCCACAAAATGCTCCACATTTGTTAATTTTGCTGATTTTAACAACAATCATTGTAATAAATGGGCAACGTGCTGTATTTATTGGTCACACAGAATTTACTATTGCAAAACATAAAGAGTCGGACCTGAGCAGCTCAGTAACAGCAGACCAGACTGTTACTGTTATTATTATTATTATTATTAAAGAGTCTTCATGAAACTGTTGATACTTGAACTCATCAGGTCAAACCTTTAAATGATGGTTACGTCCCTATTTTTACTCTTGTCGCGCGGCAGTTTGTTTTCTCGCCTAGAGCTCCAAGACGACGCGGCACAGGTTGCTCAGCTCAGGTTAGTTTTTACCTTGATAGAAAGTGAACCAGCTCTGTGACACTAAAAACCCAGGATTACCCTAAAGTTACCTCACTAACCCATTGATCTAGCTTTGAAGTACAGCGCCCTAGAGCATCAACACGGACTCTAAAAGGGCTGTTTTTCAGACTGGTATCTCACGCCATGGCAAAAGAATTGCTTTAGACTTTCCCGATGTGCTATGAATATCATGTTGATGCTTGTGTAGCATTTTAAGGCATCGTTCCTTTGGGGTCTTTCCTCACAATGACACCAAGAACAACAAAGTTGAAATGGAAATGTTGCATCGGCACTGAACACATATATATATGTGTGTGTGTGGCTCCTTTGTTGTGGCTCCGTGGCAGTGAGGCCTGGTGGATGAAAGACTAACTGTAACCAGGGGAATAAAAATATATGGTGACAAAAAAAAATAATCAACGGGAGCAACAAGACTGGCGTTGCTAAAGTGACATCATAAGGCAGTGAAACAAACAAAGACCCCCAGACCTTTTCATTTCAAAAACTATAAGTGACAGGATGTGCTGCCGGTAAAATGAAAAGGGAATTTAGCTTTTTACCTTTAAATAGTCTTTGGTGTAATTAAGCAGGTTAATGAGACATACTGCAGCGAAGATATGGGGGTCACCGTTTTCTTTAGTCTTAGTCCGTAACCGCTCAACTACTAAAGACTGAGGCACTAAATAGAGGACTTCATAGTGCACTTAGTGAACGGTTTCGGACACAACACGGCTGTTTCCACAAAATCGTTTCACTCAAACCTGTTGTGTACAGTTTAAAGACATATCACGGTCGTGCTGCTCTCCTCCAACAATTCGCAAAGCATTATTGTCTCACATTTTGACTGTCTTTTGCTGATGCATTGTGGGAAACCTTGAGTGCACTACATTTCAGTCACTAGACATTCCAGCTCTTCGTGTCTGCCAACAAGCTTGACCGCCCAATTCATCTCCCCATTCAGCCTGCTTACCTGTAATCCCACTTGCCTTCCACTTGATCTTGGACCTGCCCACCCCACTCTCTGACTCTGCAGGAGAGCTGTCACAGTGGACAATAAACATCCACACAAAGAGCATTTTAGAACTCGTCCATGATGTGTAAGGACAGGAGTATTTAAAGGTCTTTCACACAGGCCACGCTCCATTAGTTTGAAAAACCCAGTCTTAGGGGTTTATTCAGAGAGCGTTAAACCAAGGATCCACAGAACCAAGCAAAGGTAAACAAAGCCTTAACATTAGTTATAATATATCATCATTCATAAAAAGCACGATGAAAAATGGCAATGTTTAATTTTAGAGACAGTGTTAAGACAGAGCGAGTTAAAGTCTTCGAGAGAAATGGTAAACAATTCAGAATTGACTGCATGTCGTAAAAAAACAACAAAGGTTTCTATAGGTTACTTACTTATTAGATTGAGACTAAGCATATGTTTATTATTATTATTTTAGAAAAGGTTTGAATACATTTTTTTGTTTGCCCTTTTAGATGGTGTTTAAATAATATGTCTGTTAAACATATCTTAAATACAGGCTTCTTGTTTGTATATGATATATGTATATGATTTGGTAAGTAATATAAATAAATAGTTAAAAGGTTTGTATAGTTGTGTTTGAAATAAGTGATTACATTTGTGCTTGTCAGTGTTGATGAGTTTAGGTTTTTTTCCAAAACAGTTTCCAAGCTGAGCAATCATAGACAAGGTTAATTATATTTTCATCTGTCACAATGCTAAATGTGCATTTGGAGTCCATGTTCAGACATTTTGTAATAAACAGGTTTGTAGGGTATATATTATGTAAAAGTTTAAAGTATAATTCTCCGATTAGATTTTTGATACAGAATTTAGATCTGTGGGGTAGAGTCTTTTTAGATCCAGATATGTTTGTTGGTGGATTTTTAATTTTTACTGTCAATGCTGTTAAAAGGTAAAGAGGTTCAAATTTTTTCATTCAATTAAACCATTGGGTATGCGGTTTATTTCTGAGTTATAGTCTTTATAAGGCTTCATTCACACAGAGACAAGACCGTAAACACTGCACGTTTCAAAGAAAATCTGTGTGTCCAGACATGTCCACACAAAACCACCAGAAGTGCTGTAGTATATATGCCAGGCCTGTTGGTGGCGCTGTAATGCTGCCACTGAAACGCACCCAAATGTGTGAAAACATGTGCGATCTAAACATTTACGTTACAACAACATTTTGCTGTAAAAGCCATAAGCTCAGTAGCTTCTGCTGCACAAACACGATACTGTAAGGCGTTTCAGAAAAGATGCTTATTAGTTACTCTGATCAAAAATGATCATAATCGGATTCCTTTGAATGAAACGCCCACACGGTTAAAAAAAAATAAAACAAAAAAAAACTGTGGATACGCCTAAGCTCGTCTCCGTGTGGACAGGTACAAGTTATTGGAAATCAATTCTTTCTAATAAAGGGTGTATTATAGGTCACGGTGGATCCAATAATAACTATTGACACAAGGTCAGGTGGTGCTTTTGACAAGTGACCAACTCTAATGTGAAAGCATAAGCAGACAATCGAAAAGAAATTACTCAGAAAATAATCACAATGTAAAATAAAACTGAATGAATACATCGTCAGCTATAACTCTGCAAAGTGTATAGATATGTATTTTTCCTGAAAGTGGCAGAGTGTTACAAAAGGACTATTACAGCATTATCAGAACAGCTCACACCGAGTGGACTCGAAGTGATTACTATTCTCAGGAATTTACAGCTGCTGATTCAAAAGCGCAGCAGAGACTCAGCAGTGTTTAGTACAATATATTTCTATTAGTGAGAGTTCAGGGGATTAGTCTCAGAGAAAAAGCATCAGATTCTTGTTAGGTTCGTTCTAGGTAAAATGGATGTATGTGAAGAATGTGGTTTTAAATGCCTTGAATAATTAAACTGTGTTATTTACACAGAAGCAAATCAAAGCAGTCAGTGGGGAACGTTAATGGAGACAGAGTGCATCATTACAGGGAAGTTTAAACCGACAGCATCTACACAGTGACTAGACTAGACCAGCTGACTGTAAGCTTCATAAAAAAGGACCGTTTTGAGTTGAAACTTGAATCTAGATGAGGAAGAAGGACCGCCTGATAAATAAAAACCTAGTTTTGGCGTGTTTCCATTAACAAAGAGTGTTCTGAAGTGCAACCCTGGGGACACCTCGACTTGGGGTCCCAAGCAGTCGCAGTAAGGGGTCTGCTTTGGAAAAGGTGGAGCTAAATACTGCAGTCATCTGATTGAACAATGGATAAAACACACTCAAGTGAAAATCAGAAGCAAAAAGAAAAACATAAAATGGAAATATCTTTTCAAATAAATTACACCATGCACTTGTGAGAAACATATTTCAACAGAAAACAACTTAAATATTGTCCTTTTTTACCCAACGACAGAGAAAGTGTTTAATAGCAACAGCTGAGTCCGATTTTAAACAGTCAGGGTTTTACGGCTTCATGAGTTTAAACATTGTATTTATCGTCTACACTGCATTAAACACAAGCAGAACCTGTGGCTCAAAAACTGAGTCCATAAATGACATGAAATCTGTGCAGCTCTATGAATTTAATGTTCAGAAACCGGAAACAGCTTGAGGTTTATGGCTGTCCTTCTGCCTCTCGCTGTTACACAGCAGCATTTACTATTTATATACAGTATATTAAATATTAACACACTGCATAGAACTTTTATAATTTCAACCTGATTTCTGATTCATATCTCCATTAGACACACAACTTTTGATAACGTTTTTGTTTTTCTAGGAGACGTCCCTCCTCTGGACCCAGCAGTGCTTAAACACGAGACCCATATTAGAGTTTGGTGTGCTCTGGTCAGTGTTGGGGGTAATGCATTACAAACTAACATGTTAGTTTACTCAGATTACTTTTCTGGAGTAACGAGAAACCTAACACGTTAGTTTTCTGATGGATCATGGAGCTACTTCTCTTCAGGCCGTGCAGCTCCAGCAGACACCTGTGAGAGTGGAGAGCTCCCATGTGGGCGTCAGGAAGACAAGGTGAGCTGATGATGCAGAAGCTTGTGCCCTGGACTCGCTGCACTGGTGCGATGTCACACACATCTTTTGTAAAGCTGCACACACAAATGAATGCGTTCTTACTGCAGCTAAAACTCCCAATAGGTTATCACTTTTCATAAGAGCCTCTGATCAAAGCAGCTGATTGGAGTCTGTCTCTGCTTCAAGATTATTGTAACGCAGAGAGAACTGCAGTTTAGTGTCCTCAGAACTTAATTTTGGTGTAATGTATCTGTATAATGCAGAGGAGAAGTTGGTTTGGTTTTACTTTTTTTATAAAAGATGGTTAAGATGGTGCTCGCACTGCTACAACCGTCTGATCTGGGTACGATTCAGGGCATTAAGGGCCAGAAGGACTTGCTTCAGGCCTGATAAGTCAAGTAGCATGTTTTGTTTGGCAAAGGTGTTTTATAATGCAGCTCTCTCCATTTATTCCATGTGTCATCTGCTCATTGTGGAAAACACTATAAATGTAAGACTGGTACTTTCATGGTGCTGTGCCGGACTTTGAGTAAGTGTGATGTTGACATGCTGCAGGGGGCTCCGGTGAAGTGCATCATGGGAGATCAGTGTGATTCCTGCCTGCAGGCATCCTGTGGACCTGACTGCTGATTGCAGACGTGGGTTATACACATTAATGTTGGGCCTGTCAGAAGCTATTAGCGTCATACTAACCTGCCATTCATCTGTTCATTTGTAATGTCGGCCAACATCAAGTAACATGTTGCTTGAACTCTCGCTGCATTAGAAAGGTTCATTAACTACATGTTTATCATTTTGAGAGAACTTTCCAAGCCTTTTGGAACATACATTTGTAATAACTTGGATGGTTTAATGCAATGCATCACGGTGACTGCTACACCATAGTCCAGCCTGTAGCCTTGGACTTTCCAGGACAGCAGACAAACGCTGGATGCTGCCATGAGGACTGCAGTTTGAGCTTCCTTATCAATAATAACTAGCTTTTTCTTTTCATTTATTTCATTTTCAGGTTTGTGTTGTGGTTTGTTTTGTTTTTTAGTGGTTGTTTTCTGTCTCAGTTCTTCACCACATTTTCAAGTAGACACTAGGGCCTTGTACTATGACACTGAATTAAGAGGCTATCAAGGTTCAAGGTTTAAACTTTAGACTACTTTCTATCAAACTTTCTATTGAAACTGACCCTGAACCGCTCTGGAGCAGGTTAAATTCTAAATACACAATGGAAAATGACCAATGTAATCAGCAGTATAGAAACAAGCGGCCAGTGTCGTTTGCACAAACACACAAGGCACTAGCGACACTGTAAAGTGATATCATATTAAAGCACTTTGAGTTACTCAGTGTGTGAATTGTGCTGTGTAGATTAAATGAACTTGCCTTGCTTTAAGTCGTAACTTGTAGGTTTTAACATGTGAATGGCATCATGCTCAAAATGGGTTTTATTGTCTGCATTATGTTGAGATCTGCTGATTTATAGTCTCTGATAATATTTTCGAAATACATTTAAACAGTAGAGTCCACACTTGTTATTCTTAAGCTACTTGGTGCACATGTGCTATTAATTCTGTCTGGGTTTAGTTAAGTTACGTACCTGATTCTCTTTGTGTTAACTCTTTCCGACATGTAACCGTGACTGACTTGTGTTCTCAGTCTTATAGAGAAACGCGCGGTTAATGCAACATGTTGTTAACCCTGTTATTCCACTGATCCAGACGTGTTTGGTCTTGCCTAACTGTGTGGGAGAGATCAATCTGGGGTACGTTTAACTAGCT
Source organism: Neodontobutis hainanensis (assembly GCA_024349245.1). Taxonomy (NCBI): domain Eukaryota; kingdom Metazoa; phylum Chordata; class Actinopteri; order Gobiiformes; family Odontobutidae; genus Neodontobutis; species Neodontobutis hainanensis. The sequence continues at coordinate 9,605,113 of JALDNG010000041.1, forward strand.
GTACATGACCCAGGGATCAGATGTTAAGTAGTCCCCTATAACTTTTCAAAAAGTCCTCACGTTTTTGCATAGCTTTAATACTGTTTTATTCCTGTTTTTCTTACACCTTCCTTGCCAGGTCTGACCCATTCACTTTCTCAACAAAGTGAAGTGGGCCTGCAAACCCTGTCATTGAAAACAACGTCCACCAATTATAACAGTTTATCTAAAATGGAGCAGGCTTTATAAAATAAAAATGGCATTGATCCAGTGGCAGTTTATTCTGTGAATGTCTGTCCAAATACTGTACATTCAGAGGTAGAGGTGTGTCCATTTGTTCTGACTGCAATGGACACAATTCTTTGTAAAGGATAGATGTAGTAAGATAAATCAAATGCGTGTATGTATTTGCAGCACAGATGTGCAGTGTAGAAAACAGAACAAAAGACTTACGATGAATACTGAGTACAACATGCTGCGGTCATCTGAGAGGTCACTGCTGAGATAGAGACTGAGGTACTTGGTCTCATGACAAAGTGACTGGACCTTTAACAGTTGGACACATATATGGTCAAATACACTGCACAGACGCTCTGGGGGACGTGTATTGTTGAATTGACCTCAGAGCAAAGCAAAAGGTCTTTCTCTGAGGTTGCTTTAAAACATAGCTCTTTCTCTGAGGTTGCTTTAAAACATAGCTCTTTCTCTGAGGTTGCTTTAAAACATAGCTCTTTCTCTGAGGTTGCTTTAAAACATAGCTCTTTCTCTGAGGTTGCTTTAAAACATAGCTCCTCTTTGCCAGAAGAGACATACAGATAAACAGGTACAGCAGATGATGAGCGGAGCTGTCTTTCCTGGTGTTTCCTGTCTGGGCCTTTCAAAGCCATACTCCACACGCACTCCAGATTCTATTAAGATAAACCTGAAAGAAATTGGACAAATTGAAAAACAAGCCAAAACTTCATCTTGTATTTCAAAAAATTTCATCTTTTATCTTGTAACTGAAAAGAAAGTCCTTGATTCTTCTAACCTCAAAGCACCTTGCTTTAACTTGTATTTTGTTTTATTAATAAAGTACCTACCTACCTATCTACCTACCTACCACACCCACACACACACACACACACACACACATACACACACACCCACCCACCCACACACACACATACACCCTTCCCCCCCCACACACACACAACCACACCCACACACACCCCCACACCCACACACACACACAGACACAACCCCACATACACCTCCCCACAAACACCCAATAACCCCACACACACCCACACACACACACCCACACACCCTCCCCACAAACACCCAATAACCCCACACACACACCCACACACACCTCCCCACAAACACCCAATAACCCCACACACACACCCACACACACCTCCCCACAAACACCCAATAACCCCACACACACACCCACACACCCTCCCCACAAACACCCAATAACCCCACACACACACCACACACACCTCCCCACAAACACCCAATAACCCCACACACACACACCACACACACCTCCCCACAAACACCCAATAACCCCACACACACACACCACACACACCCTCCCCACAAACACCCAATAACCCCACACACACACACACCCACACACACACCTCCCCACAAACACCCAATAACCCCCACACCCACACACACCCTCCCCACAAACACCCAATAACCCCACACACACACACCCACACACAGACACACACCCACAACCACACACACACACACACACACACACACACACACACACACACACACACACACACACACACACACACACACACACACACACACACACAACAATCCAAAGCACAAGGCCAAGTCGATGTCTACAGCAGAATAAATCACATCTAAAGTGACTCAAGCCCCGTAATGAAAAAAATATTAAAAGTTTTAACTGTGTACAGTATCTATAAAATATATATATATTAGTTACAACAACTGTTTTTTTCAAAACCATTACTGTCTCACAGACTAAACCTAGTCATGTCCCCAACTCTGTATAAAAAAAAAAAATGGCTGAATTTCTCACAATGTCATGTTTTCTTCTTTCCCTGAATTCTCACCAAGGCCTCCCTTTGTACAACACAAAGTTAACACTTTATTCACTTCTTAGACCAGTTTAGATTGGCCACGCTTTGTGCGTTTGTTATGAACCCAGCATCACTGTCACAATGACAAGTGCATGGAATTCCAAAACCCTTGCTAACTATTATCTACTTGCACATGAGTCAGTCAAGGCCAGTTTAAATATTAGTTTGTTGCACTTACGCTCCACAACAGTAAAAGGAATGTTTTTCTATTTCAGTTTCTTGTGTAGTGAGTTTCTTTGCATCCTATTACTCCAGTTTTAGGGAACAATATAAACGTTAACTAGTTAATTGCACTCTTGCTAGGTCTTCAATTCCAATAAGTGCTTTTCCAATTGAAAGTTACATTATATTGCAGAGTTACAGAAAAATACAAACGCATTAACATTCATCACAAATGCAGAATGTCTACCCAACAGCATCTAAGTAATGACATTGTTCTCATTAAACAAGAAATAGATAATGAAAAGCCTTTTATTTAACATCTAGCCATTACCCGTACCATTTACCAGCACTTAAACTAAATAAATTTAATTCATAAGGCTTTTCATTTACAAACACAAAACATCTGACCTGACAAAAAAAAACGACAAAACCGACAAAAACAAACCTGGATGTGTTTACACGGTCCACCGGAGCTTTCACACCTGAAGATTTGGTTCGAACCAAACGGAAAGTCAGAAAGTCAGGACCAAACAGAGCAGGTGTGAAAGATGTGGTGAGGATATCTGACCTTGTAACCCACGCCACATGAACTTGTGCTTTTCTCAGATGTGACCGGTTCCTCACCTCAAGGAGGAGGAAGCAGTCACCCACTGGATTATGTTGATTAGCTGATGCCACTAATCTGTCACTTTTCACAGAACATACCCATAAAACTCAAGAGAACTCCGTTTACACAACTTCATACCAGCTCGTTCCAGATTTAAAGTTAATTTGGGGATTTTTCGGGGAGTATCGAGGAAAAATAACAGACCTTCAACAAACTTCTCAGTCTTTGCTAAAACAAGGTATTCTGATGAACTCTGAGCGAAGGATTGCTCTCATATGAAGAACAAAATGCACATTAAATAATTACATTGACTCCAGCCGGATCCTAACAGACATGAGCCTACCTCTTATTTCAGTTCAATTTTATTTTTATTTTTGAATGTGCCAAATCTGCTGCTCCAGTGTGCTACAAAAGTCTATTTAATACGGCCGCTTCAATTAAAGCAGCATACTTCTTCTCAGATCCTCCCAGTGGTCTGAAGTTGTTTCAAAAAAACAAATCTTTGTATTTTTGCAAACGTCAAAGGCCGTTTTTGAAAGTGCCAACAGCAAAAGTTGATCTCTGATGAGGCCGCAAAGGTGTGCCGGGATGTGCACACGCCTCTGATCTGACACTAGACCCTGACTACAGGTACACAGGAAGCCAGGGTCTAAGCTCACCTGTAATGTGTGTCAGCGCAGATATTTCAATCTCTGTTTTGTTTGTCCACACTTCTTTACTGTATCTGGAGTAAAAAAAATGGGGGGAAAATATCCGTTTTGCGGCCTGAAAACTGCATTTACGTGTGAACGAAAGGCACAAAACAAAGAAAAGTCTGTTTAGAAAAATACCCGTGTACGTGTAGCTAGGGCCTAAATTTGTGTTAATAGCCTCCAGGTAAATATCTAGACATTTTGGGGTCAGCACCTGGAACACTTGATAAGGATTTTATCACACAGCAGGGGCATAAGGCTGGGAATGCATCACAAAGTATGCAGGTCATGCTGAATTCACCAGAAAACGTCTTCATTTACACAACAAAACACTTACATTGTTCAGTATTGATCTGCTCAGAGCCCAAGACGAGTGCCGGCCAACACTATTATGATAATGTGGCCATGCTTCGCTGACTTTCATTTAAAATAAGCAATAATATGATATCCTATGAATATTCAGAATGGTTGTCAAATTTAGTATGCACCACTTGCTCCAGTACAATACACAACATCGCAGAGATATAGCTTGCGGCCGGCTTCAGCGGGAGAGATTTGCAGAAAACCTCTTTGAGCACAGTGCTAAGAACACACTTCTTGTTGTGTTCTTGTTATTTTAGTTCAAATATTTTCCAAGTGATTGCGTGAGAAGCTTTTACAGAAGCATGTTTACATACAGATCCACCACTCGTGCACACACACACACACACACACACACGCACACACACACACACGCACATAGCACAAAAGTGTAATGTAAAAACATCACTAGATCATGGCACATAAAAAAGAGTGTGTGTTGTTGACATGCTTGTTTGTGAGGTGTATATCGTGTGACTGGTGCTGTGAGCAGAGTTTGTAAAGTGTGGGAGCCTCGTACTCTCCGGCCCAAACGCAACAACAATGTTTAACTATAGCTAGATTAATGCTAACCCGAGTTCACTAAAACTAAATCCAGATGAAGGTAATATAAGTTGGGTTAAAAAATCTGTGTTTTTCCACTGAGCTCTAAGGCACACTTATGTCTCGTCTTGTATCCTAATTTTATTTATATATAACCCTAAAAAAAATTATATATATATATATATATATATATATATATATATATATATATATATATATATATATATATATATATATATTTTTTTTTTTTTTTTTCCGAATGTTTATACTTGATTTTTACAAACTTGCAAATATCCATCTTGAACTGCTCCAAACAAAGTATTTATGGTCCTAACCCCGGCGCTCACCGGATCGTTCTGTTCAATGATGTGGACGCTCTGACAGGTCTGGCTGTGTTCTAGGTTTGAAGATATAGTAACTACCATTACAAACGTGAACAACATGGAAGAACATGAATGCATCGAAAGTCTGCGTCAGTCGTTCATGTGCCGTGAATCTCCATGGCAACCAGCTTGTTAATGGTGTCCCACTGTTTTAAAGGCCTTTACAGTGCTTCTATATGCTCTAGTCTGTATTCATTATAGTTTCCTGGGGTCACACACACACAGCTGTGTGTACACACACCCCTACCGTCCTGTCAGACCCCTGACCTCCTGACCCCTCCCCTTTCTCTCTCACAGCTCTGTGACCTGTCAATCATCTCAAGGCCATTACATACTCCCCAAGAACTGAGAAATTTGTTCTTGTTCTTGTAAAAGCGGCCATCGAGTCTGGTAAGATAATTAAATCCACTTACATTAGCAGCTCTGTTTTTCATGCAGCACTAACTTTTACAAAGACCTAGAAAAAATGATCTATAAAGAGGTCCGAGCGGCATAATCAGGAGAGACAGGAGCAGAGTCAGAGCTGAGAGGAGACAGAGGGGGACGGTGGTGCCGCGGGAAAGGCTGCTCTTGTAATTGCGTGACTTCTCAATAGATAAAAAATATCAGATGGTATGCTGCTCCTGAACACACTGCGTTTATAGAGACTTAGATGGAGGCTCTGTGCCCCGCCCCTCAATGACACGGGACCCCGATGCACCCCTGTAGTTCATAGTTCTCGTTCATTTTACTGTAAAAGTCTACAATATTTGGCTAATTGCCAAGCAACAGCCACCTAAAGATTTCTTGCCATGTAAAAATAACTCCCAGGTCATGTGTGAGCTCTCAGGCTCAGTTATAAGACTACTGAACGGAAGGACAGAGCTAAAACTGAAAACTCATTTGTTTTATGTATTTGTTTGTAAATGAGATTGATTGAAGTGTTTTGTTTTTTTTTATTGATCTTATATGGATCCACCAGACAGGGGCCCTGTAGCCCACAAGTTGGTTAAAAAAGTAATTAATAAAACAAACCAGAGAAGTAAGAACCATGAACCAAGATGTACGACTGCAGAGAGTGTTAGTTTGATGTGATTATAGACTAGATCCACGCTAATGTCACAACTCGTTTGTGTAAATTCATGGTAACAACTTAAACTAATGGCTTTCTTGACTGTGTGCCACATAATTGTAATTTAGACAATAAGTTCAACTTTATGATCTGTCCATACACAATAAAACGTGAAAACTCTTGGTCAGTGTTGTTTCTCTTGTGCTATATCGTTCTCACTGAGATCTTTTGCCAATTGTTTTCATTTAGGTAATTAGCTCTATTACGCCATTCATGCAGCCATAAGCAAGCTCTCCATTTAGGCAACACTTTAATAGAGTTGGTAACCCTTAAAGCAAGTCATTAAAGAAAAAACGTAAGCCTGGTAGGACGCAGATGCCAGGGTCCCACATGTTTCAACTGAACCTGATAATATAAAGATCTAATATAACAGCACAGCGTCCAGGGTCAGAATCAGAATTACACTCATAGGCTAAAGCATCAGGGCTTCACTATACCACAAATGTGTTAACAGTACTGACAATAATAATATCGTCCTGCCTGAACCATAATGTTATTCTATTTTGAGTGGGTTGAGTACCACGCTCATTCTTTTCATATCAAAGTAACTGTGCAATCACTGCCTTGAATCAAACAGTATTACAATCTTAAATAAAAAAATGTGTAAAGATAGTCCAATCTTTTTTGTCATAAACGATATCTCGTTTATGACATTAATTGACAAATGGCAGGATATTCTGAAACTGTGCAACACTTTTTTACCAGATAACCAGGGCCCCCTATTGATGGGTTGTAATAAAATCCTATTAAGTAGCACAAAAAATAAAACAAATAACTAAAGAAAAGGGCAGTGAAGTGCTTTATATATTTAAGGGCTATAATTGCAGGATTTTAAAAGTATGACGCTGAACTCAGAGCTTAAAGTTTTAGGTAAGCTCTAAACGTCTGTTTAATGTAATGTATTAGTATTGTGTGGTGGAAAATTGGTCCGGGTTTACCTTTTTTCATAAAAGAAAAGCAGGAAAGGTCCCCAGGCTGAAGTGTGTGTGGATGGTGATTCTATGGAATAAGCCTGGTAGTGGTGGTTTAAAAGCTTATGGAGCTTCTGCTGCCAAGTAAAAATGTCTTTCTCTACCTCTTTCAGTATCAATGTCTATAAAATAAGTCACAACTGTATTGCTTATAACTTTAGCAAGTGCATTTTAAACATAAAGCCACACTACGCGTCAGTAGTGCATACACCTCTTCTGCCTTTTAGCACAGTATTTCATACCTCGAGAAAAGAAGCAAAACTGAAGACTTCTGCCAAAGCAATGTTTAGCACTGACTGATTGCTTGCCACCTGATAGATAGTTTCGTTTACTTACCTTTTTGTGTCATTGTTTAAGGATTAATATAACGTTTCAGAAAAAAAACTGTGCATTTTCAAAGCCAGAACAGAACATTGCAAAAGTGCTGCACTAATTTTTCCGGGATTATTCATAGCTAAAGACACCAGAAGGGGGATCCTGACCATGCATTATTGGTGGAAGCATAGTGTGTACATCTAAAAAAAATCAGCGACTTTAACTCTTCATTCCTAAAGTGAAATGTAGTAAATGGCTATTTCTGAATAATCTTTAGAATGAAGTCTTTAAAGCCCATCTTTTATTGAAGTATTTTCCGCTCGCTTCCCTTCCTTCCACTTCTCTGTGTTAGTGATATTCTGCCAGAAACTGATACTAACGTGTTGTGCACGGACAAACTAGCTGAATGGAGGCTGGCCACTTGATGAACAGGAGTCCGTGTTTATGTCTGCACAGAGACCGCATTGCACTGTGGGACTCTCCTGCCTCTGTTGAATGAAAATGTTCAACCCTGCCTTTAAAGTCTTGCCCAGTGTCTTAGGCACACATTAATCAAGAGGCAACATGTTTTTTATTTAAGTTCACACATCCAAAACTGTCACATAACAAAATGATGTAATATTTCATTTTTATATCTAATCAAATCTAATATGCCACTATTTAAAGTTTAATTAATGAAATACACAATATTTGTTGAAGATCAACAGAAGAAGAAATTACTCGTCTCAGTGACATCAGGGCTTTTCTCATAAAACACACTAGAGGATGCTGCTCTTTTTGTTTTGTGATTGACAACATTGTTTCGGTAAAAGTTTTTTTTTTTAGCCATTGAGAAATTTAAAAAAAAAGAAGCTTTTTTATGTAATTTAGACGTCTGCGATCTGCTTGGATTTCACTGTAAAGTCCGTCAGGAAGGGCTTGGATAATAAAATTAGCAGAAGTGACAGGCACAGTTCAAGGATGTCATGTTTCTTTTTTGTTAGTGAGTAAACTGAGAAAGTAAAAACTTTACATTGCAAATCCATAGAAAGCCAAAGTCCTTATGTGCAATAGTCTGGGGTTGTATAAAAATATTCTCTAATGAGGTCTCAGCAACTTTTCTATTGCTACAGAACAAGACAAATGTTGGTTCTTTTGTGCTGACCAAAACACATGGCTTAATGTTTCTGAAAAAAATAAAATAAAATCTGTATTCATTAGAAGTTAATGACACACGCTGGCTGGAATTGACCTAAAAGAATGACTACATCAGGGCCATTGAGTTTTTTGACTGTTATTTCGGGGCAGCATCGTTTTTTTGAGACGTTAATGGTTTAGATCAACAGGGACAGAGATGATGGAGAAAGATGGCTGTCGAGCTGAGCTTTGTTACTCATAGAACAAAGTCTGTTGTCCCAGATATGACTAAAGTTTTTACCACAGACGATCCAACAACGCACTGATCCTCAACATTTTAATCAAACGAACAGGGGCTGAAAAGAATGACAAGGTCCTCAATAAATATCTCATAAGGAGTTTTTAACTTGTCTCTCTTTACAGCAGAGCAGTCCTTTTTGTGTGGAACAGCATGAGCTACTGTAGTGAGCAGTTCTTATAAAGAGATCAAGGTTCACTCTTGCAGCTTTTCCGTTGGGTCCCCTACACCTCCGAGGGGCCGGGTTTGGAAGACATGCTTTTCTTTATTTTGAGAAAATATTCTGATTATTGTACAGTGGAGTGTTTCAAAACTTAACAATGCCTTCCTCTAACTTAATAAAAAGGCCTCTAGTTTCTAAACTTAAAGCGGCAGTAGAACCTTACCTGACTTTAGGTGGCTAAGCTCTAAACGTACGTCTGATTTAATGCATTTGTTATGGCTCTGAAGAAAGGGGGATCTAAATACAGACTCAACACAAAGCTGTAATGAAGAAAACTGACTGCAGCATTCTCACACAGCAGCTAAAGAACAACGAGATAGAATTTGAAATGCTGCGTCTAGATCTAAGTTAAGCCTTTAAACCAAGTTATTTCCGTCTCTTAAAACTGTGTAAATCCACTTATTCAATGTTGACAAGCCGTGTAGACCTAACAACCAATTAGAGCCTTAAAATTTAAACAAGCATTTCATTGGCCAAAGATTGTCGTCACTCGCTGAACAGAAGGCATCTGGGCATAGTTTTGCAATAAAAGAATAATAATGATAAAGCCTAGACTAGGATTTAAGGTCTCTTGAATATTCCTATTACAATATGTTATAAGGTCAGTTTTTGCATAATGCTTGTATAACATCTTTTATGACAGAAATATAATGGGTCAGGATGTAAGCTCTAATCCCTGCAGGCACAGTCCTGGGTTTTGTGCGCCTACACTTTTGTCCAAAATGTTTAATGTGGTTACAGCAGGCTGTCATTACATAACCAGCAGCATCTAAAAATGTTCTATCGAGACACAAACTTTAAAGACAATGTTATGAAAAACCTGCTAAAACTGCAACCGGTGCTTCCATGGAAACTGTCAGTTCAATCATTTGATTAGTTTTTAAGTCTTAGAATAAGAAAAACACTCGCAGACACAGACACTGTCCTCATTTTTAAATATTTTCACAATAAATATTGCATTAGATATTGTAGAATAGAGTTGCCATTAGCCTGCAAATGTAATCAACCACAAACACATTTGGCTATTGCAAATGTTCATCTTATTAATAACCCAAAAACCTTACGTGACAGGTAGCAGCCACTGACCCATTACGCTTTATGAAACGCTTTATTCCTCTAATGAGAAAGGAAGCTTCACCGTTCTGACCTGACAGGGACCATTCCAGAAGAAGTCTTTGGTCTGGACTTTGTCGCCCTTTGAGACATTATTACCTGTTTCCTACCTTGCCAAGTCAAGTGTGAACTGGAGTGTAATATGAGTGTAATGTGAAAATGACTGGTGGTATTATCTGGTGATTACTGGGAACTTGAATAAAAGTGGTTATGGACGTTGATGTAATACAGTGTTCACGCTACAACGTTGTGAGAATGCACATTAGTCTGGATGTATTCAGAGATTTAAACTGATGCGTAAACATATGCTATCGTCAGAGTGCAGAGCTATAAAGGTCACAAAACAGGTTATTGTTACTTGTTGAGACATACGTAATGCAATGAGATATTATAATTGTTATTATTATTTTTATAAATAAATAAATAGTTTGTAACTGTAAATGGCTCGTGTAATAGTTATATACAGTATAATAGTTTTTAATAGTAATAGTGTGATATAATAGTAAAATGTGTATAGTGCATGTAAACGTTTGGATTTTAATGTTAGCACTCTACACAAGGCTGTACAATTTGTTTTGTTTTTTGTACTAGCTCAAGATTAAAGAATAGTTTTAAAATCTGCAACATTATTCAATGGACCATCCAGGAAGTGCACTATTTGATGCACGTATAGCTCCAAAGCTTGCTCAGCTAACGCTACTCTAAGCTTTTCCATGTGCCCCTCTTCCCTTCTCAGAGCAGCTCATTGAAATTGGTTTTAGACTAACTGCTGTTCTGGGGCTGGTAGATAATGGCAAATGAACATCACAGAAAGAAATCTTTTTTATTTAATTATTTTTTTCCCGAAAAGGTCAGGACAAGCTTTCGGCAGTTAGCACAAATCCAAACCAAAGATTGAAAAGGGGAACAAATCTAATATTGTTCAATGAAATTACACCAAGAGAAAGAAGATTAATGTGCTTAATGTATTATTTTTATATCTGTAAATATTGGTTGCTTTGACTTTTGATTTATCTTACTGTCAGTTATTCAAACTGCCCTCTGACCTCTACGGAAAATTGACTGCCCCTTTTAATAAGAAAGTGCTGGCTGAATAAAACTCGCTCCTAAAGCCTCCGATCAGACTCACATTCCCTCCACTTTCCTCGGCGTAATGACCAAAGCTCCTGGTGTCGTTTTGCTGACTTCGCAGGTCCATTAAAGCTTTGTCCAGGTGACGTGTGCGGGATGTGGCGTCCCCAGATACCGACTGATTTACATCCTGCTCCTGCGCTGGTCCCGGGCGGCTGGTCCCGGGCGGCTGGTCCCGGGCGGCTGGTCCCGGGCGGCTGGTCCCGGGCGACAGGGCAGACGACAGTCAAAGCCACGAGCTGGTGCATGTTAAAAGAATTTTATGATTCATGTTATTGCTAGTCTCGGGTCTTTATTCTGCCTCAATCTCTTTTTAATGATATTTACGTAACATTTATTGACCACTGGTCAAAAATGGTTGCATTTTAACAACATCATTTCAAACATGTTTGTATTGAATATGCCAAGCCTAAGCATTTACACATGTTGTTTGAGGGGATTATGTTGTTTGTGGAAATTAAAATATTTGTTGTTATGCCAAAATAACAAAGACGATTCTAAAAAGATTTAAAGTTTAAGTGTAGAATGTGCCAAACCCCAGGTCCACAGCTCAGTGATCAATCAAGACAAACGTATAAGTGTCTCTGGAGAATCGCAGTCATCTAGGTTAAGAAAACAGCATATGGACATAGGCTGAATCCAAATACATCAACTTACTTCTTAAGTCGGACTGTCAAGATACCGCAGATGCTCCTTTCCTTCAGGCCTAGCTCACTCACAGTACATTCACAGTACAGACAGAAACCTTTAATGTAACTTTTCTGTCCCGGGACAAAGAGTCATCACCAGAGGTTATGCAAGTGACTTTTCAGCTCAAACCGAGGGAGCAGAAACAGATCAATACACTATCAGCGTTGACCCTATCGTTTCAGAAGACATGTTCTGCCGGTCGGAAAGTCTCTTCTAGGAAACCAAAAATGTCCATAAAATGACGCTGCTGTTGTGACGACACAGAATCTGTAGAGACATCTGTGGCATCTACTGTTATAGACACACACACACACACATTAGAGTTACACTGTTATGAGCTCTTTTGGTTAGGAATCTGAAGAAAACAAAAAATGCTGCACATTTCTTCTTTAAAACAGCCAAAAATAGTTGGAGGCTTTTTGGGTACCATTACTTTTGCTTCAACTGTTCAATGATGTGACCATAAAAATGCTATAAAAATTGTGACGAGGCAACACCGTATGACTTAATAACAGCAGAAAGAGCAAAGCCTGTTAGACTTTTAACGCTGGTCATGCTTCGTTTGTGAAATGCAAGTGAACTAAAACAATTAGTTGGTTAATGAAAAAAAAAAAAAAAAGTGTGATCACACATACTTATCTTGATAAAAAGCTATTGCAGCCCACATAAAAATTTATTCATGCTAACATCTTGCATAAGGCCTTAAAAGGCCAAAGACAACACGTTTTGCTGGATGACTCAGTTGAAGTACATTATAAAATAACAATGATGTTGGAACGAGTCTCTTAATGTGAACTGGGCTGAGATTAAAGATGCTCTGAACCATTATGAAGACATTATTGGAAAGTGGCAGCTGTTGCCTGCAGCAGTAGAAGCGTTTAGTTAGAACAGAATTACGTGTTTATTTATTTGATGCTTTTACTTCTGGTCATTGCATTTCTGTTTTCTGTAAGACATCAGCTTTTCAGATCATAAATTTACACAACCACAATGTGAAATAAATACTGTAACTCTCCTGATAAGCGTTCTTGTAAAAGGCACTTGTGTTGTTCTCAATTTTATACATTTACCCCTCTGCAAATCAAAAGTCATCGTTTACCTTTAGAGCTCTGGGAGGTGCTAGATGCATGTGCGTCCATTCAGCCTGCAGCATTAGAGAGGTCGGCTCCTGGAGTCAGATGATAAGTCAAGCCGCTCCTCGGTTTTAGCCAGAGGTGTGGATGTGGTACAGGTCATGGCTTTGTGCAGGCCTTCAGGTCTTCAGCTGGAAACAGCACAAAGGCTTTGGAAAGGTTGTAGAAACATTATTTTGTGTGGGCTTCCAAAGAAGTAGGGCCAAGCGTCACCAACATTTCTCCTTTGCATACGATACTTTTTAATCAATACCAATACCAACACCCATAATAGTGTTCATTAATAATGAATAATCATTTATTGCAAAGGGCAATAAAAATATGGACATAAATATTTAATAAAAAATAAATTAATAAAAATAAATATAATTGCACCACATTATGCTTCTTTTCTCTCTCGGTCATCCATGCTGCCACGGAACTGCTGCTGAGCACGTTGATTGACCGAGGATCTGATCATAATCAAGTAACACAGAGTACTGTGTCAGTGAAATAAGGAGGATTCTACCAATCAGTGTCTTAGAATCATTAAATCAATATGAGAATGTATATTTTTGGACTTGAAAGTTACGTGATGCTAGTAACTTAAAGTTACAGAGTGTTACTTTGAAGAAATAAAAAGGGCACTTTTTCTGTTGAAAGGCTCTTTTCTTTTACTGTTGGAGATAAAAGCCTCTATATGAATGGAATTCAAGTGGACCTTAAGAGGAGCAACTCGAAAAGCTCACAAACAAGAACACAACGGCTACTTGAATAGACATGTTTATATATCTGGATCCTCCAGATATTTGAAGAAATGCTGTAGTGCATAAAGCATAAGGTTTTCTGGCCATTTTTCACAGAATATAAATGATAACACAGAAACCTTTTCTTTTCACTCACAGTAAGTGGTTGAGTGAAGACATTTATTGTCAAACAACTGTGTTTACTCTTTTTAAATCATAATTACAGAAACTACCCAAATGACCCTGATCAAAACTTTACATACCCCAGTTCTTAATACCATGTATTACCACCATTAACATCATTGACAGCTTAAAGTCTTTTGTGGTAGTTGTGGATGAGGCCCTTTATTTTCTCAGATGGTAAAGATGCTCATTATTTTTGGAATAAAAGCCTCCAGTTCCTGTAAATTGTCTTGCATGAACTGCACGTTTGAGATCTCCCCAGAGTGACTCAATGATATTGAGGCCAGTCCAGAACCTTCTCTTTCTGCTGCTGTAGCCAATGACAGGTCGACTTGGCCTTGTGCTTTGGATCATTTTCATGTTTGAATGTATGTCCCATGCGCAGCTTCTGGGCTGATGAGTGCAAATTTTCCAGTCCAAATTGTTGTTCCAATCTCCAGGATTTTCTGATAACATGCTGCATTAATTTTTTCCTGTGCCTTTGTAGCTCACACATCCCCAAAACATCAGATCCACCTCCATGTTTCACAGTAGGACTGTGTAGCTTTCATCATAGGCCGTGTTGACTCTTCTCCAAATGGAATGTTTATGGTTCTGGACAAAAAGTTACATTTTGGTCTCATCATTCCAAATGACTTTGTTCCAGAGGTTTTGAGGCTTGTCTCTGTGCTGTTGGTGTATTCTAAGTGGGATGCTTTGTGGCTTTCTTAAATTCAATGTCAATTAAATTCTTAGTGCTTTTTTATTGTGCATCTTGAAACAGCCACATCACTTTTTTCACAGTGCTGTATTTCAGCTAAAGTTATTGGTGGGGTATTTTTGCATCCCAAACTATTTTTCTAGCAGTCCTGTAATTTTAGTTGGTCTCCCTAACCTTTGTTTGGTTTCAACAGGATGCATAATTTTCTACTTCTTAATAGGAATTTGAACTCTGCTGATTGGCATTGTCAATTCCTTGGATATCTTTATATCGCTTTCCTGTTTTATACAGTTCAATTACGTTTTCCCGCAGCTCCTTTGACAGTACTTTTGCTTTCCCCATAACTCAGAATACCGAAACATCAGTGGATGAAAGCTGCAAGTGTCTGTCAGGAGCCCAGAAACTCACTGACCTTTTACACACACTGATTACAGGCAAACAGAACACAGGTGAGGATGGTAACCTTTAGCAGTCATTCAAACCCATTTGTGTCACTTGTTCATGTAATCAGGACAAAATCACCAGGGTGTGTAAACTTTTGATCAGGGTCATTTATGTTGTATTTATGATGAAAAAAAAAAAAAAAAAAAAAAAAAAAAAGAGTAAACACAATTGTTTTACAATAAATGGCTTCACCTTAATTAGTGGCGACACTTGTTTAAGAGCGGGCACACAGGTGGTTTTGCTAATGGTCTCAGATGTGGAGGAACACCAGGTGGCAAGTGTAAAATAAAATGCTACAAAAAGAAATAAGAAGAGCGGTAAAATGAGTATGAAGTTAAAGTATTTTATTGCAGTTTGAGATGGTAGCTCAAGTAAACATATTTCCACAGCCAATCATGGTTCTAAAATAAAAAAATAAAATGATAAAAAAAAAAAAAGCTCAAAAGCACCCCTATGTTAAAATCTTAAATAAAAAAACATGGGAGCGCTAGAGAGTGTATAAGTGTTTAAAACAGGGTATAAATGGATTAAAACCATGTCTTTTGCTCTGAAGACCTGTTTGTGCTATTATAAAAAGGAAGCTTGGACAAAAACATCCGGATTGTTGCATTATTCACTTTGATTATGGAATATACCCAGCTACAAAGACTAGAATTAAGGGACCCACAGGGAGCTGTAGAAATGCTTCTGTGAGAGCTACAAGGACTTGGCAGACACTGTTCAAAAGGCTAATGGCAAAGCCACAGCAGGAAAAGAAAATATCTAATAGATCTATGCATTTTTATTAAAATAAGTTTTTATTGTGGCCTGTTCTGTGTTGTCTTTGATGACCGGGTTAAACTGTACACCAGCCTCTGCAGCACAGTGGACTCTTACTGATGACCTGGGGCTGAGGGACAGGAAATGCACACAGCATATTCAATTCAATGTTGACCAATGTTAAGCCAGTGGGACACCTTAATGGGAGCAGAACCCTTGCATGCGAGCAGGTGATTGGTCAAATCTGGCTGAACATTCCAATTTATTTAAGTCCTAACACCTCTGTTTGACAGAGATGTGGTCTAAACCAAACTGTAACAAGGTCCAGGATTTGTTTTGTCAGAAAGTGCTTTTGGCCATAGTTTGTACTTGGACCAAAAACAGGAAATCACAGACAATAAAATGAAAAAGAAAAAAGATAGAAAAAGTTCTTAAGATGCGACTTGATGAGAACCATTGCACTACGCCACAGCTTCTGCTCACGATTTAGATCTTTGAGGAAATGCATAATATATATAAAAAAAATAAAAAATTATAAGCAGACTGGAATATCTTGAAACAGAAACAACACACACTAGCTTTTTGGGGCTTATTGTTTACAACTGTGTACAACTAAATATGCAGTGTGTTTGACTTTATCTTTGTAAAACTCACCTCGTAGCATACAATAAAATCTGCAGCAATATAGATTTACTACATTTCCTTTTGTGAGGTTTGATAATTCATCTTAGTTCCTTCTTCAGCCTTGCTGTATCTGCTGTCACAGTCCACTGTTAGAAAATGACCATCTGGCCTCAATCAACACACTCTTTAATATCAGTCTTCATCACTTCACTCAAACTGATTTTAGAATCACTGTGAGCACCTCCTGTTGATCCTCCTGTTGGAGCTTGTTCTAGTCCTGACTGAAGGAGAAACATGACTAATCATAAACTGGATTTAATGGCAATTTGCACATAACACAAACAAACACAAATGAAGCTGAAGTGAAAATTGAACTTGGAAACTCCTCCCTCCATTTTCCTGCCACTGTGCATCCTCTCAGCTGACTCTCTTTCCCCTCAAGCCTTCAACCAATCATGACTCAGCTGTCAATTTATAAAAAAAAAAAAAAAAAAAAGAAAGATTGGCCAGATTTTAACAATTAAAAAGACATTGGCAATAGAGAGCAGCAACCTCATGCCAGAGCCAAGTCATTGTGCAAAAGTACATAAATCCACTCAGTCAAGGGACTCCCCCCAGGTCTCTCGCTCAAAAGAGCTAGCTTAATTCTGGTCCATGTTGGACACTGTAATCCTTGTGTTAATTGGTGGGTCTCGAGCCATCACAGGAAAAGCCAGCCCTCTCTGTCCTCAGCGCTCCTTTCTTTCTGCGCCATCTTGTTAGACAAACTTGTTAGAATGTCAAAAGCTGTCTCTGAAGTTGTGCCTTAGATCATTAGCTAAAAAAAAAAAAAAAAAAAAAAAGCTTTTAGATTGCATTACGTTTGTGTTTTCATACTGTTGTGTCACACCCTAACCCCCCCTGCCTCCAGTGGTGTTCCAGATGTAACACTGGTGAATGGAAGCTTAATGCAAATTATTCTGGATGCATCTGCTAAATGACTAAATCTAAATGTGTTTTGTATTCTAATGGGTTTAAATAAATTGCTTATATTGTTAAAATACACCAGCTCATTGTAGCCTGTCCTGTCCTTATAAATGATACGACAATTGTAGCACAACTTTAAGATACTTTAAAATACTTATCTAGAATAAATTAAAATTACAAGAAGAATTACAAGAAGCTAGTGTGTGTTGTTTCAAGGTACAATTTGAGTCTGCTATATACTTTTTTTTGACACATTATATTGCACTTATATTATTAAATAAAACACATTTTTGTATCAATGACTGTATGACTTTATAACATGTGTCATATAAACTGAACTCCTGGCACCAAAGCAATACGTTACTTCTGATACACTTTGCTTTAGGTAAAAAAAAAGTCTGAAAGTTTAGCCCAAACAGAACAGATGTGAAAACAGCCTCACATTTCTATATTCTAAGCAAATCTGTACTTAATATAATTATGCCAAAGCAAATAGTCTCACTCTTGCTGAACAGTTAAACATTTACACAATATTTCTCATTTTATTTTTACCTCACAGCTGTCCACAGCCCATTTTCTTTTTTCCTGGGCTCTTCAAAAACATCTGATCAGTTTTGCATTGACATAGATCCTTTAACTTTGCCCAGACTGTGAGTGTGGGTGGCCGGGATTTGAAATGATGCATCGTCATATGTTAAACTTTTGGAAAGCACATGCACAAACATTTCCTTCCTGCCTAGGTACTGAGAGTTAGATTTGCATTGCTCGTCTCCCATCTGTTCTTCGAAAAACACACCATGTCCATCGCTTCCAACACAGAGGCATTCAGTTCAATCTCAATACAGACAGGCTTTAGTACAAATGTAAGAGTTAAGGGTGCACTTAAATAAGGCCACACCTTATTTAAAGGTTTGACATTGTGGATATAAAATTATGTTTTATTAAGATTAAGGGCCTTGAAGAGATAAGCTTCTAATATTGTAACTGTGCCATTTTTATCCATGCTTTTTAAAGTTTAGTTATTAGCTATTAAATGCTTGGGGGGGCCGACTAAACAGCTCAACAGGTCGCATGTGGCCCCCAGGTCCTAGGACCTGAATGAACTTTTCCCAATTTTAAGAGCCTAATGGAGAAACCCCCCCAAAATGTGCCAAAGAGCCACTGTCTTGATACTATTTTAAAATTAATTGTAATGACTGATGCCTTTTAGTTTGAGGTAATAATTGAAGGTCAAAAAATAAAAAGATACCATATAAAGCAGTCAAAAGTGCCTGACATACATTCAAGTGGAAACTGAATGAACCCCCAATTCTGTCGGCAAAAAAAAAAAAAAAAAAAAAAAAAAAAAAAAAGACCTCTGGGTTTCCATATTTACAGCTTTCAGGCCTGCTCCCTTGTGATCCTTCTATGATCAATGGGTTGCAGGTGCAGGGTCTCCACAGTGGGTTATTTGGCCATCTAAAGCATAATACCTAGAGGGATATACACCTAATTTACACGTAATGGGTACCCTGTCAGCAGTTTTTCAGGAAAACTTATATTTTTGGCCCACGTGCGAACAAATGGACTTGTGGTGCTACTATACTAAATACTAATACTATATTTAAAAAAAAATATAATAAATTCAATTAACAGTGCTGCCACAGTGGTTAACGCTCTGTACTCACAGTTTGAGTGTGGGCCCGGAGCTGGAGCGTGGGCCCGGAGCTGGAGCTGGAGCGTGGGACCGGAGCTGGAGCTGGAGCGTGGGCCCGGAGCTGGAGCTGGAGCCTGGGACCGGAGCTGGAGCGTGGGCCCGGAGCTGGAGCTGGAGCGTGGGACCGGAGCTGGAGCGTAGGACCGGAGCTGGAGCTGGAGCGTGGGACCGGAGCTGGAGCGTGGGCCCGGAGCTGGAGCTGGAGCGTGGGACCGGAGCTGGAGCTGGAGCGTGGGCCCGGAGCTGTAACTGGAGCGTGGGACCGGAGCTGGAGCGTGGGCCCGGAGCTGGAGCTGGAGCGTGGGCCCGGAGCTGGAGCGTGGGCCCGGAGCTGGAGCTGGAGCGTGGGACCGGAGCTGGAGCGTGGGCCCGGAGCTGGAGCGTGGGCCCGGAGCTGGAGCTGGAGCATGGGCCCGGAGCTGGAGCGTGGGACCGGAGCTGGAGCTGGAGCGTGGGAACGGAGCTGGAGCTGGAGCGTGGGACCGGAGCTGGAGCGTGGGCCCGGAGCTGGAGCTGGAGCATGGGAACGGAGCTGGAGCTGGAGCGTGGGAACAGAGCTGAAGCGTAGGACCGGAGCTGGAGCTGGAGCGTGGGCCCGGAGCTGGAGCGTGGGCCCGGAGCTGGAGCGTGGGCCCGGAGCTGGAGCTGGAGCATGGGCCCGGAGCTGGAGCGTGGGACCGGAGCTGGAGCTGGAGCGTGGGAACGGAGCTGGAGCTGGAGCGTGGGACCGGAGCTGGAGCGTGGGCCCGGAGCTGGAGCTGGAGCATGGGCCCGGAGCTGGAGCGTGGGACCGGAGCTGGAGCGTGGGACCGGAGCTGGAGCTGGAGCGTGGGACCGGAGCTGGAGCGTGGGCCCGGAGCTGGAGCTGGAGCGTGGGACCGGAGCTGGAGCGTGGGCCCGGAGCTGGAGCGTGGGACCGGAGCTGGAGCGTGGGACCGGAGCTGGAGCTGGAGCGTGGGACCGGAGCTGGAGCGTGGGCCCGGAGCTGGAGCGTGGGAACAGAGCTGGTGCTGGAGCGTGGGCCCGGAGCTGGAGCGTAGGACCGGAGCTTGAGCTGGAGCGTGGGCCCGGAGCTGGAGCTGGAGCGTGGGAACAGAGCTGGAGCTGGAGCGTGGGAACAGAGCTGGAGCTGGAGCGTGGGAACAGAGCTGGAGCTGGAGCGTGGGCCCGGAGCTGGAGCATGGGCCCGGAGCTGGAGCGTAGGACCGGAGCTGGAGCTGGAGCGTGGGCCCGGAGCTGGAGCGTGGGCCCGGAGCTGGAGCGTAGGACCGGAGCTGGAGCTGGAGCGTAGGACCGGAGCTGGAGCTGGAGCGTGGGACCGGAGCTGGAGCTGGAGCGTGGGACCGGAGCTGGAGCGTGGGCCCGGAGCGGGAGCTGGAGCGTGGGACCGGAGCTGGAGCGTGGGCCCGGAGCTGGAGCGTGGGCCCGGAGCTGGAGCGTGGGCCCGGAGCTGGAGCGTGGGCCCGGAGCTGGAGCGTGGGACCGGAGCTGGAGCGTGGGCCCGGAGCTGGAGCGTAGGACCGGAGCTGGAGCTGGAGCGTGGGACCGGAGCTGGAGCTGGAGCGTGGGACCGGAGCTGGAGCGTGGGCCCGGAGCGGGAGCTGGAGCGTGGGACCGGAGCTGGAGCGTGGGCCCGGAGCTGGAGCGTGGGACCGGAGCTGGAGCGTGGGACCGGAGCTGGAGCATGAGCGTGGGACCGAGCTGGAGCGTGGGCCCGGAGCTGGAGCGTAGGACCGGAGCTGGAGCTGGAGCGTAGGACCGGAGCTGGAGCTGGAGCGTGGGCCTGGAGCTGGAGCGTGGGCCCGGAGCTGGAGCTGGAGCGTGGGAACAGAGCTGAAGCGTAGGACCGGAGCTGGAGCTGGAGCATGGGCCCGGAGCTGGAGCGTGGGCCCGGAGCTGGAGCTCGGGCCCGGAGCTGGAGCGTGGGAACAGAGCTGGAGCTGGAGCGAAGGACCGGAGCTGGAGCGTGGGCCCGGAGCTGGAGCGTGGGCCCGGAGCTGGAGCTCGGGCCCGGAGCTGGAGCGTGGGAACAGAGCTGGAGCTGGAGCGAAGGACCGGAGCTGGAGCGTGGGCCCGGAGCTGGAGCGAAGGACCGGAGCTGGAGCGTGGGCCCGGAGCTGGAGCGTAGGACCGGAGCTGGAGCTGGAGCGTGGGCCCGGAGCTGGAGCATGGGCCCGGAGCTGGAGCGTAGGACCGGAGCTGGAGCTGGAGCGTGGGCCCGGAGCTGGAGCGTAGGACCGGAGCTGGAGCGTAGGACCGGAGCTGGAGCGTAGGACCGGAGCTGGAGCTGGAGCATGGGCCCGGAGCTGGAGCGTGGGCCCGGAGCTGGAGCTGGAGCGTGGGAATGGAACTGGAGCCGACGCTGGAGCCAGAGAGTAGGAAGGTATCGAGGTAGAGATCTGGCTGAACTCTACTAGAGGACTGCTCGGCTGAGCAGAACCGGGTAACCGACCCCGGGTTAGCAGGAAGAGGTCGTTCACTCATGGAGTCAGTAGAACAATCTGGCAGAAACAAGTAGTGGGCAGGCTGCTTAAGTGAAGAGCAGACTGATGAGGGAATGAGTTTCAGGTGTGTCGACAGGTGTGACTGTATTTATTCACACCACACTTTACAAGACCTGTGTCCTCCGGTACACAACACCTGATCCGTTTAAAATGCCTGGCTCTGGACTGAATGTATCATTACCTCAGTCACTTGTAACACACGAAAATGAATGAGCCACAACAGGCATTCCCTTTTATTTTTGTCCCAACAATCACCAGTAAACAGGAGGAGACAACTGTTCACCACTAAAGAGCTAAACATATACATAGATATATACGTATAAATCATAAACAGGGATTGTCAAAACCTCTGCTGCTCTCAGTTTGATTTATTTATGCAAAATATTATGTATAAACCAACTGCACAAAAGTCTGCCTAGAAATGGACCGAGGCCACCGTTTCAGTAAATCTGTAGTCCGCACCAGAGTTTAATGGACCACTTTTATATTGTTTCAAACAAACTTGTTTGTTTTAATATGACCAAATGCATCAGGTGTTAAAGTCAACTGCACTCCTAGCTTGACAGTTTACCGCTTTTGAGTTGCCAGCTTTGTATTTGGAACAGTGCCTTTCACTTATGGAAGTACTTATTAAACAAGCAGCTGGAGAGACTGCAAAAAACACCCAAAAACAATCCGTTTTGATGAGGAAGATTGTAATCCCTGGAAAGATAGTGATCTTATTTGTTGATGGCATGGCTCGGAGTCTGAGCGCGGGGTTTGTTGTGTTGCTGGAGCCACAGGGGGATTCACTGGAGGATGCTTTTATTTTCTAAGGTCACAGCTAAGAGGAATGACAAAGAGGTTGCGAAGGAGGTTGTGCCCAGCCGCAGCGATGCTCCATTTCTCTGCTGAGCGTTGCGTGGTGTGTGTAATTCTATGCGGTGTCGGTGAAAGAAAAAGAATATGTTTGTATATTAATATGAATACAGATGACAATGTGAAATCCAAAGCTGCTGATCATCACAACAAGCCAACGGAAAGGTCAGCGCTTTTAAATACACTTTTGGTTTATTGTAATCTGTCGGAACCCAAAAAGCCTAAATCCATTTTCATCGGTTTAGATAAAAGCATGCCGCACTTTTCAGAGGAAACACAATTCACAGCATGTTGGGAGGCCGACTTCAAACGGCATACGGAAAAAAAGTAAGCAATAGTTGTGGTCAAAATCAGCGAACGTATAGAAGTGGAGATTTCCCTCGAGTTACAGCAGTGGACTGCAAAACAGAGCTCGTGTTCAAACAGGTTTGAGGGGGAAAAAAACATGTTTTTAAAGTAAAAAGTTATATTCCCCTTAAATGTTTGACAGGGTTTTATTTACAGTGACTAAGAAATGCAACAAATATACATTAGCAAAATACATTTACCAATTTCGATTCAACCCCACCACCCCTTTCAACCGTCCAGAGAACGGTTCAGAACTTTTAGCTCTGAGTTCAGTTACATTAAAACAATCCCACAATTACCTCTGCCGCATTAAAATTGCACATATGCTATTAGGAGATTAAACCGTTTTTTTCTCACATGCATAAATAAATACTTGATGTTAGTGTTGTAGTGAAGGCAGAAGGACTGTCTCAGGGTTGTGAGGGATCTGCTCACGGATGGACGACTGTAGATCAGCTACAGACTGACACTTACTGAAGCTTTTACATGAGACTGTCCCTCACATGAGCAGGACTGGATCGCGTTTTAGAGAGTCCTTTAATAGAGAAACATGGGCCCAATACCATCTGTAACATGGCACTGGGCAAATGTGTAAAGAGATCAACTTATTTTGGTTTCACTTTTTACCAGTATTGTGTAAAAAGTCTTGCTCAGTGTGTCGCTCTTAACTCTCTCTTTGTTGATGCTCTAAAGTTGTTGCTGCAGCTTAAGTCCGTAATCAGAGTGTCAGGATCCTTTTTCTTTTCCCTGTGTTCTCCTGTTTGTTCTTCTGGGTCTGTTTCTATGTTTTGTCTGTCTGTTTGGAGCTGGGCGGAGTCTAGGTGGAGTCCCTGGAGCCTGCATTCCCTCCAGCACACCTGCAACTGCTCACCTGCAACAACATAAGAAGCTTCTTCAGTCCTCTACTCAGCGCCAGATCTTCCGTTAACTTTTGTCATACGCTATGTGTCTCAAATTCCTTGATGTTTAAACTGTCTTGTTTTTGGAAAATTATCTTAACACCTTCTTTGTTCTCTGCACAGAACTCTGTCCCAGCTCCAGTCTCTTGCCCGGACGCCTCCTCTGATCCACAGTCCACCATCCTCTGGATCTCCACCTCCTGCTCCTGTTGTCTTGATAAATCTTTTGAACTGCCATTTTGTCCTGGTGTCTGCTATAAGACATTCATGACTTTGTTCTGGATTAGTAAATATCAAAATAAAACATTACACTAATTTGACCAAGCTGTTTGTTCAAATCCTTGTCATCATCTCTTAATGTTTTAGCCCAAATTTAGCTACAAGCGTACATCTGTGCAGCAGGACTTTACATCTTTAAAGTTTTACTCATAGATATTTTACTCACAACGTGCTCACGGTGGAGAACTGTCGTCGGTCCGAAGCCAGAATCACTGAGTCTGATGAGCAAAGTGAAAATCTTTCATCAATTAAGATGAATATTGGGACAGACTTCCAACCTTTACAAACACTTGAATGAAACAGTGGAAACTAGGAACAAGCTCAAATTGGCAGCGTGAGGGTGAGTCTTTAGAAAAGCAGTCAGATCTCAGATGAAACTGGGAACGAAGTCATTTGTGCAGAGGATGTTGTGTGTATTTTTGGAACTAATCCTGCCAAAACAACTGAATATACAGCAATAATCCATCTCCTGCCTCTACCTCTTTCGGCAGTTTCGAGTGTGCACAGGAGCTTGTGAGCGTTAACCCCTGCTGATGTCTGTGAGTGGGTGTGTCAATCAGAGCAGATCTAAAGCTACAAAGATAACGCTAAATCTAATGGAAATTCAACCATATCAAGCTGAAATCCACCGATCACTGTCGGGTATTAATATCAGGTTAAGAAATCGACTATTAAATACACCGCACCAGCAACGACAAACAGCAGTTTCCACCTTTCTCAATGAACTCCTTTATAAAAGTGAGCACAAATCTAAATTGAATATATGTAAGTGTATTTATGTAAAGATAATCATACTTAACTGAGTTTGCTGTTGTGTTCATGCTATTCAGACGCTTTCTGACCTCACAGGGATGTATGTTATGTTCATCAGAAAATAGAAATAATTAGCTTCGACTGTGAAATGACTTGCAGCGTCAATCCTCCTGCAATGTCTCGGCCTCTGATTGAAGCTTTTACAAACCGCTCTTGACAAAGCAGCAATGCAAAGTGAATAATCTTCAATCATCCCACAGTGCCAGCTCAACAATCTCTATTGACTCTCAATTTCAGAGCAGATTCTGTTAGCCGCAGTAATGTGACAAGACGGATAAGTAGCTGTCTGTTGTAGTCGTCCCTCGGCAGAACGCTGCAGTCCCCGAACAGAAAAGCAGAGGTACAGGATTTTTTTCTTCAGCAGGAAGAATTCTATGTTGCTGTCAGTGGCAGTTTGTCAAAGCCTATTACCTCTGTGGGCGAAAAGGAGTGTGCACACCAGGGCTGGAAGTGTAAATGTTACTGTTAGCCTTAAGTGGCTTAAAGATTGAAAGATAGAGTTTTCAATAAAATGTATTTGACAGTGTTGGTTGTTAGCTTAAGTAACAGTGTCTAGTTTAATGGAAAGAAGCACACCTCTGTATTTTAAACCCATTGTTCTGTATTGGTTGGGTATTTAAGAATGTTTTTTAGTTCACAGCAGTGTTCTTAGTTGCATTCCCACTAAAGCTATAGTCCCTTTTGTACTCTCTTTTTGTCGTCTACTTGTGGCTGCTCTGAAGGTAGTGAAGAGGCTGTTTTTTACCAACAACAGGAGCTAGGATCAGAGGCAGAAGTGAGACAGAAAGAGGTGGCTCCTGCTAACCTGGCGCTGCAGCTGGATTCTCTCAAGATTTGGGAGTTTTCAAACTCATGAAAATCCATCAAGATCCGATCCAAGCAAAGTATTCAGAGTCGAAGCACGGTCTTACCGGCCGGTGTGTCCAGTCTATGCCATGATGACTGTCTGAGACCGACTGAGGTGAGTCTTTATGTCGTTAACTTATTTTTGTTCTTGTGAGAGCCAAGACTCCTGAGACTTTTTGACTCGAAGAGGCGTTGCCGGCTGGTCTACGGACAATTTTTGCATGGCTAAGAGGTGCTAGAGGAGGTTGGGACGGACCCATTTACCACAAAATAAGTCCTTGAGCCATCACAATGATTCCAAAGCTTTTATGTTAAAGTTAAAATACTTTAAACTTAACGTCAGCTTTGATCGGGTGACTTTCAGGACTAGAAATCCACATGGAATAGTTTTGTCTCTATTTATACATGTTGTTATTATACGTATTATTCATTTTTTCTTTTTTCATTCATTCATTTTCTACCGCTTTGTCCCATTAGGGGTCGCAGGTGACTGGAGCCTATCCCAGCAGCTTTGGGCCTGAGGCGGGGTACACCCTGGACAGTGGCCAGTTAGTCACAGGGCTGACATATAGAGACAGACACTGACAGACAAACATTCACTCTCACATTCATTCACTAGAGACACTTTAGAGTTGCCAATTAACCTTTACATGCATGTCTTTGGACGGTGGGAGGAGCTGGAGTACCTGGAGAGAACCCACAGTAACACGTGGAGGACATGCAGACTCCTCACAGAAAGACCGGAGTCGGCCGAGAATGTTTGAGTCGGCCGGGTTTTGAACTCACGACCTTCTTGCTGTGAGGCAGGAGTGCTAACCACTCTGCCACGTGCACCCCTATACGTATTATGAACTGTTCATATCGTTGTGTATTTGAACAGAGAGGCATGTATGGCACCTCTGACTGAGGACTGGACATTGCAGGAGAATGGCCACTAAACAGAACACACCAAAACATATTCTGTGTGTCTAAAACTTCTCAAAAAATGTATTCTTTTTTATTGGAATAAGACAACACAGAACCTCGGCTAAGAATTTTCTTTTGCCTGTACAAATCAACAGTGGTTAGCATCAACTTGGTCAGAAACCCACTTATTCGGGACCCTTGTAGCCCCCTTTGACAATGGTACCTGACCCATGCTTACCTGACCCATACATACCGCTCCAGTGAAAATAAAGTTTACCGAAGTGAATAAAAAGCTAAATTATTCAGCCTTGAGTCATTATAAAAGAAATAGTATTATTAAAAAGTGCTGCTCCTACCATTTATCCACTGTGAGACCGGGGACACCATTAAGCCTCCACATCCTCCGCCTTGACTGAATGTTGACCTGCAGCTGCTCCACTCATCTGTCTTCTCAGCTCATTATGAGGAAACGACCAATCAATAAAAAAATAAAACCTTGAAACGTCTCCTTGAAGGAACAAAACTTTCAGAGGAGCCCGATGGAAACATTTTAAATTCCAGCAGTTGTTTACCTGGCTTCCTTCTAGAACATAACAGAAGAAAATGTCCAAATACCAGGTTTCTAATGGTCAGAAACCTAAAGTATAAAGTATAGAAAGTATTTAAAAAATAAAATAAATCACATACTGTAGGCTTTATATATGGTTTATTTATTTATTTATTTTTGTTTTTAGAATATTAAATAAATTAAATGGGATAGTGGCACTTGAAGATTTAAAAAGTCTTTAAGTGCTGGGCTTTATCATCATGACATCACTAAATCTACTTCATTTGTCTCAGTTCTTTTTATTTTAACTCATTAAAGACAGGTGCAACTGTAAAATAAGTACCATTTATTGCCTTTAGCATAAAACATCAACTGAACACTGAAGCCTTTTGCTCAAAGGCATTTTAGGTTTAGATCCAGCAAACTTTGAGTTTCTGGCTCCAGCAGGTGGTTTGGTTTTGAGCAGGTTTCATAAACCTACACTCTCCTGCTCCAGAGAGTCTATAAAACTTTACACACATTGATCTGATGCTATACCTTTTCTCTTTTTCTTTTAGTTCAGGGCATATACTTTATTAAACTAAGCACAACAACAATGTGTTCACATGACTGTAAAAGTTTTCTGTATTTTATTTATTTATTTGGGGAACATTTATAAAAAAAAAATATAAAAAGTTACATGTTTATAAAACCAGCTTTTTCTCTTTCTCCAATTTGTGACCTTGTTGCTTCCTGTTTCCCAGTTACCCCCTTACAGGACATAATTACCCATCATGCACTCAGACCAATTCCGGCTGCCGGCTGAAAAACTGCTTTTCAAGGGTTACTTAGCATGACATAGCCTCTCTGTAGAAGCGATGTATTACATTCAGAGATATTCGTCGGGGATTGCAGGGGCTGAACAGCATTTCAAGGCGGGACCAGGGCAGAACTAACACTTGCCGAGATAAATTGTTGTCTTGTTCTTGGTCAGTAAAATCTAGTTCTTGATTTGGTACGCTCTGGTTCTGTATAAGTCAAGCTAAATTAAACCCAGATATCAGTTTTTTTATGTAATGGTTGCATTATTAGTAACTACGTTGTGTTTACAGTGGAGGTTCTGTTTTCTCCAACCGTCATAGCTTCTGTTTTATGTACGTTTAACTTGTAACCTGAATAACAACTATAACAATGAATTTCATCCATTAAACTTTCAAGAGAGAGTTTTCTACTTTTGTTTTTGTCACATTAACATCATCCGCATTAACATTTCAATATTAAATCAAATTTGAGAATATCCAAAGATTTGTCAGCCACAGAGAAGACAAATCCATAATGTCAATGTCAGAGCAAGTCACAATGAAATATTTAACACCATCTATTGTTGAATAGAATATTTTGCAGCTCGGAGGACGATGTGAGTTCAAACAGAGCTCTCTCCAGATCCTTTTGTGAAGAGAAACTCCCAGCGCGCTGTAGAAGTGGATGAAAGGACGGCAGCATCAACAGTGGATGTTTGGGCAGAAGGCTGCGTATATGAGAAAGCCGCTCTAATCTCAGATGTCGGCATTAGATGCTGTCACTGTCCCCCCCCCCCCCCCCCCCCCCCCCTCCAAAAAAAAGGGAACTGTGTGCTTCCATTTGATGCGGGATATCGCTTGCTCTCTGCGGAAGGCCTTTGGCGGTTGTTATGGATACCCTCTACTCTGTGGCATAATATGAATAGGATTGTGTTTGTAGCATCATTGTCAACGTGTGATGGTGGCATAAAGCAGCTCCTTTCCCATGTGATAAAAAAGTTCATTTTAAATGGACCATTTTTGCCAGGTGTGAAAGCAACCCTACCAAACTTTATTTTAACTGACAGAAACTGTAAGGGTGTGTGTTTGGTACAAAAGGACTCTGGTGAGGTCTGTCCAAACGGGAAGAGCTTCATGAATAATGTTTCATTTTTTAAGTGCTACAGAACAGAAACATCAAACAAAAACAATATTATCCAACTAAATAAAACAAACAAAGGAGAAGTAAAACACAATGGTAAAAGGCCTTATTAGCATTTGGGCTAACAGCATCGTCCAGTGTGTTTTTTAAGAAAGGTTGTTTGTCGTTTGGTTCTCATTTCAAAAGGCCAGCTCTGAATACTTGGGGCTTTTTGCTAATGGACAAAACTAAAAAGATTGCTCTTTGGTAAAAATGTCAATGGTGCATTTATGGAAACCGGACAACTGAGCGTCCTCACAGACAGGGAGAGCTGGTTAAGAACTAACAATAAGCAGCGCTAAGGCACATTAACATCTGACAGCTTCTGTGAAACGATGTGAAAATAAAATACTGCTAGAATAATACTATTTTGTAACCCGTGTTAATTACTGCCTTTTTAGTCATAAAAAGATGACTCTCCACACAGTGCAGTGAAATAAGGTGAGATCAAGTAAGTTCTGCTTCTGTCAGCTGACGAGTCATTGTTTGGCAGGAGACAAGCTGCACAACTCTGTGGAATACGTCGACAAAAACAGGTTGTTAATAAAGACAATAAGATGATAGTCGTGTTGCTGTCGGCTCACTTTAATGTCTGCCAGAAAGAAGAGGGAAAAAACCTCCCCGCAGCATCTTTAAGTTTTTATGTTGCCAAGTTAAGACCTGCCCGTGCCAGTCTGACAAATATAAATCCATTTTTGGCTCTAATTGGTTGTTTACTGTAACACAATGACCGCTTGTGTCACATAGCTTCAACTTTATTGTGTGTATATAATTTCATTTGCTGTGTTAAATTCAAAACATTAACATTATGTAACATCCATTACATTTGAGCAGAGTCCAAGTTTCCTGGTCTGTTTGGATAGTTTCTAAAAAAAAAAACACACACACAATTAGCTTCACCCAAAAACTAACTACGAGTAAAAAAAAGTTTTTTGTGTTATCATTAATATTCTCTGAAAAATCTCAAATTCTGCCAGGGGTATGTAAACCTATGAGAACAACTGTATCCACACCAGTCCTTACAACATCTTCCGAATAGGCCTACATTTTAGTTAATGTATGTCCTAAAAATGATTTATTATGTCACACTCTGGACTGGCTTTGCGATTTTCTTTTGTTTATTTATACTACATTCCACTTTGGAAATCCTGTCAAGCCAAATGTAACTATAGTGTATGAAATGTTTGTGTGGTTTACTTATGCACCTGTACATTGTCACTCTGTAATGGAGACTTGTATTGTACCCTAATGTGTATTTTGTGGTTTAAAGGAGATATTCAGTGTCTCAGTTGTGTTCCCAGTGACGTGTATGCCAATTAAAATGTCTCCAGGTTTAGGTTATATAGGACACAACCCTGGAAAACCCTTTAACTGGACAAAACACTTCATGTTCCCGTTCTCATTCTGTCATTCCGTATAAAAATACAATTTGTTGTGAATTCAAACAGTCTTGTTAAAATGGAAAGTACCTCATTGGTCGTACATGCTTAAACCTGAGTCTGACCCTGGCCATTAAGAGTCCCATGAAGAGACTCTGAAACCCTGGGTGAGAACTAGCATCTTTCAATGATGGGTTGTCATTGGGCAAAACGCAAAAACATTTATAAGATGTGCATTTAAAAGCATATTCCACAGACACCATTTCCTCCTTTTATGCCACTAGTGTTGGTTTAGTTCCGCCAGAGAGAATCTGACCTATAACAGAGATTAGTAGAGACTGCAAACACACAATTATAGGCACAGAAAAGGTGTAAAAGTTATTTTTGCATTGAATGAAGGGAAACACGGGTTCAGAACACCTTCCTAAGAATCCAGCGACGTTGTAGCCTTTAGCTGCTGTAGCAGAAATGCTTGTATAAACTGAATATGGAGTGAAATGTAAATGTTCTCTACCCAGGGGCATTCCCTCGTCTGAAATGACCAAAGACTACACATTTTAACAAGTCATTTCTCACAAAGTATGTAAAAGGAGCAAGGAAAAGGAAAGTATACAGCTAATAACTGTGGGCTGGCGTTATATTACAATTATTAAAGTCACTGACATAATTTAATTTGTCAAAGACGTTTATGTTCCAACACAAAAAACACGTTAGCGTAAAACAATGCAACTCTAAATGAATTTAAAGACACGCAGAAGTCGACAACTGTGCGGACCCTGTTACTAAAGGTATGCACTATTTTACAAACTATAATGCACACTTAAGAAATCAAAACTGATATACATTTGTTTGTGCAGAATTCCATTGGTTCACAGTCGTGTTTTTTTGGCGGGCTTGACTCAATAGTATGTAATGTCATCTCTCGGCTGCTCAAAAAATAATGAGATCTGAGTGTATTGTCTTGTTGTCCCACTGCGAAATGAACCTTCCTAACTGTTCATTTGGAATAAATCCAGCCCTGCGTTTGTTTCCCTCAACAACAACATTCATTACGGAGCTCTGAGACAACTACAGTACTTTTATAATGCCTTAAATAACTGTCATTCATACTCTCCAAGGTCTTTCAATCTCATTGCTATTCAAAATCAAAGCCGTGATCATAATCAAACAGTGAATTATGGTTAAATATCTTGTGCGTGTCACTGTGGTGCTTTGTACATTTCACTGATGTCTTTGGAGGAAAATCCTTGACAACAAAACGCACTCAAGCTGTGATTGCCTCTTCATTAACATGCGTCTCCATCTTGATTATAATTTCCCAAGCAGTTTGGCCTTCGGTGAATTCTTCAAGTCACGGAGCACAATTTCTGTCACATCCTTTTGCAATGATGTCTCTAATTAGGAAAGTAAATACTTCTGTTGAGTGTATGTGAAGAAAGTCTGACTCTTCTCAGATGACCTCAAGTAAGGATCAAGATGTGCAAACGGGTCCCAATAGAGGCAAGGCAGGTGGGGTGCAAAGCCAAAATCCCCAATTCAAGGTATTTTTGTGCATAATATTCCATTTTTCCTTCGAAGTAAGCGCTGCTGCTCGCCCTCCTTCTCAGAGTTTCTTACTCCCTGCTGACACAGCGTCAGGTACAGACACATGCTGCTGCAGCTACTACGTCTAAAATCACATCATTAGGGAGACCGGCGAGCAAAAGAGTGGAACCACAGTGTGATAATAAAGTTAATTACTGTAGAACATTTTAAACAAACACAAACGAGAGGAAGAAGAGAGGCTTTAAAAACAAATGATTTAAAATAGAATAGAATGGGTCATATCCTTCTGATCAAAACGCAGGTATCTGGTGAAGACGGAAGGTCATTTAGTGTCCAAATAGACTTTTTACAACTTTCAGGGCGAAGGCGGTGGTACAGGTAAACAGGACTTGAGCTGGAGCAGGTATCAAGAGGCCTTTTGACTGTGATAGAATGAACTATTCTCTTTTTTATTTTTATTTTTTTTAAGTTAAGCCCTTCTTTTTTAATATCGGCAGACTATTAGAAAAATACAAATTATTGAAACACGCCTATACTTTCTTAACACTCATTTTTATTATAAACAAAGTCACGTACATCCAGATAAAAATATATTTTATCATTATTTTGACAGAATTCTAATTTTCTGTCAGATTTTTTAAGATCACTTTAATTGTGCAAATCTGCTGCCAACAAAACCTACAGCGTCATGTCTCGACAGGCTCTGTATCAACACGAGAAAAAAAAAAAGTGGAGTATTTTATACAAACTGCAAACCATACAAACTAAAGACAGAAGAAACCACAGGGGTTTTTCATTTACTCACGTCATGTAAAGCTGTCCTTGTGGTTTTAATTGGTCCCGATCAAATAGACACTCATCACTTCTGCTTCAAAACAAGCTGTGGGGCATAGTTACGCCGGAAAGCTGCGTGGGTCTCAGAACAAAGTGGATCTTTTACACACAGACACAGACGACAGGTGTCACACCTGTCATGACCTTGTCCAGGCCCAGGCAGAGATGAGGAATGTGGATGATAGCAGCATCGATGAACTCAGGACTGTATTTTTGTGATGCTCCAAACCGGTAGTTCTTAACTGGTCTGGCTTCAGGACCCATCATCGTCCCTTAATAACGAGTCACAACCCAAATCAAGAAACACTTTCAGCTTCTCAAATTCATAAAAAGATTTAAACCTCAAATACAGAATATCACAGTAAGCCAACTAAACACAAAAAAAAACTTTTAATAATAAACCAAAATGATCAGTAAAAAGAGCATCTTGTGATTTCAAGAATATTATTGTAACTGTAGCTGTGATAATCCTGAATCATGAATAATAATCAATCATCATGAAATAAAGCTGACATAACTATAAATAAATTGCAGTAACAGCCAACTTCAACAGACTCCGGCAAAATACGTAAAATAAAAAAGTGCAACTACTTGTAGTTTCAAAAAGATTAAATTATTTAGCTCTAGCTAAGAATACTTACTCACAGAATCAATGACAGCCATCACAGCACTATGTGACAAAACCAAAGCAGTTTTTATTCACAAACTCCTCAAACACACACAGATTTTGTCCTCCTTTGTCCTCCGTAAGAAAGGACATCAGAGGTAAGAAGTTAGAAAAGGTCTCATGTTGTCTCATGTTGTCTCATATCGTTCATGAGTTGCTCCATTAGCATCAAAACAAACCTTGTGGGTCTTTTTCTTGGCAGTGAAATGGTGGCTCTCAATTAACATTAAAGAGAATTACCTCCTACTGTCAGAGTGTGAACGGGACACCGCACATAAAAATAAAAAACACAGGCAAAGACCCAGAACTTACTCAAAACTAGTGTGTCCCAACAAGAAGCTACTGCTCCAAACCACAGATCCAAACCCCTGACCGTCTGCTTCCCCGGTGAGTTTTCTGTGTTCTGCCTCTAAAGTCCCATCTTTCTCCCTCTTTAAGCTACATTTTTACTTTTCTCTGCTTCAATCATAACCTGTATATTTTTATTTAGCCATGCGCTGGGCCTTCTTTACCAGAGCAGATGGTGATGCACAGAAATTTGAAGGCAGCCAGCCTCTCCACAGTCGCTGCCGAGGTAAAGGGGCTGTCTGTCTGATTCTTTCCTCCTGTCATCCACTAGAAGCTTCTTGGTGGTGTTTAGGACCAGGTTGTTGTCCCAGCACCACGAGCCACTCCCGCTCATCCCGGCAGCGGGACTCTTCCCTGCCGGAGAACAGCCCTACCACAGTGGTGTCATCAGCAAATTTGTTGATGGTGTTGCTGAGGTACGTGGGGGTGCAGTCGTGAGTGTAAAGGTTGTTGAGCACAGCCCTGTGTGGAGCCAGTGTTGATGCTGATGGCTGTAGAAATGTGGGAGCCTACTCTAACCCTCTGGGAGTGGTTTGACAAGAAGTCCAAAATCCAGAGGCAAATGTAGTCCAAGGCCCTTGAGTTTGGAGACCAGTCTGTGAGGGAGGATGGTAAAGTCTGCAGCCCCAGCGGACAAAAATAAGAGACCTATTAGGAGCACTGAACCAAAAAGCCAGCCTAAAATAAATTACAATGAAGCCTATCTTGTCCTGGGATTCTCAGGGGTTACAGTTGGATCGGAGGAGAGTGTTATTTGTCTTAAGATAGCCGCAGATAGCATGAGACATTTAGAGACAACACATCCCAGTTACATCAATAATCCACTCGGCTTCTTTCAATGAAACCTGACTAAATACAGTCAGCAGAAAAAAACTAAATCTGCAGCATTGAACAGCAACACACAAATGGCTTCATTCAAAGTTGCAGACAGAATTGCCCAGTGCAAAAATACACACACAATCAGCGAGCGGCTCATTCTCTCCACTGCTTTAGACATGGTGTCAATCATGCTGGATGAGACAGGCGCTGCAAAATGAAAGCCCCCTGTCAGACGGCACAGTCGCAAGGGAAAATGGGAAAAATGTTTGGGGTTTTGGATCGCGCACAGACCATGGCAT